>JAPQNM010000003.1:29300370-29302870 GCA_029783475.1 Metacarcinus magister | reverse complement strand
CAATAACCCCCAAAATACATGATATAATGAAAGAATATACAATACATATACACATGTGATTAAATATGATTGATAATAGATAGATACTGTACTGGCGGAAGCCATTACAGTATCTAGGATGGAGGAGGAGGAGGAGGAGGAATCCCACATCTGAGAGAGAGAGAGAGAGAGAGAGAGAGAGAGAGAGAGAGAGAGAGAGAGAGAGAGAGAGAGAGAGAGAGAGAGAGATGATGTCATCACAACATGGCTGCTTGATAAAAGCTGAATTTCTTTGCGTATATCCCATCTTATACAGGCGTGGGAAGAATGCAAAGAAAATCAGCGTAATTGAAAAGAAAGGGCTAGTAACATCGGTGAAAATCTCCCTTTGTGTTGCACCTTCCTATTCACGTCTATGGAAGGATAGAGGAATCGTTATACCAAGGAAGACGGGACCGACGAAGTGATACAAACCATAACAGGTCACAAGAAGAAGAGGAGGAGGAGGAGGAGGGGAAAAAATTCCACATAAGAAGCTTTAGGATGTTGAGTTCTTTAAAGGAGATGGAAGGAGGGAGAGAAAGACGAATGAGCCTCTCAACAAGAAACGAGATGTCACTATTAAAAAATCTTAAGCTGGGTACACACTTACGAACAGAATATGTTATCGTAACAAGGCCGTGTTGCGCGACCAAGATACTCATAACAAGGTGTGGAAATGTTGAGTCCGTAACCGAACCTTGCCGCGTCGTGAATTTTCACGTGTCCCACCTTGATCAGTCGGAGTCAGGTGGTCCGTGTTGGAGGTTGTACTGATAATGGCAAGTTTACCTGTCGCAGCTGCTGCATATATTTATGTACATTATCATACAGTGAAGAGGAGAAAGGAAAGAAGATGGTACCAGTTATACTCACATTACACAGTTATACTCTAGAAGAATGGAATACAGTGGTCGTGAATTAATCGCAGTAATGAGGTTCAAAGAAGTTTCTGACCACTACCAAAACATTACCAGAATGTCGTTGACAGATTTTGAGAGCATCATTAGATTGGTAGCACCTAAAATTATGAAAAAGGACACACACATGAGACAAGCTGTTATAGTACAGGAGAAGTTAGCATTTACACTCAGATTTTTAGCCACAGGAGACTCCTACTCAAGTCTGCAGTATCTGTTCAAGCCAGTTGATATGCGTCGAACACACGTCATGTCCACACATTGAGTAATCTCACCCTGTGACATCCTTTGATGCGACGCACAAAAACCGGCAATTGGTGGATCGGGAGCGAACCCCAATTCGTAACATAATGATCACTCGGGTGTTACGCAGTGATGTTATGAGGTCCCATCTACACTGGCGTTTTTATTACACGACAGAGTTACGTTACAATGTTATGTTCGCGTGTGTGTACCCGGCTTAACCGGCGCTACTAATGAGCGGGGCAGACCATCTAATGCTTCCCTCAAACCTACCGGCGCTACAGGTGCAAGACAATATGTTAATAAGATATATGTCAATGTTGACAGGAGAATACTGTTCCTGTCGCATTGGCCTGTGGTAGAAACTAATCCATTACCCCAGGACACAGGACCATTGTGACATCTGAATTTCCACAGTTTACTATACCTAGGATTTTACCTAGGTACCCATTTATCAACCAATCCATTTGGGAGGATGAGCAGCTGGGTGAGCTGTACGCCGATTATCCTCGTCCGGGATTCACTCGGGCCAGTGGATTCATAGACAGACATGCTAACCACTGCACCACTGAGGTGCTATAACACTCACCCTATAAGGTGTCTTAAAGTCAACCAACTTTACTTCCCTTCTTACATAAACCATCACCTTACATCCACTTTGCTTCTCTCGAACATACACTATATATTTCATCCACCACTCCCTGAAGTTCCTCTTTACTCTGTGCAAACAACACAGTGTCATTTGCAAACGCATGCCACTACCACCCACCCATTCCATTCATCTTTAGTCTTGTCCCTACATTCCACACTTTTGCTTTCATTTCTCCCATCCATGGAAATATTAAACAGCTATGAGGACACATCCTTGTCTCACTTCCAATCCTATAGGAAAATTCACTTATCTCTCCATCCACCCTCACACAGACATTTGCCTCCTATGAAATGGCTTAATTCTTCCTAGTAACTGTACTTCAACATAAATTTTCAGAACGATCCAGAGAGCTTCCCTATCAACTCATATGATTTTTCTAGGTACATGTAAGCTGCAGACATTTTTTTTTACTATGCCCTAAGTACTCCTCTACTATCATTTTCATTGCAAATATCTGATCTACACAGCGTTTTCCTTTCCTAAATCATTCTGGCTCTTAGCTAACCTTCCCTTAAATTTCTTCTATCAATCTATCCATCAAGACTCGCATATATTTTTCCTGGCACACTAGGCAAACTTGTCCCTCTATATTTACCCAACTCATATCCCTATTAAAGGGGGATATCCGAGATGAGGGGTCTACGTTAGGTTAGGAGAGAATTTGATC
>JAPQNM010000003.1:29282870-29295370 GCA_029783475.1 Metacarcinus magister | reverse complement strand
ACTGGTAGCCAAACCAAGGCTGGTCATGTGGCTTCGACTTGTAGGTTTGGCTGGGTATATGTTTTCTCTGCAGGGACAGAAGAAGATTGGTGAAGGTCTCCACTTGTGAGTTGGCAGAACCTTGGAGAAGTTCCGTCCACTTGATGGAGTCTAGTGTTTCCTTCAAGCTGTCCCAGTCTCTGTGAGACCACAGCCACACGAGTGATTGCCTCATTGTGATCTCCTATGGTGTTGATGGTGGTAAGCACGGCTGAGTGATCTGAGGATCCAACCGTTCCCAATGGTTGACAGAGAACAACTTCATCTGGCAGGTCCATAAGGACGGGGTCTAGGGAGGAGGCGGAGACATGAGTAGGGAAGGTAGCATGATTGCTAAGGCTATACACCTTCAGCAGATCATCGAACTGTTTAGCCACCAGGTGCTGGTTCATGTCATGTGGTCGTTGGTATGGAGGAAATGGATCGGGTCACTCCCCTGCCACTGTGGGTCATACACAACAGGATTGTATCACGATGTCTTGTCCACAGTCTGAAGAACATCATCTTGGAATGACGGTCCATTTCAATATCAAGAGCCTCCGTGGCGAGTTCTTCATGGAAACAGATGGCAATACCCCCAAAGGTGCCGTGGGCACGGTCTCTTTGGTACAATCTTGAGAAATCATGAGTGTGTCCTTAGTTGGTGGGGATTGTGGGGTTGAGGAAGGTCTCGACTGCAGCAATGACGTCTGGGTTGTGCAGGATGGTGTAAGAGTGTATTAAGTCTTGTGTGTTGGTTTGGAGCCCTCTGATGTTAGCAGAGACAAGCGTCAGTTTTTCTTGTGTATGTCTGTTGGCTGGCATAATTCCAAGGAGAGTAGGGAGGCTGGGAGGAGTGTGGTGCCTGGAGTTGGGTTGCTGAATAATCAAATGACACACTCTCTCTCTTTCTCTCTCTCTCTCTCTCTCTCTCTCTCTCTCTCTCTCTCTCTCTCTCTCTCTCTCTCTCTCTCTCTCTCTCTCTCTCTCTCTCTCTCTCTCTCTCAGGTATTTAATTTTGTTGATTGAATATGACTTAGAATTTAATGTGACAATCAAATTATGGTGATGATTGATTATTCTAGAGAATCTTGCATAAATGTAGGAAAGCTACAGCACGCTTCGAGAATCTTCATTCCTGTAATGGTTTTTTCATCACTTACCCTCTCATTAGCAAAACAATAGTAATGACAAAATTTCTAATAATGAATATAGTAACAACAATGATAATGTATGATAATAATTATTATTATTATAGTAATTACAAGAAGAAATGATAGTAACAGAGGCTCCATGATGCCGTGCTTACGTGACTTGATCATCAAGCTAGGGTTTAAATTTTTTCCCCTTTTTTTTTTCCTTTTTATTTTCATTATCACATAGTTTTCGTATCTGTTGTTTGTTTTGTAATCAATATTTACCCTGAAATTTGTTGAACCAATTTTATCTTATTTCTAAATATGAGTTGCTAGGTGCATTAAACTCTAAATGACCAAATTTGCCATGAGCGTAAAATGCTGTCATAAAGTTTCAACAAGGAATAGAAAAATGATGTAAATCAAGCATTATTGACATTCAGAACTGTTCAATTTCCGTGTTGTAAATTACATAGAGTACATCTGTAGTGGAAGTTCCAATATTAGTAACAGTAAGGTAGAATATATTGAATTTCAAATATCTGGAAGGGTTGCTAGTATGTGATTCCTGAACGAAACTCTCCAAACGGTGTGACGATACTTATAGTGGTGAACTGTACCTGGAAATACAAAGAGATTAAGCTTAGGTAAAAGGACTTTTACTTTTGGAAAGATTCCATTTTTCTCCAACTGATTGATATACTTTATACTGTGCTCAGTGAAATGGGAATAATTTAAGAACAACCTTCATCAACTTTTTTTGTTTTGAATTATAAGTTTATGGTGTCATTCAACAGCTTGGATGCTGTAGCTATTTAGTATTGCAATTGTTTTAGTGAATTAGATTATTTGCTCTTGTAACTGAGTGGTATCCAGTCTTGTTGTGGAGGTATGTTATGTTTGTATTTGAAATATCTTGGGAGAATATCCTCTTCAGCTGGTGGAACAGTTTGTAAGAAGTTGAGTGTTTGGTGTCCTCAGTCTGCATAGACTTTTTTTTACCCCCTTAAGAATGAAACTAATTAGCCTGCTGTGCTCTTTGCTTGCCTTGCAGTTGCCATTAACCTAATAGTGCAGCATATCCAAGAGATTCTCAACGACCGCTCCGGAAATGGCTCCGGAAATGGGAATCAACACAGATCACGATCAAACTCTGATTCAAAAATTCGATAAGCAAAGTGTTAATGCTTTGCAGCAGGCACATGTAGACATATTTTTGTAATATCCCAAACAGCATTTCTACTACTTGTACTCAATGCATAAAGGTGGAGGGCAGGAGTATGCTTACCAAACTCATTACTTTTTAGGTATTCTTGCATTAGTTTTTTCTTCTTTTCCAGTTAATAACCTAATATATAAAGGAGGTTTTGAAAATATATATTTTAAAATATTTTACATGCTCAGACCAAAAGTTCTTCCTACCAACATTGTCTGCAGTACAAATTGATAAAGAGTTTACAACAGGAAAGTACACTGAATTATATCAAGTAATAAGATAGTTTATTTGAAAATCTGCTAACACACACACACACACACACACACACACACACACACACACACACACACACACACACACACACACACACACTTATACACTGCTCGGTGATAACGTTTCGGCCTGTCACATGGCAGGCTCGAGTTCGCGCCTCGCTCAAGGTACAAAGTTTCACTGATGACCCAGCAGTTACTGTCCTCCTTGAGTAAGAGGATGGGGTGTGTGGTGTGAAAGGTCACAACATTACCCATAGATTGGGCTATATAATGAGCTGCAAGGTCTCTCCGGGAGGGTAAAAGCTGGACATCACAAGTCCAACACGTGATCCGCAAGACCGTAGTGAATGACACATTCCTGTGGGTCAGTGATTAGAGTTCCTGCCTGACACCTGGAAAGGCATGGGTTCAAACCCCACTGAGGCTGCTAAGGATTTTTCCACTGACAGGGATTAGTTACTATCCCCCTTGAGCAAGGGGATGGATGTGTGTGTGATGTGTGAGAGGTCTCAGCCTTACCCATAGATCCGTCTCTATAAGCTCTGACGATCACGAGTTGACCGCGTGATCCTCCAGACAATGGTGAATAACACACACACACACACACACACACACACACACACACACACACACACACACACACACACACACACACACACACACACACACACACACTGACAAGATGGCGGAAGAAGCAGCTGCCGGACGGTAACAAACCTACCTACTGTTGTAATATCAGGTCTGAACTGATGAAAATAGGTCCTGTCTCTTACTAAATAAGAAAGTGAGTTATAGAGAAACTGAAAACATTGAAGGAAAGTTATGTGAATAGTGGAAGACTAGAAAAGACTGAGAATAGCTGAAAGGGGATTTGATTTTCCCCTTGCCTTCTAAGGTTCCAGTGATACAGATGTGAATGTCGCGAAAACCATGGTGAGATTGGGAAAATTTAGGCTGAAGGAGGCCAAACAAGGATACAGATGAGAGGAGTTAAGGAAGAGGTGAGTAGATGCAAAGAATCAACTGAGAAGATATTTGATCTGTCTATTGAATGGAAAAATGACTCAATTCAGTTATGGAAGGAAATTGATAAACTTTAAAAGGTAAATGGCGAGAGGGAAGTGAAATTTATTGAAAGGATTGAGTGAAATAAGGAAAGAACTGAAGGAAGGAAGAAGGAAATTGACAACCTAAAGAAAATAAATGATGAGAGAGTGAAGGAGATTGAAAAATTGAAGAGGAAAAATGGGGATGTAAAGAGGACCCAAGGATGGGCAAAACAGGTAATTAGAGATGAAGGCAAAGATTTGGTAGACAATGAAGTGAAATTTTGGAAAGAAGATAAAGAGAAAGATAAAATTAGCTTCAAAGGACTTTTCGAACAAGAAATGGAATAAAGAGAACATGGAAAAGAAATTAATAAAAGTAATTAAGACAAGAAAAAAATGTAATATTGTGTGGATTAAAAGAAAAGATTATACCTTTCAAAAAAAAGAGAAATAAAGAACATAAAGGGAAATACTGAAAAAACTAAATGATGAGGATGAAGAACCTAAATTTGAAGAGAAAGTAGGAGGTGCTAGAACAATTAAGATTAGACTGAAGACTCAGAGATCTTAGCCAGAACATTCAGGCTTAAAGATTGAGGACTATAAACAAGTGAATATTAAAAAGAATATGAATGAAGAAGAGAGACAAAAAAAAAAAAGAATTAAATGAAGAGATAAATCAAAAAGACTATGTGAGAACCACAGGAAAAAAAGGTTTTGTTTTGGAATGATGGACAACAAAACAAAGAAATGGTATATAAAGAACATGTGTTTAAAAGAAAAGAACAGGTGAAGAATAGAACATTAATAAAAGGGAGTGATGAAGTAAAAGCAATGTGCATAGCAAACCTGGTTCTGTTCAATGTCTCAAAAACTCAATTTCTACAATTATCTACTCAACATAACCTTCCAGATAACTATCCCCTCTTCTTCAATGACACTCAACTTCCCCTCTCCTCCACATTAAACACACTCGGTCTATCCTTTACTAAAAAACTAAACTGGCAATTTCATATCTCTACTCTTGCTAAATCAGCTTCCAAGAAGTTAAGTAAGTGTCCTATGGCGTCTGCGTCCATTTTTCTCTCCCTCTCAGCTGCTTGCTCTGTACAGGGGCCTTATCCGCCCATGTATGGAGTATGGCGCTCATGTCTTGGGGGGGCTCAACTCATACAGCTCTTTTAAACAGGGTGGAGTCTAAAGCTTTTCGTTTCATCAACTCTCGTCCTCTAACTGACTGTCTTGATTCTTTAAGTCACCGACGCAATGTTGCATCTTTATTTATCTTCTACCGCTATTTTCATGCTGACTGCTCTTCTGAACTTGCTAACTGCATGCCTCCACCCTTCCCACGGCCTCGCTGCACAAGACTTTCTACTTCTTCTCATCCCTATTCTGTCCATCTTCCTAATGCAAGACCAGTATCTTCACTCTTTCATCCCTTACACTGGTAAACTCTGGAACTCTCTTCCTTTGTCTGTTTTTCCACCTGCCTATGACTTAGACTCTTTCAAAAGAGGAGTGTCAAGACACCTCTAATGTTAACTGAAAATCCAACCCTTGCTTTGTTTTCTCCTACTGTCTTCTTTACAGGGTCTAGCCACAAGCGGGATTTTTTTAACGCGTTTTTGCTTTCCCTTGCCCAGTGCCCTTTTAAGCCCCAGTCACATGAGGCAACTTTACTCGCCACTACTGCAGTAGCTGTGACTGGTAGCAGCCTAGTCGCCACTAGTCGCCCTAGTCACTGCTACTAGTAGGTCCCTAGTCGCTTCATGTGACCACGCAGTCGCGCATGACGCCCAGTGATCACCACCGAGTCAGTATAAAATATGACTGACAAACAAGTTTTTAAGTGGTCAGGGGATGAGATAATTAAAATTTTGGGCTTATATAGAAAATATGAAGGTTTGTGGGATACAAACCATATAAATTACATGAAGAGAAATGCGAGGGAGCACAGCTTCAAAAGTTTGATAAACAAACTAGGTGAGGCTGGTATTGAGATCCCTGGTGAAGACACTGAGTAAGAAAATAAAGAACTTGAAAGATTCGTACAGGAATGAAGTAAACAAGGTGAAGAAATCCATGAAAAGTGGAGCCGGAACAGATGATGTATATTGTATATTGTGAATTGATTAGTGTACAAATTATGACAATGTAGAGAAACTTATGAAATAGTAGCTGCATACGTCCGGAAAAATACAAAAAATTGGACCAAAGATTAACACGAAAAATTAGTAGAAACTCTAGATGGGTTAGAAAAATAATTATAAATAGCAAAAAGATGATATTGGTAGGATAATTTAATTGTAGTGAAGTAAGGTGGGAGACATATGAAAGTGGAGGTGAAAATACTTGGGGAAGTAGATTATTGAGATTAAAAAGGAATAATACAATGATACAATGGGTAACTGATAATACAAGATATAGAAAATATAAACACTCACTATTAGATCTACTATTTACCAAAGGTATTAATCTAGAAAAATTAAATTATGAGTGCCCCTTCGGAATCAGTCACCATGTGGTCTTTGAGATGAGATGAAGGTAAGAAATATGGAAGTAAAGCAGGAGGAATCATATAAAAGAAAAAGAGAAATTATGGAAAAGCAAACTATACTGAAATAAAAATAGTTTTTAATGAAATGCATTGGACAAGAATGAAAGAATTAAAGGACGTGCAAGAAAAATTATTCCTTCCTAATGATATGTGAACAAGGAATCAAAAAATACATTCCATTTTATAAAGTAGAAGAAAAAGATTTATTGGAAAGTGCAATAAAGTAGAAAAGGAAAGGGACAGAGCATGGATGAGTTTAGAAGGAAAATGTGATCAATAGTAAAGGTTGAAAAATCAGAATTGAGGGAAGTAAAATGTGGAGTACCACAGGAATCAGTTTTGGCACCAATAATCTTTTTAGTATATAAGTGACATGACAGAAAGAGTAAGCAGTTATGTATGTCTGTTTGCAGATGATGTGAAATTAAATTACAATGGAAGATAAGAAACTATAAGAATTGCGATGAGCTACATAATGATTTAAACAAGATATATGAAAGGAGCAGGACATGGGAAGTGGAATTTATGGAAAAAAATTACATTTATTGGAAATGGGAAAAAGTGCAATGAGACCCTTATGAACGTATAAGTTGGAACAAAATATTATGTCAATGGAAAAAAAAGGGGAAAAATCTGTGAGTGGTAATACAGGACACCGTATCACCAGAGAAACATATAGATAAAAAATTTTTGGTGATACATTCATGATGCTAAGAAATACAAGAATAGCTTTTCACTTCCTAGATAAAGATGTGATGATAAGAATTATAGCATCAATGATAAGACCAAAACTGAAATATGCAGAAGTAATATGATCCCGTCAAAAGAAAAAGCATGTGTTGAAATTAGAAAAAAAAAACAGAATAACAACTAAGATGGTGCTAAAATTTGAATATCTAACATATGAGAAAAGATTAAAAGGAATGTAGCTAAACACACTTGGAGAGAGAAGAGAAAGAAGTGACTTAATAACAATATATAAATTGATGAATATCCAGGAAGAAACAGATATAAATTATCTAATATTGAGAAGAAATGAAGAGGCTGGAAATTTGAGGGGACACGAGAAAAAATTGCAAAAAGGAATTTGCTTGAATGACAAAAAAAGTAGTTTTCCCAAAAGAACTATAGATACTTAGAATGGGCTGAAAGAAGAGGTGATAATGGCAAAGAATGTACATCAATTGAAGGAAAGACTGGACAAATATAGATACGGAGACAGGACCACACGAGTGTAGCTCAGGCCCTGTATATTACAACTAGGTAGATATAACTAGGTAAATACACACACACACAATCTCTCTCTCTCTCTCCCATAGTTCAGTGGTTAACAATTGAACATGTCATTCGGCAAGGTGTGGGTTCGAGCCCTGCTCTGGTCACTAAGGATTTTTCATTGACAGGGAGCAGTTATCGTCCCCCTTGACCAAGGAGATAAGGGTGTGTAATCTGTCAGTGGTCTCAGCCTTACTCATAGATATGTCTCCATGAGTTCTTTTGTGGAGTGTAATGGAGGAAGATCACTAGTCCAGCATGTGATACTCCAAACCATGGTGAATTGCACATACCATATGCATGCATGCATGTGTACACAGTCATACTCACATATGCACACATGTAGGCACATACAGACACACACTCGAATTTTGTTTTGTTATGCAAGAAAGTAACAGGGAAATGTGATGCACAATATATCAGTCTTTTTCTGAAGGAAGCACATTGAATTACAAGAACAAAGAAACTTTTTTTTAAGCCTTTTGACATAAGTATGTACACTTCTATGAGAAATAGACTTGCCATCGTAGAAATTAATCTTTTGTTATAGTTATATTAAGTATTTTTTACTGTTTTTTTTAAAAACCCTCCAGGTCACCAAATGCATGAGAAATTTTAATTATAATGTGTTCAATAATATGTACACTGCTTTTGTAGGTATGTTAATGCAGCTAGGAAACATGATATGGTTTACAATCACGTATTTTGGTTTGATATTCAGGTATTTGATAGTAATTAATATTAATGTTGAATGTAAATGAGAAGTTGGAGAAAAATAACAGGAAGATAGTAAAAGTATAATTTGGCCACCTACCTATACCAAGATATTTTGAAACTAAGTGGTTAAGACATGGTGATTGCAAGACTTATGTTAAGGTCCTACTAGTGTCTGACCATTTTATTGCATATTACTGCATTGTTTTATAGAATTTCTCGTACATTGCAGCCTACTGCCCAGTTAGGTGGGTACTCTGTTATGCCTGTGACTCATCATGTTTTTTTTATCTGCCCAATGAATGAATGAGCCACAGCCACACTTCCATTCACACTCACTTCTCATTGAAGCTTCCAGGGAACAGTGACTTTATGCTCAAGCCAAATATTATAAATGATTTGTGTAGAGTTTGCTTGTTGTTACGTTTAGGAGGAACATTTCTTCCTTTCATGAACACATTTCTCAGAATAAACAAACTTCAGATTTTATGGATGGTTGGCATCACTGTCTTTATTTGTTTAACTTATTACATTGCACTGTCATAACTATATCAGATTATTAGAAGAAAAAAAAAATTGATCCAGTATTCAATGTTTTGTCACAGCTATACATTAATCCTAATGGTTTTAAGGTAATATGAGCCCTAAGAGGGCATCATTACAATCATATCAACTACAATCATCATGGAAAGATTGTTTCTCATTTATAGGGTTGAGGTTGCTTGCTAGATAATAAAACCTGACTGACAAAAACAAGATTTGGCATGCTGTCAACAAAGTTTTGAAAATCTGCATTGTCGACAAAGTTTTGAGCAATTCAATTAGTTGCTAAACTATGAAGTCTGAATGTTTGCTAATTTCTGTTTCATCCTCACCGAGCATTATTTTAGTGGGAATTAATTAGGCCCAGGCTGTTGCCAAGTCGTTCTAGTGTATCTGTACTGCTCTGGCCAAGGAATTGGGATGGTAAAGAGTGGTGATCAAGTGTTCAGCATACAAAAGTTTTGAGCTCAGGGTCCTAAATTTGAGTCCCATCAGCAGCTGGTCATTTTTCTGCAGTCTTGGAATGGCCTAAATGACCCACTTGCTGCTCTCAATACAGTCTTTGACTGTGAGTACATCAAGCAGCATCGGAGGACAGCATGGGCCTTTATCACAGGTATCACTTTAATAAATCATACCTGTGCCACCAAAGCCTGGAGCTGACCATCAAAGGCTCCAGGATGAAACCTACAGGCTGACCATATAAGACCACAAGAACAATCCGACAGGTGCTATAGGCCCAAGACATATGGAAAAAAAGGCCTACGAGAGCTCAGGCAGTTGCTTTGCAAGGTGTAAACAGCTGTGACACACAATGAATCAGCTATCTACCACCATGTGGCCTATAGAGTAGACAACTTCTGGTGGGTTCTCCATTGTCTTACAGGGGAAAGGGCTCAGTAATTTCTGCTGTGGCTATGCCTTTCCACTCAAGCCTTAATATATGAAACATACCTGAGAAATCCAAAGTTTGTGTGAGCCCATCCATATATGCCAAGCAACTGCCTCTTTAATTAAATGTATGTTGGCTATCACTGCATTAATTTATTAATATAAACCATCTCAGTGTATGTATGGTATATCAGCATACAATATTCATCATAGAATTTTTTTTTTATCTTGAACACCAAATAAATGGAAAAAATAAAGTTGAGATTAGACTGCTTTTGATAGCCGAGGTATTAAAATGGTTCACAAATTAGGCACTAAATGGTCATGCACGGTTTATCCTAAAGGCATATGAGTAATATTACTACATTTATCCATTGAAAAGTCACAAATATGTGAGGCATTTGCAGACCAAGGACAAACCTGCCTGATATTTTATTCTCTTCCCTGTAATAATAGATAGTTTCATTGAATGTCATGCCACCTGGAGGCAGTCCGTGAAGCTCTCCCAGTTACATGAACTGAGGGTTTATGGCTACCAATATTTGATGTTATTCTACCCCAAACACAAGGTTTCTCTAAACAAAAATAAGGATTCTATAATATTCATAGTCTTTTAAATACAGTTGAACACTGATTTTCGCACCATCTGACTTAATATATTCAAACTTGGCAAATCTCAAATATTTCCGATTTCAAACTTGGTGCTGAAATATTAAATTCTTGTGGAAATAATAAGTTCCAAACTCACTCAAACAGTGATCTTTTTCCTTTAAAATGCATACAATATATACACAATTATGATATAGTATTTATAAATACAACCAATATATATATGAATATATTACTTACCAGACAGACGAATGTTGAGGTGTTTGAGGGACGTGGGTTTTGTTTTCCGAGGCCATAGGTAGGGCTTCTGCGCCACATCGCCGTTTTATTCAGCGTCATTCTGCTCCCTTTCTGCTTTTGATATTTCCTCATGCACTACTTCTACTTTGTGTTGCCATTCTCCTGCAGCTAGATATTTTTCAACAAATCCAGAAAAGCCATTGTCCATAAGAACATCCATCAGGGTGTCCTCAGTGGGTTCAGCGCCTTGTGAGGCTAAGCCTTCAGCTTACACAGTCAACTGAGGACGCCCTGATGGACGTTCTTGTGTACGACGGTTACTATGGATTTGTTGAAGAATGCCCAGGAGAATGGCAACACAAAGTAGAAGTACTGCGTAAGGAAACATCAATGGCAGAATGACACTAAGGAAAATGGCAGTGGGATGCCATATATATATATATATATATATATATATATATATATATATATATATATATATATATATATATATATATATATATATATATATATATATATATCCCCCTGTGGTGGGAGCTGCAAGAATACTACCACTGTATTCCTTGCCGATCATAAAAGATGAAAAATAAGGACGGAGTGAGGGATCTCGGAAGCCTTTCCTCTGTATTCTGTTACAAAAAGACAGGAGCAGAAATGTTGGGGAGATTAGTGTCCCTGAACTAGAGTTGGCAGGATTAAAATAAGATTATTTTAATCCAGTGTTTATAATCAATTATAATCTTAGAAAAAATATGATAACAATTTTTCTATTCTGAATATAATTATAATATAACAATATGATGTAATGATAATAATGATGATATAATAATAATTATAATGTAATAAAATAATATAATAATAATCTATCTATCTATATACCAGGCTCTTATCCCCCTAAAGGGGAGTAATCAAGACAAGGCATGCATACTCACACCCATGCACACATACATTTACACTCCTCTCACTTAGTCCTAGACCACTATAGAAGAGAAGTACATCCCGCCCAAACACTGTGCGTCAGGTGAGTCATGCAATGGGGGCAAGAGCGGGGATCGTATCCACCACACAGTCCCACAGTCCCTGCCACTTCATATTTAACTCATGCCATCTCCCTCCCCGCACCTGATATGATCCAAGGGTCACACCAGATGCTCGAGAACCTCCTCCAGGGGTCGTCAAGGCCGCATCATTAGTCATGCATTCACCACTGCTCTCTATTCACTTCTATCTCCTATTCCTTGCTCCACAGACCTTCCTCTTTCATCCAACACTTTTCACACCATCCATATATCCCGTTCATGACCTTCCTCTCAACCTCACACTTCTCATATCGAATCCTACTATTCTCTCCATGAGTCCAAACCATTTTCAACCATGCTCAACCAGCCAACTCTCATAATACTAGTTCTCCATCGCACCCCCTCATTTCTCACTCGGTCCATACATCCATACTTCTTAGACACCCCATCTCTGATACATTCAATCTCTTCTTCTCTGGCACTGCAGATGATGATAATTATAATGATGGTAATAATAATAATAATAATAATAATAATAATAATAATAATAATAATAATAATGATGATAATCTATCTTTCTATATACCAAGCTGTTATCCCACTTAAGGGGGTTAACCAAGACAAGGCATGCATACATACACTTATGCACACACACACACACACCTCCAATTCTCCAAGTCTAATTAATCTAACTTATAAGGAAAGATTGGATAAGTTGGAAATGATCTCATTAGAAAAAAGGGGGGACTTGATAGCGGTGTATAGAACAATGAGTGGAATGGATAAACTTGACAGGGATAATTTGTTTGTGTGGGACACAAGAAATACAAGGGGACATGGTAAGAGACTGAAGAAGACAAGGTGCTTGCAAGACTTAAAAAAATATAGTTTTCCACACAGATGCATTGATACTTGGAATGGACTGGATAGTGAGACAGTGGAAGCGAGGTGTGTG
>JAPQNM010000003.1:29261550-29264050 GCA_029783475.1 Metacarcinus magister | reverse complement strand
GCGTTAAATTTCATTACTCATGTCTTGTTCCATTCTTATACCTTGATTGTGTCATTCTGTAATTCATCGAAATCCTTGTGGTTTCTTATCTTCCTTAGTAATTTTCTCATCATCTGCGAATAGGCTTGTGTGTAACAGCTTACTCCTTCTGGCATGTCATTTATATATACTAAAAATATAATTGGTGCCAAAATTGATCCTTGTGGTACTCCACTTTTTATTTCCCTCTATTCAGATTTTTCATACAATATATGTGAGAAGATTATCAAGAAACAAAGGACGGACTACTTAGAAAGAGATGGAATAATAACAGATAGATAATTTGGATTGAGAACAGGAAGGTCATGTGTCACCAACTTATGAAGTTTGTATTCAAGAGTGATAGATATAATAGAAGAACGTTAGGGATTGGTGGATTCCATATATTTAGATTTAAAAAAGGCATTTGATTAGGTTCCTCATAAGAGATTACTATGGAAGTTGGAATACGTTGAAAGACTGAAAGGAGTATTAGAAAACTGAATGGAAGACTCCTTGAAAGAAACGGAAATGAAAACATTAGTAAAGGATGAAAAATCAGTGTGGAGGGAATTAGAAGTGGAGTACCACAGAATCAATTTTTGTGCCGATAATGTTTTTAGTATAAGTAAATGACTAGACAGAAGGAGTAAGCAGTTACATAAGCCTGTTTGCAGATGATGCGAAATTACTAAGGAAGATATGAAACCACAAGGAAGGCAAGAAGTTACAGATTGACATAAACAAGATATATGAATAGGGTAAGACATGGGAAATGGAATCTAATGCAAAAAAATGTCATGTATTGGAAATGGAATGAGACCTACATGGACATACTACGAGCTATAACAAGATTTAGGGGTGGTAATATAAGACAACTTATTACCAGAGAATATATATATATATATATATTATATATATATATATATATATATATATATATATATATATATATATATATATATATATTATATTATATATATATATATATATATATATATATATATCAGTAAAACCTCGATATAACGAACCAATTGGGGCAGGGGTCTGACTTTATATCCGATTATTTGTTATATCCGAAGTTCGGTAAAAATACTGAACGAGTTCGCTATATACTGGATTTCGTTCGTTAAGATGTGTTCATACAAAGTTGTTACAGGGGTACTGAATTTAAGTGTATTGGTGTGTATGTATATATATATATATATATATATATATATATATATATATATATATATATATATATACATATATATATATATATATATATATATATATATATATATATATATATATATATATATATCATATATATATATATATATATATATATATATCTATATATATATATATATATATATATATATATATATATATATATATAATATATATATATATATATATATATATATATATATATATATATATTATATATATATATACATACATATACATGTATATATATATATATATATATATATATATATATATATATATATATATATATATATATATATATTATTTGGATGCTGAGATGTGATAGGAAAAATATAACTACAATGATTAAACCAAAACTGGAATATGCAGAAGTAATATGGTCCCCCAACAAGAAATACAATGTGTTGAAATTGGAAAGAATACAGAGAATAGCAAGTAAGATGATTTCAGATATGGGCGACCTAACGTATAAAGAAAGATTAAAAAAAATGCAACTAACGACACTGAAAGAAAGAAGAGAAAGAGAAGGATTAATTGCTATATATAAATTAATAAACAACATGGAGGAAACAGATAGAACAAAATCTGCTTGATAAACAAAACAAGTAAAAGATTTCCCAGATAAGTATAGATATTTGAAATGAATTGAAGGAAGAGGTGATAATGACAAAGAATGTGCAAAAACAAGAAAAAACTGGACAAATATAGATATGGAAATAAGACCACACGAGTGTATCTCAGGCCCTGTATACTACTATTAGGTAATACTAGGTAAATACACACACACACACACACACACCACACACAACACACACACACACCACAGAGATTGTTGAGGCAGCCAGCATACATGATTTTAAGAAGTTGGATAAATATAGATATGGAGACAGGACATAATGAGCCTTGCTCGAACCCTGTAAAATACAACTAGGTAAATACACATGTCTTGCTCCATTCATATATCTTATTCATGTCATTCTGTAACATTTTGCAATCCTTATTGTATCTTATCTTATCTTAGTAATTTGTCATCATCTGCAAACTGGCTTACTTAACAGAATCCCTGTGGCACTCTATGTTTTACTTCCCTCCATTCTGATTTATCATCATTTACTACTGTTCTCATTTCCCTGCCTTTTAGGTATTCTTCAGTCCAGTTCCTTATGTTCGTTTCACTCTTCTAATGTATTGCAGCTTCCATAGTAACCTCCTATGCGGAATCTTATCGAATGAATTGTTTAAGGCTAAACTCAGTATGTGCAAT
>JAPQNM010000003.1:29251550-29256550 GCA_029783475.1 Metacarcinus magister | reverse complement strand
CCATCATAATCATGTTGTCACTTTTCTATCATATTCTTTAAACATTTGCATGTGTCTTTCACCATGTGTCCAAACTCTTCTCTCCCCCAGGCATTGGTCTTGGGTGGAACAAATACCACTACCAAGTCTCTTTTCCTTCCATTTCTCATTATAAACTCTACCTTCAACACCTCTGCCATACCTTCTCTTTTTCCCATCTTCCCCATTATCACTTCCTTGTTAACGCCATTACACCGCCTCCCTTTTCTGATTTTCTGTTTCACCTCCATACATTCTATTGTACCTTCCTACCTGGCGCATTCTCAAAATCACTTAGTTTCGTTTCTACTAAACCAAATATGTGCGTATGTATGTGTGTGTGCGTATATGTGTGTGTGTGTGTTAAACAACACAAAATGAGGTTAAATAATCAAATTCAATATAAGACTATCCCAATTTTGCTCCTCTACTATATAGTATTAACAGACTGATTGCATTCTGTCAATCTACTAGTATACTCTATTAGGAGACTGATTGTTTTCTGTCAATCAACACAATGATAAATAGAAGTGCTGTGTATCACAAAATGATTTTGTACAGCCTAGAACTAATAAACTGGGTCCAGGTGCACAAATTACTAGAGATTTGAGTTCTGTCTTACATTTGTGGATGGAAATATCTTGCAGTAGTAACTAGCTATGAACTGCGATTACAACAGCTAACTACCAGCGCAAATCTAGTTCAGTATAAGTTTACAGAATGGATCTTGGTCAGTTGGAAAGAGTGAATTAAAAACTATGATAAAATGTTCTTACTTTCTAAGAATAGAATACAGTATTCTATGTATCATTTCTTAAGATAAAAAATTTAATTCTATGTCTAAGGGATTACAAGCAAAAGGAAAAGTTTTGAGACCAATAAAACGACCTTTTTAGTTTCAGATATGGTATTTACTGTCAACATAGTAATCTACACTGCATAATGACATACATTAGTTCGCTCGTCTAGCAAGTAAAAATTTCAGAAACTTGTGTCCTTGCGTGAGACTACCACTAAACTTAGTAATTATTTCTTTATTGAAAGGAATGCATAACCTTGGGGAAAATGTGAGCTGAGAAAAGTTGACAGTCTTTGCATCTAATTATTCTATGATTATTTTTAGATGAAATATTACCCTTTATGGGATACATTGCATGTGCAAACACACAAACAGACACAGACACACACACACACACACACACACACACACACACACACACACACACACACACACACACACACCACACACACACACACACACACAAAAGATTCGGAACAGGATGATCATGTGTATCACCAACTTATTAAGCTTTTACTCTGGAGTGATAGGTATAACACAAGAAATAGATGGATGGGCAGATTGCACATACTGAGTTTAGCCTTAAACAATTCATTCGATAAGATTCCGCATAGGAGGTTACTATGGAAGCTGCAATACATTAGAAGAGTGAAACGAACATAAGGAACTGGACTGAAGAATACCTAAAAGGCAGGGAAATGAGAACAGTAGTAAATGATGATAAATCAGAATGGAGGGAAGTAAAACATAGAGTGCCACAGGGATTCTGTTAAGTAAGCCAGTTTGCAGATGATGACAAATTACTAAGATAAGATAAGATACAATAAGGATTGCAAAATGTTACAGAATGACATGAATAAGATATATGAATGGAGCAAGACATGTGTATTTACCTAGTTGTATTTTACAGGGTTCGAGCAAGGCTCATTATGTCCTGTCTCCATATCTATATTTATCCAACTTCTTAAAATCATGTATGCTGGCTGCCTCAACAATCTCTGTGTGTGTGTGTGTGTGTGTGTGTGTGTGTGTGTGTGTGTGTGTGTGTGTGTGTGTGTGTGTGTGTGTGTGTGTGTGTGTGTGTGTGTGTATTTACCTAGTATTACCTAATAGTAGTATACAGGGCCTGAGATACACTCGTGTGGTCTTATTTCCATATCTATATTTGTCCAGTTTTTTCTTGTTTTTGCACATTCTTTGTCATTATCACCTCTTCCTTCAATTCATTTCAAATATCTATACTTATCTGGGAAATCTTTTACTTGTTTTGTTTATCAAGCAGATTTTGTTCTATCTGTTTCCTCCATGTTGTTTATTAATTTATATATAGCAATTAATCCTTCTCTTTCTCTTCTTTCTTTCAGTGTCGTTAGTTGCATTTTTTTTAATCTTTCTTTATACGTTAGGTCGCCCATATCTGAAATCATCTTACTTGCTATTCTCTGTATTCTTTCCAATTTCAACACATTGTATTTCTTGTTGGGGGACCATATTACTTCTGCATATTCCAGTTTTGGTTTAATCATTGTAGTTATATTTTTCCTATCACATCTCAGCATCCAAATAATATATATATATATATATATATATATATATATATATATATATATATATATATATATATATACATGTATATGTATGTATATATATATATATATATATATATATATATATATTATATATATATATATATATATATATATATATATATATATATATATATATATATATATATATATATATATATATATATTTATATATATATATATATATATATATATATATATATATTATATATATATATATATATATATATATATTGTATATATATATATATATATATATATATATATATATATATATATATATATATATATACATACACACCAATACACTTAAATTCAGTACCCCTGTAACAACTTTGTATGAACACATCTTAACGAACGAAATCCAGTATATAGCGAACTCGTTCAGTATTTTTACCGAACTTCGGATATAACAAATAATCGGATATAAAGTCAGACCCCTGCCCCAATTGGTTCGTTATATCGAGGTTTTACTGTATATATATTATATATATATATATATATTATATATATATATATATATATATATATATATATATTATATATATTATATATATATATATATATATATATATATATATATATATTTCTCTGGTAATAAGTTGTCTTATATTACCACCCCTAAATCTTGTTATAGCTCGTAGTATGTCCATGTAGGTCTCATTCCATTTCCAATACATGACATTTTTTTGCATTAGATTCCATTTCCCATGTCTTACCCTATTCATATATCTTGTTTATGTCAATCTGTAACTTCTTGCCTTCCTTGTGGTTTCATATCTTCCTTAGTAATTTCGCATCATCTGCAAACAGGCTTATGTAACTGCTTACTCCTTCTGTCTAGTCATTTACTTATACTAAAAACATTATCGGCACAAAAATTGATTCTGTGGTACTCCACTTCTAATTCCCTCCACACTGATTTTTCATCCTTTACTAATGTTTTCATTTCCGTTTCTTTCAAGGAGTCTTCCATTCAGTTTTCTAATACTCCTTTCAGTCTTTCAACGTATTCCAACTTCCATAGTAATCTCTTATGAGGAACCTAATCAAATGCCTTTTTTAAATCTAAATATATGGAATCCACCAATCCCTAACGTTCTTCTATTATATCTATCACTCTTGAATACAAACTTCATAAGTTGGTGACACATGACCTTCCTGTTCTCAATCCAAATTATCTATCTGTTATTATTCCATCTCTTTCTAAGTAGTCCGTCCTTTGTTTCTTGATAATCTTCTCACATATATTGTATGAAAAATCTGAATAGAGGGAAATAAAAAGTGGAGTACCACAAGGATCAATTTTGGCACCAATTATATTTTTAGTATATATAAATGACATGCCAGAAGGAGTAAGCTGTTACACACAAGCCTATTCGCAGATGATGAGAAAATTACTAAGGAAGATAAGAAACCACAAGGATTTTCGATGAATTACAGAATGACACAATCAAGGTATAAGAATGGAACAAGACATGAGTAATGAAATTTAACGCAAAAACATGCCATGTATTAGAAATAGGAAAAAAGTGGAATGAGACCCACATGGACATATAATCTAGGACAAAATATTATCAATAGAAAAAGTAAGGAAAGATGTGTGGTAATACAGGACAAATTATCAGCAGAGAAACATATACTAGATGGAATATTTGGCGACACATTCAGGATGCTAAGAAATATATGGATGGCTTATCATTTCCTATATGTATTATAACTACAATGATTTTACCAAAATTTGTTATGCAGAATGAATATAGTTCCCACACAAGAAAAAGCATGTGTTGAAATTGTGTAAGAAAAAGGGACGCACAGAGAGAAACATGTTAGAAGCCACTGAGGTAAAGGCGGTAAAGGATAACCAAGAAGAGATTTTGTGGTAGATGCAGCTGATGGGGTGGGAGGGAGAAAGGGTGAAAAGGGTGGGAAGGATGGGTGGGGAGAAGATGCAGGAGGTGTAAGAATTGGGGGAGGAGGTAAGGGAGAGAGGGAAGGTCACGTGGTGGCAGCGAATAAACTTCTGCTTGAGTACAAGAGTGTTATCGCAAATTGAATGTGATAAGGTAGAGGATGGGAAAGAGAGTGAGATATCAAAGAAAGGTTTTGCTATAAGATTTTTAATGTCAGAAATAATCTCACCAAAGGAAGGAAGAAAGAAGAAAGTGGGAATAAAAGTTTTCTTGGCAGGAGTTTGCAGAGAAGTTTTTATAATTAAGG
The DNA here is from genome assembly GCA_029783475.1 of Metacarcinus magister. Lineage (NCBI taxonomy): Eukaryota > Metazoa > Arthropoda > Malacostraca > Decapoda > Cancridae > Metacarcinus > Metacarcinus magister. The sequence continues at coordinate 29,251,927 of JAPQNM010000003.1, read as the reverse complement.
ATGAAGTAGGATCAGTAAACAGTTTTGGAGGGGAAGCACAGGAGCGATGTTTGGTATTTTGTGTACGCATATGGCGTAAGAGAGGAGCAAGGTTTGAAGTTGTAGGAGTAGAGGTTGGATTGTCAGGGTTTAGTAAAGAAAATTGATTAGTCACTGGCACTGAAAGAACTACAGGATGGGTGAGAGAAGTGGAATGAGAAGAAACAAGAGATGGGGATGAAGAGAGAGGTATAGCAGTGGATGAGGTAATTGTGGTAGATGAAGGCAAGAGTGGGAGAGGAAGAGGTATGAGTGGAGGAAGGAAGATGGGATGGAATAGTTAGAAAGGTAGTACTAAACGTGATCCAAGGGATGTTAGTGGATATGTCCTGAAAGAG
>JAPQNM010000003.1:29234564-29239564 GCA_029783475.1 Metacarcinus magister | reverse complement strand
TGCGGCACTTATATTCAAAGCGTGTGGTGACGGAAAAAAGGGTGAGTCTTAAGAGTCCCAGAATACATTAGTGAATTTCCCATAGATTATTAACTTCCAAGGGTGAGCAAAGGGCGTGGACTGAACTGACCGCACCCTGGGTGGGCCTACTGTAGACAACATCAAGAAAGTTAGTGATGAAAGGCTAAAAGAGACTGAGAAATTGATGAGTGAAAATGAAGCTTTAAAGAAGACCCGAGGGTTTTCAAAACAAGGGATTATAGATGAATTTTAAAATTTTGTTAACAATAAAGTGAAAAGCTGGAAAGAAGAAAAAAAGAAAGAGAAAATTAACATTTGAACATCAAACATTTGAACAAGAAATGGAATACAAAGAGAACATGGAAAGGAAGTAATTAAATTAATTAAAAGAAAAGAAAATTTAGAGATGCAGCAAAAAATAAAATGTAATTTTTTATTAAAAGAAAAGGCTATACCTATGAAAATAAAAAGAGATAAAGAAGAAACAAGGAGCATAAAGGAAATTCTAAAAAAAATAGATAATGAGGATGAGGAAACTAGATTTGAAGAGGAAGTAGAGGAAGTGATGAGATAGTAATGGGGAGGGAGGTGGCCTAGTGGCCAGCTCAGAGTCCCGAGTTTGAGTCCTGCAATGAGCTGGCCACTTTTCTTTAGAAAAACCGTTGAGTGGCCAAAGATTATCCACATGCTGCTAACAATATCCTCGACTGGGACTGCAACTTTATATGCAACGAGGAGCTTCTGCTGGCAGCATCAGCCACTCAGCAAATCTAACCTGCACTTTAACATAAATCTCGAAGTTTACAAAGATAATGTAAGCGAAGAACTTATCTCCATGTATCGTAAAGATAACTTTGAAAAATTGAGAAAGATTTTGGCAGATACTGATTGGAGCATAGTAGAAAACGAAACTGATGTAAATAAATCGTGGGAAAAATTCTATAACATCTTAAATGGAGCTGTTAAATTATGCATTCCCGTTTGTAAGAGACGTCCACGTAAAAATAAAAATATTAATAAATCAAAATAGTAGAATAGCCAGATTGAGGCAGGATTATTACTTAAAAAGTGCACACATAGTAAATATTTACTATCACAAAACGAAAACGATAAAATAGAATATGAAAGACTAAGACACGAAACAAAAAAGATGATTAGATGAAGTAAAAAAGATCTCAAAATATATATTGCAAATAAAACAAAATCCAACCCCAAGGTTATCACAACTAATATTGGCCCACTCCACTTAGAAAATGGTAAGGAAATAAATACAGAATCTGAAATGGCCGAAGTACTAAATGATTATTTTGCATCCATTTTTACCGTTGAAGACACCGATGAAATCCAGAAAATAACTCCAGCTAAACCTAACTTAATTCCTCTAAGCGATTGTGACTTTACTGAGGATACTGTAACTAAGGCACTTGATAAAATTAAAGTAAATAAAACTCCTGGTCCTGATTGTATTGCACCGAGAGTCTTAAAAGAGGCAACATATCAAATCAGCAAACCTCTTGCAATACTATTCAATAAATCTTTAAATTCTGGAAAAGTTCCCGACATTTGGAAATTAACAAATGTTACCCCTATACAAAAGAAAGGAGATAAAACACTACCGACTAACTACAGACCAATCAGCCTCACATCCGTAGTTGGTAAATTAATGAAACTATAATATGTGATAAACTAGTGACTTTCCTAGAAGAAAATAGCATGATTAATAATTCTCAACATGGTTTCCGCAACAAACGCTCTTGCTTAACGAATCTCCTTGACATTTATAACAATGTATTCAACATTTATGATGAGACAAAAGCGGTAGACATAATTTATCATGACTTTCAAAAAGCATTTGACAAAGTTCCCCATAAACGGTTATTAAAATAATTAAAATCACACGGCATAGCCGGGAAAATTCTTTAATGGCTTGAAGACTGGTTTTCCGAAAGAAGGCAACGCGTTGTCATAAATGGTAAATCATCTAACTGGCGAGATGTTAAAAGCGGTGTGCCACAGGACGCAGTACTTGGTCCCATTCTTTTTTTAATTTATGTCAATGATATTGATGAAGGCCTCACTTGTAAGATCAAAATTTGCCAACGATACGAAAATCACGAGTAAAGTAAGCTACAATTTCAATCAAACCTTGACATGTTAGTCAGTTGGTCAAAAAAATGACAAATTAAATTTAATGATGATAAATGTAAAGTTTTACATATCGGTAGCAATAATCAATTCACTAAATATACAATGAATGGCGCTGAACTTTCCAAGGTTAACCATGAAAAAGACTTAGGGGTAACTATTAGTAACGACCTTAAACCAGATAAACATTGTTCAGACGTTGTAAAAAAAGCGAACAAACTGGTCGGCTTCATCGGTAGAACTTTTGAGTATAAATCTGAAAAGTTATCCATACACTATTTAATGCACTTGTACGCCCTCATCTGGAATATTGCATTAAATTTTGGTCACCATACTATAGAAAATATATTAATAAGCTGGAGAGAATACAAAGAAGAATTACTAAAATGATTCCAACCAATCAACGCCTCCATCTAGCCATAGGTTCAAGACATAAAAAAATAGGTCCATATATAGAAGGATGTACTAGATCAGTCAAGCTAAGACTGAAGACTCAGACTGCAACGGAAGAGATCTTAGCGAGGACTTACCAACTCAGAGATATTGAAGAACATAAAAATGTGTTTATTGAAAAGAGTATGAATGAAGAAGTGGAACAAAAGTTTAAATATGATGAAAGAAGCAAAGCAGTGAAATACAGGAAATCTTCGTTTTACGATAGTAATGCGTTCCTTGAAACCCTATTGTAAACCGAAATAGCGTATACCGAACCCATTTTTACATGTATTAGATAGGGATGTGTTCCAGCACATTGCCAAAGTCACTCCTTCAGGTTCAGATACATACATAAAGACATAACTTAGTGTAAAAATAAACAAATTGAATGTAAATAATAAAGAAAATAAAGAAAAGAATATAATTATGCAATCATCTGATCATATATAGGCGGTGAGACGGAGGTCGAGGGTGAGGCGGGCGATTCAAAACCTGAAGTTGATTACTCTGTTGAAGTGGATGGTCCAGCTAATGTTGATGGGCTGGCATGTTTGAAGAACGTCGAGATCGTTGACTGTTTGGCACAAGGTTTCACTGTGTTTGGCGCTGCATGTGCCACCACGCCGATTTGGCCACGCCCAACTCGCCACGCCGATTTTGGCACCTTTTTTGAATATCGTAACTGAGAATCAAGTATCGTAAATCGAAAAAAGGGTACTAATTGGCTAGTATCGTATCTGCAAATTTAACGTAAACTGAACTATCGTATAGCAAAGACTTCCTGTACTATAAAAACAACATAGGAAAAAACAAAGTTGTTTTGGGAGAGTAAAGGACAACAGGATAATGGAATGGTACATAAACAACAAATGTTAAAAGAAAAGAAAGGAGAAGAATAGAACAGTAACAAAAGGGAATGATGAAATAAAAGTAATTTATACTAATATGAATGGAATAATACCAAGAAAATTTGAGTTATCGACTATCGAAAAGAGAGAGAAAAAAAATTATATGTCTTTCTGAAACTAAATTATCTGAGGCCATCCAGAAATTGCAAAAAAGAATTTGCTTGGAGGATACAAAAAAAGTACAGCTTTCCCCAGAGAAGTATAGATACTTGAATTGACTGAAGGAAGAAGTGATAATGGCAAAGAATGTACAACAACTTTTTATGTACAACAATTTTTTTTTAATTGGATAAATATGAATACAGGGATAGGACTATATGAGTGTAGCTTTGATGGTCGGCCTCCACCTGTTAGTGGATCTACTAGGTTTTGTAATCTATTTCATCTTCCGCAATCAGGATTATCATCATCAAAGGGATTTGTATTCAATAATTATTTATCACTATTTACACACATTTCACCTTTGCTTTCATCTCTCTAACATCATCCATACATAAGTTAAAAAGCCAAGGGAACATCACACATCTCTGCCTCACACTCCTTTGTATTCCAAAGCTCTCACTGTTCCTCCATTTACCCTGATACATGTCTCAGCATCCTTACAAGATGAAATTATTAAAAAAAAGTTGATTAAATAATCCCCCTGAACTAGGTAACTATAGACCATATAGTTTTGCTTGGGTTAATGAGAGCACTACCTCTCTCACCAAGTAATTTTCTTGAGTCAGGATGTAACTTGATAACAGTGATGACATGGAGATTGTTAATCATTGTTAACCATTTTTCAATGTTTGGAAAGACAGGGTGATGAAAATTGTGTCATCATTTATATACTTGTTGGTCATCGCCTTTCCCAAATTAATCCTATACTGAATTTTTTAATGTATATTTTTAGGCAAAAGGTACTCTTGAACTCTCTTCAAGAACGAAGGGAAGTGATGACGAGGCAGAGGATGAGGATGAAGATGACCTGGACCAGTACAGAATCTCTCCACAGCAAAGCAAAGAAGAAACACTGATGACATCTAGCATGGAAAAGTTTCAAGAGATGACTAATGGGCATAGTGGTATTGTTGTGGAGGAAAGTGTAAATATTGCCATTAACATGGATAAGACAAAAGGAGAAGCCTCAGGTGTAAGGGAAGCAATGTGTCCAAATAGCTAATTTCGCTAACAAAGTGATTCATACGCATATTTTTTATATGTTACAGAAGCTGAATTGCATATACTTTGTGGTCTATAGATATATTGTACAAATTTGAATTGTACTCAAGTTACATCAGTAGTACTTAAGCTGTTTATTTCATGATTACTGAATTTTTAAATAGAAGGTTTCTCATGATTTTTTAAAATCTTAAAACTATTTATATATACATAGAAATGTGTTTCTAGAAGTGCTCAGAATGGCAATGATTCTATCATGAAATATGTCAAGAGAGAGAGAGAGAGAGAGAGAGAGAGAGAGAGAGAGAGATAGAGATTAAGATTGAG
>JAPQNM010000003.1:29204564-29209564 GCA_029783475.1 Metacarcinus magister | reverse complement strand
GTTGTTTATGTACCATTCCATTATCCTGTTGTCCTTTACTCTCCCAAAACAACTTTGTTTTTTCCTATGTTGTTTTTATAGTACAGGAAGTCTTTGCTATACGATAGTTCAGTTTACGTTAAATTTGCAGATACGATACTAGCCAATTAGTACCCTTTTTTCGATTTACGATACTTGATTCTCAGTTACGATATTCAAAAAAGGTGCCAAAATCGGCGTGGCGAGTTGGGCGTGGCCAAATCGGCGTGGTGGCACATGCAGCGCCAAACACAGTGAAACCTTGTGCCAAACAGTCAACGATCTCGACGTTCTTCAAACATGCCAGCCCATCAACATTAGCTGGACCATCCACTTCAACAGAGTAATCAACTTCAGGTTTTGAATCGCCCGCCTCACCCTCGACCTCCGTCTCACCGCCTATGTCGCCCGCATCAGCTGATCAGATGATTGCATAATTATATTCTTTTCTTTATTTTCTTTATTATTTACATTCAATTTGTTTATTTTTACACTAAGTTATGTCTTTATGTATGTATCTGAACCTGAAGGAGTGACTTTGGCAATGTGCTGGAACGCATCCCTATCTAATACATGTAAAAATGGGTTTGGTATACGCTATTTCGGTTTACAATAGGGTTTCAAGGAACGCATTACTATCGTAAAACGAAGATTTCCTGTATTTCACTGCTTTGCTTCTTTCATATTTAAACTTTTGTTCCACTTCTTCATTCATACTCTTTTCAATAAACACATTTTTATGTTCTTCAATATCTCTGAGTTGGTAAGTCCTCGCTAAGATCTCTTCCGTTGCAGTCTGAGTCTTCAGTCTTAGCTTGACTGATCTAGTACATCCTTCTATATATGGACCTATTTTTTTATGTCTTGAACCTATGGCTAGATGGAGGCGTTGATTGGTTGGAATCATTTTAGTAATTCTTCTTTGTATTCTCTCCAGCTTATTAATATATTTTCTATAGTATGGTGACCAAAATTTAATGCAATATTCCAGATGAGGGCGTACAAGTGCATTATATAGTGTAAGGATAACTTTTTCAGATTTATACTCAAAAGTTCTACCGATGAAGCCGACCAGTTTGTTCGCTTTTTTTACAACGTCTGAACAATGTTTATCTGGTTTAAGGTCGTTACTAATAGTTACCCCTAAGTCTTTTTCATGGTTAACCTTGGAAAGTTCAGCGCCATTCATTGTATATTTAGTGAATTGATTATTGCTACCGATATGTAAAACTTTACATTTATCATCATTAAATTTCATTTGTCATTTTTTTGACCAACTGACTAACATGTCAAGGTTTGATTGAAATTGTAGCTTACTTTACTCGTGATTTTCGTATCGTTGGCAAATTTTGATCTTACAAGTGAGGCCTTCATCAATATCATTGACATAAATTAAAAAAAGAATGGGACCAGTACTGCGTCCTGTGGCACACCGCTTTTAACATCTCGCCAGTTAGATGATTTACCATTTATGACAACGCGTTGCCTTCTTTCGGAAAACCAGTCTTCAAGCCATTAAAGAATTTTCCCGGCTATGCCGTGTGATTTTAATTATTTTAATAACCGTTTATGGGGAACTTTGTCAAATGCTTTTTGAAAGTCATGATAAATTATGTCTACCGCTTTTGTCTCATCATAAATGTTGAATACATTGTTATAAATGTCAAGGAGATTCGTTAAGCAAGAGCGTTTGTTGCGGAAACCATGTTGAGAATTATTAATCATGCTATTTTCTTCTAGGAAAGTCACTAGTTTATCACATATTATAGTTTCATTAATTTACCAACTACGGATGTGAGGCTGATTGGTCTGTAGTTAGTCGGTAGTGTTTTATCTCCTTTCTTTTGTATAGGGGTAACATTTGTTAATTTCCAAATGTCGGGAACTTTTCCAGAATTTAAAGATTTATTGAATAGTATTGCAAGAGGTTTGCTGATTTGATATGTTGCCTCTTTTAAGACTCTCGGTGCAATACAATCAGGACCAGGAGTTTTATTTACTTTAATTTTATCAAGTGCCTTAGTTACAGTATCCTCAGTAAAGTCACAATCGCTTAGAGGAATTAAGTTAGGTTTAGCTGGAGTTATTTTCTGGATTTCATCGGTGTCTTCAACGGTAAAAATGGATGCAAAATAATCATTTAGTACTTCGGCCATTTCAGATTCTGTATTTATTTCCTTACCATTTTCTAAGTGGAGTGGGCCAATATTAGTTGTGATAACCTTGGGGTTGGATTTTGTTTTATTTGCAATATATATTTTGAGATCTTTTTTACTTCATCTAATCATCTTTTTTGTTTCGTGTCTTAGTCTTTCATATTCTATTTTATCGTTTTCGTTTTGTGATAGTAAATATTTACTATGTGTGCACTTTTTAAGTAATAATCCTGCCTCAATCTGGCTATTCTACTATTTTGATTTATTAATATTTTTATTTTTACGTGGACGTCTCTTACAAACGGGAATGCATAATTTAACAGCTCCATTTAAGATGTTATAGAATTTTTCCCACGATTTATTTACATCAGTTTCGTTTTCTACTATGCTCCAATCAGTATCTGCCAAAATCTTTCTCAATTTTTCAAAGTTATCTTTACGATACATGGAGATAAGTTCTTCGCTTACATTATCTTTGTAAACTTCGAGATTTATGTTAAAGTGCAGGTTAGATTTGCTGAGTGGCTGATGCTGCCAGCAGAAGCTCCTCGTTGCATATAAAGTTGCAGTCCCAGTCGAGGATATTGTTAGCAGCATGTGGATAATCTTTGGCCACTCAACGGTTTTTCTAAAGAAAAGTGGCCAGCTCATTGCAGGACTCAAACTCGGGACTCTGAGCTGGCCACTAGGCCACCTCCCTCCCCATTACTATCTCATCACTTCCTCTACTTCCTCTTCAAATCTAGTTTCCTCATCCTCATTATCTATTTTTTTTAGAATTTCCTTTATGCTCCTTGTTTCTTCTTTATCTCTTTTTATTTTCATAGGTATAGCCTTTTCTTTTAATAAAAAATTACATTTTATTTTTTGCTGCATCTCTAAATTTTCTTTTCTTTTAATTAATTTAATTACTTCCTTTCCATGTTCTCTTTGTATTCCATTTCTTGTTCAAATGTTTGATGTTCAAATGTTAATTTTCTCTTTCTTTTTTTCTTCTTTCCAGCTTTTCACTTTATTGTTAACAAAATTTTAAAATTCATCTATAATCCCTTGTTTTGAAAACCCTCGGGTCTTCTTTAAAGCTTCATTTTCACTCATCAATTTCTCAGTCTCTTTTAGCCTTTCATCACTAACTTTCTTGATGTTGTCTACAGTAGGCCCACCCAGGGTGCGGTCAGTTCAGTCCACGCCCTTTGCTCACCCTTGGAAGTTAATAATCTATGGGAAATTCACTAATGTATTCTGGGACTCTTAAGACTCACCCTTTTTTCCGTCACCACACGCTTTGAATATAAGTGCCGCACAGGTACTGCCCGCACCCTTGGAATTTTGCATGCGGAGAGCACTGTATTTAATTTTTCAATAATTTTTTTCATACACCATTCATTAAAATTTGACTCACTGATGTTCATCTTCTCCAATAACTTCTCAAGTGATTTTTTTTTTTACATCCACTCACCTCATCCCTTACTCCCATATTTTCACTCTTTAATTTTTCAATCTCCTTTACTTCTTGAGGTAATCTATTTCATTCTCCAAATAACTTTTTTCCATATGCCATTCATTCAAATTTGACTCGGTGGCATTCATCCTCTCCAATAATTTTTCAACTAATTATTTACACCAACTCACCTTTAACTTTATCCCCCTCATCTCAATTCTTGTTCTGTCTTCTTCTGCATCAATTTTCTGTAATCTCACCATGGTTTAGGCAATATTCACATCTTCTTGGATAAAACCTTTGAATCCAGGCGATCGCAACGATCCTCCCGACGGTTCAATCTTGTTTCCTTTAATTGTCACTTCACACATTGGACTCTCATTGTTTATGGTCTTCCTCAAATCACCTTTCTCCACCCTCTAAACAGGTACACAATTCTACAGAGCCCAGAACCTTACATAATCATAACAAGACCTGTTTTGAAGAGAAAGAATCTGCAAGTATCGAAGCCTACGTTTGTTTATGTGTGTGGGTGTATTCATTTACCTAGTTTTACCTAGTTGTAGTATACAGGGACTGAGCTACAGTCGTGTGGTTCTATCTCCATATCTATATTTGTCCAGTTTTTCTTCCAGTTTATGTACATTCTTTGCCATTATCACCTCTTCCTTCAGTCCATTCCAAGTATCAATACTTTTTTAGGGGTAAACTGTAGCTTTTTGTTTCGTTCAAGCAAATTTCTTTTTGCAATTTTTTCTTGTGTCCCCTCAAATAGTTAGCCTCTCCTTTTTTCTCAATATTAGATCTTTTCTATCCGTTTCCTCCAGAATGTTCATCAATTTATGTATTGAAATTCAGTCTTCTCTTTCTCTTTTTTCCTTTAGTGTTGTTAGATGCATTTCTTTTAATCTTATTTCTTTAAATATATATATATATATATATATATATATATATATATATATATATATATATATATATATATATGTATATATATATATATATATATATATATATATATATATATATATGTATATATATAATATATATATATATATATATATATATATATATAATATATATATATATATATATATATATATATATATATATATATATATATATACATACATATATATATATATATATATATATATATATATATATGTATGTATGTATGTATGTATATATATATATATATATATATATATATATATATATATATATATGTATATATATCTATATATATATATATATATATATATATATATATATATATATATATATATATATATATATATGTATGTATGTATGTATGTATGTATGTATGTATGTATGTATATATATATATATATATATATATATATATATATATATATATATATATA
>JAPQNM010000003.1:29164069-29201569 GCA_029783475.1 Metacarcinus magister | reverse complement strand
ATGCAAAGGTCGGGAAGAAACGTGTAGGAATGACAGCAATAGGAAACTTTGGTATTGATACTCAAAATGATAGAGGTGACATGCTCGTAGGGTTTGCAGAGAGGAATAATTAAAAGATAATGAACACATTCTTCCATTGTAAGGCAAGCAAGAAGTGAACATGGAAATGTGCGAATGGTAAAACTAAGAATGAAATTGACTTCATCCTTACTAACAAACTGAACACAGTAAGGAGTGTGGCAGTCTTAAATAAATTATAGTAAAGTGACCACAGGATGGTGAGATGTAAAGTAATGCTAAACTTAGAGAGGAACAGAGAAGTTATTCAAAATGAAGAGGTCAAATATACCAACATTCAAAGAGAAGTCAAATGAGTTTGCGATTAGAATTCAGAACAAGTAGACGAGGTGAATGGAGATGTAGAGAGGTTAAATGACAACATAACTAATGTAGTCTTAGAATCAGCACTGGAAGTAGGTAGGAAAGCATACACAGAAAAGAGCAAAAAACTCTCAACAGCCACCAAGGATCTCATAAGAAAATGTTGCAGAATGGCAATAAAAACAAGAGGAAACAAAATACAATACAATCAGTACAGTACAATCTAAAACCACAAACAAAAGAAAAACTGATGACATTAGAAAGTACATAAAAATAATTGAGGAAACTCTAATAAGGGAACAGGTATGAGGATTGAAAGGAGAGCACTTGGCATTGGCAGATGCCAACTTTATGCTTTAAAAGATGAACAAGGTCAGACTACGTTTAATAGAGATGAGGAGACATTCTACAGATAATTGTACAGCAGTAATGATAGGCAAACAAAATTGGTGCATGATCATGTAGATCATGAGAAAGAAATGAAAAGAAGAATGGGGATGGGATGAGGATGTAGTGCTTTTGGTAGACAACACAATGTTATGAAAAGTAATCTCCCACTATCATTGAAAAGAAAGGTATATAATCAGTGTATTCTACCAGTTCTAACATATGGATCAGAAATCTGCAGTCTTACAAAAACTCTGGAATGAAAACTTCAAAATGCCCAAAGAGGAATGGAGAATAATGATGGGCATAACATGGAGACAGGAAGAGATTTTGAGCACAATTAAAAGAAAAACATTGGTTATGGGTAGAACATGTTACGATGAGATCATAGATGGACAGTTAGAGTACCAGAATGGCAACCCAGGGATGGTAAAAGAAGGCAGGGCACGCAGAGAATTAGATTGAGAGATGAGATAGGAAGTTTTAATGAAGTAACCTGAAACAGACAGGCATCTGATAGATATGAGTGAAGAAAGTTGGGGGAGGCCTTTGTCCTGCAGTGGACTCATAGAGACTGATGATGATGATGATGATGATGAAGTCAGTCTGCATTTACAATAGAATGTTTGAAGATATATTTAAGTCATATAATATATAATAAAATGTTAATTGAAAGTAAAACAAATGGCACTTATTGCTTCATGAAAATAATATATCTAATATTCACCAGAACTAGTGGCCTACTCATTCATTATTGATCAGAATCAGAATCAGAAAGAGGCCTCCCTTGGCAAGCCTATGAGTAGGGCACGTTAGCTTATGGTATTCATAAGGTTAATGTCATGTTTTGTTTTAGCAGTGTAGTACAAGAAAGCCTAGAAGGCTTTAGTAATAGACCAAAGCCTGCATCATTGATGGAAGGTATTTGAAAACAAGATGAAATGTGACATTATACTATTAGTATATTTTTTTTTCAAATCATGGGTGCATCTTGTATGTCAGTACTTCTTATGTGGATGGAAACATGGTATCTTTGTTTTATCTGCAGTGCTTTCGTAGCTCTTCGTTTGACAGCTACTGCAGCTTAAGATAGCTTTATATATGTAAAATAATTTGCACCCAAAAACATTATTTCATAATGATCATTTTCCAAAATTAGCTTATAGAAATTCTAACTCCTTACAAAGTCATTCAAGTAATTTGACTGACTATATAATAGAGGATATGCAATTATATCTTTATACTGTTTTGAAATGCTGCTATTAAGTAATGATTTAAAATGAAAGGCCAAATTTGAAATGAAAAAGGAAGCCAGCTTAAAAATGCTAATTTTTGCTAAATATATAACTACAATATGTACATTTAGTACACAAACCTCATGAATCCCATCTGATCCATATCTCTTGTTGTACTTGTAGTAATGTGGTTCTTCCAGCACAAGGCCAAGACCTGGTGCAATGGGCACATCCAGGCGGGGCTCCCTCCATGCTTTTGCAATAACTTCAGGACCAACTAGACCCCGGCTAATGGCCATGGCCAGACCCACCATCTTGCGAATTTGGTGTAACATGAAACTCTGGCCTGTCCAAAGAGTTAAACACATGTTACATATCAGGAAAATCTCAATCTTACAAACAGTTAGGCTTATATATTCTTTTCCTCTTCCAATCGCATTTCGTTTTTTCTTTGGCTTCTTACAACAATTCCCTAATTTTCATTCTTTCCTCCTCATTGTGGTCCTTTCTAATGTACACAGCTGGTGTGTGTGTGTGTGTGTGTGTGTGTGTGTGTGTGTGTGTGTGTGTGTGTGTGTGTGTGTGTGTGTGTGTGTGTGTGTGTGTGTAATTCACTGTACAGTCTGCTGCTGGTCTCTCGAGACAGCCGGCCGTCCCCCTATGAAAGAGCTCAGAGACCAATCTTTGGGTTAGACCAAGACCACTTGACTTACATCCCGTACCTCCTCACTGCTAGGTGAACAGGGGCTACACGTGAAAGGAGACACACCCAAATAATCTCCGTCCGCCCAGGGGATCGAACCCTGGCCCCCTTGGTTGTGAGCAGAGTGCACTAACCACTACGCTAGTGTGTGTGTGTGTGTGTATAGAAAAGAAAAAAAGAAAAGGGGAAAACAATATAGAATATGGAAACTGAAACTAATAGACAGAAATTACCTTTAGCACACTTTCACAAAAACAAAATTTGCATAGATTTCATGAAAATAATAATTGCTTGATTAAAAAAAATTGTGTGGCTTTCTATATCCAACACCATTCCAGTGGTCCAAGTCCAATACTAAAAATAAGAATAAGTTGTTCATAAAAACACAAAAAATATACCTTTGATCTTTATCAAAAGCCACTCCAACCCATTTCGCTCAAATGGTTGGTCACAGTCAATGTCCATGATGTAGCGATTGGCACTAGCATCCTGGGGTTTCCTGAAAATCAAGACAAAAATATCTTTAACAATCTTTTTTCTAACTTTAAAGAGGATACTGAAGTTTAGAGTAATGAGCTAGTGTATCTTTTAATCAATAATAAATATGATCAATAAAAGATTATCTACATAAATTTAAACTGATTTGGTGGTAGCCAAACTAGGCTCAGGTAATCAGCAATGATACCTCAAAAAATATTAGCAACTGAACCTTTTGCTATTTCAATATCAACAAACTTAAACTACATAAGCATGAGTGGTGAAGAATCATATGGCACTGGAACCCTATCAGAAGGAGTCAGTCATGTGGAAAGTCACTATAATGTAGGTGGGGCCAGGGTAGTAGCAATCACAGTTGTGGTGACTTGGGTAATTTCTCAAATTAAAATAGCAATGTGTGTTTAAGTGTGTTTATATGTGTGTAGTTCACCCACAGTCTCAATGATCATCAAACAATGCAACCAAATACCCATCATTGTGGTCAGCTACACCCATCTCCCATATGACCTCTTGCAAAAAAAATCTCTCTCTCTCTCTCTCTTTTATTTTTCTATTGATATTTTCTGCAGATTTCTCATATAGTTTTACAGGTTAAAGGTGACATGATTAGTGTGATCTATTCTAAAACCTAACTGAGCATCAAAATATACCATATAATAACAATAGATTGACCTGAAATCTAGCTATAATTAAAATCAAACATAATTTAGTAAGAGAACTCCAGGCCCACGGGAATGGACATGTCCAGCACTACAACACCAAGGGAAGATTTGTAGCAGAGAGCTACGCCTCCTGTGTGGAGCGATCATTCCTGATCCTTGTCCTAGCATAGTTTGTTGACACATTACTGTCGAGAAAGGTCTCAGACACAAACACTATGTAGGCTTTGTTTGACAGTACGAATTTGTGCGTGAGCTCCCACACATTTGTGTGAAAGCCCCGCACATTGGCCAACATAATGCACAGCTCCATACTACAATGGCCTCGCTGCCATCTGCTATTGCTGCGAGACGTTGTAACCATATGGTACAAGCTGCGGCAGTGAGTGTAGTGTGGCTGGATGTAAGAGGCTTGTGGCGTCCAAGAGGTGCTGAGGCCATGTTGACGTTACAGGTTCCCTCGTAAGAATGCGAGTTTCCTGGCTGCTCAGCTGCACAACCTCAACAAGATCTTGGTGGTGTCTGTCCGCCAGCTGCACACGGCAGGTTTGGACAGTGTGAAAGTGGCTCTAGCAATAACTACACCCGAGATGTTTAGGGCACTGCTCCTCAGAGTGATCCTGACGCCGACACCGGGAGCACTTCAGCTGTGGCAATCACCCACTAGTCAGATTACCAACTCTGCTTCCTTTGTTAAGGTGTGGGGAATTAGTTGAGACAGTAGGGTAGAGACGGAGCCATCTGTGGGTAGCAACCTTCATCTGTTCTGTGGACAATCGCCACACATCCACATCAGTGGTGAAGGTATTCCACCACACCACAGCTCCGGTAGAGAAAGAGCGTTGGTGGGTGCTGGAGTGGGACCTTGGCACCTCCAGGAGGGAGTCGTTGCTCAGCAACGGCTTCATGCTATGCTCAGCCTTCTTCCAGGCTGCTCCCAGGTCCCTTAGGTGGGGCACTTGCTGACTCTGTGCCTTGTGAAGCACAGTCAAGGTGGCAACCCTCCGTTGGTGCTCCAGGGTGTCTCTCACTGCTGGCTCGGCTGCTGCTGCTGTTGTTTTAGCCATTGTTGCTGCTGCCGTTGCCACGGTTGCTGGTGTCCTGGTAGATTGGCGGTGCAGTTGAGGCGTTCGGCCCACCTCTGCACCCTGTCCAGCAGGTTAAGATTACAGCAGGCACTGGAAATCCAGGTGAGCGGCGCATACTCCATGATCGGCCTAACCTAAGCCTTGAATAGGGTAAGTAGGCCATCGGGAGTGAAGAGGTGACTCGTGTCACAGCAGGGTCACCTTCTAGGAGTCTTTACTCGCCACCTTTTCGAGGTGACTGTGAAACCATAGCTGGGAGTCAACCTCCACACCAAGGATAATGACGCTGTCCTGCAGAGGGATGGTGTCACGTCCCAGTCTCAGTCTCCCATGCAGTTGTCTGGTATCCTCTTGGGAGTGTGATATTACCATGGTCTGGGTTTTATCAGGGGCAAACTTGACCTGCCACCTATCTCCCCAGGCCATGATGTCTGCAGCTGTTTATTGACAGACTGTACCACGTCCTGCAACTCCTCCTTGGCATAGGTCCATGAGAGGGTGCAGTCATCAGCAAAGGCACTTGCTGAAGGGGCACTTTGTAGGAGATCATTGAAGTATATGTTCCACAATATGGGCCCGAGGATAGACCCTTGTGGAACAGAGGCCTCCACAGGGAAGCTGGCTAAAGTACACCCGTTGACAACTACGCGCCTGTTAGGTAGCTGGAGAACAGATGCAGTTGGTCCATCTGTTCCAGCTTGGCTGTCGGCCCTCGACGCCACACACAAACGAAGGTTCTGGCAATGTCTAGGGCAATCACCAAGGAGGGGCAGCCAGCATCTAGAACATCGTGCCAAGACTTGGAGAGAAGGAGGAGGTCAGAGGTGGAGCGACCTCTCCTAAAGCCAAACTGTCTTGGGGACTTGAGGAAGTTTATCAATTGTTCAGCAATTATCCTCCTGAATATCTTGCTAATCACCAAGAGGAGTGAGATGGGTCGATAGTTGTTCGGCTCTGACCTCACCTTCTTGTGAACAGGCGTCACTCTTGTCTCCTTCCATGGTGACGGCCACACCCTGGACTGTAGGCACTGATGGAAGACCAGCAAGAGGAATTTTGAGAGCTCCTCCCTACAGTGCTTGAGGAGATGAGGATTCAAGTCTTCTGAGCCTGGTGCCTTTTTGGTGTTGGCTCCTTTCAGGTACTTCCTGACAGCTTCCTCAGGTGTCCCTGGGAAAACACAATAAGGATGCTTCCGCAACAAGATATCCACGTGAACTGAGTGAGCTGTTCTCACGCTTGTCAGGAGAGCGTGTGCGAGCCTATCGGTCACTATATGAACCACACTCGTAGTGCGGATTTCTACTCATAAAACAAGACAAAAATTTGCCCGAGCCTCGGCTTGTTCTACAAATTACTCGTTATATGGTGCACTCATAATGCGAGGTTCCATTGTATATATATATATATATATATATATATATATATATATATATATATATATATATATATATATATGTATATATATATATATACACTAATTCCTCGTTATATCGCGGTTCACTTTTCGCGGTCCCGGTAGTTCGCGGTTTTTTCTGTAAGCCCTATTATTTTTTATATTGCATATATTTTCGCCAGTTCGCAGCATTGTTTATGAGTTTAAATTTCGCGCATCACAATAGAATAGCCGTACGTACTGATTAAGCCAATCAGAGCGTCGATATTGTTTTCTTGGCCGCTGATTGGCTGTTGTGTTCTAGGGGCTAATTTCACAGTCGCTTCCTATAGTTGTGAACGTTACCAATGATCAGTGATCTCCAACACCATCAACAAATCCGATTTCACAGTCATCTTTCGCGGTGTTGTTTGTTTGTATCAATACCCGAAATTGGAACCTTTGGTAACGCAGACTTGGGAGCTGGGGGACCTCCCCAACGGAGCTTAACAAAGCAATTTTTTAGCAAAAAAATCAAATTCTTTTCCCCATATAGTTATATTATTTCCTGAAATATGTGAAAAATTATTTAACAATACAGCAACATGTTGTAGGGGTATGATATGAAATTTTTTTAGAAAAATGTGGATGGCGGCGTGAACGCATCAGTCAACGAGGGAGAGAAAAAGGTAAGTTTTTGGAAAACTCTTATTTTCAAGACAAAACTATATTATTCTGATGGATTTCGATGTGTTTTGAATATGATAATCGTTTCTCGGGCAAAATGATCAAACCAAAAATAAATCAAACCTAACCTAACCTAACATCCTAACCGGGAGTGTCGCCCGCTGGACCCCCTAATCATTTAAATTTGAATATTATGGTTATTTCTTAATTTGCTTACCTAGTTCAACTATCTAAATACTCAGAAAGATAAAAGATTACACAATGAAATAGGTAAAGATGGCTGGAGGATGCTATTTACCAAAATACTGAGACAAATAGTAGTTGGGTTGATTCATTAATGTGGCAGTTATATCAGCATCAGGAAACCAGTGCAGGCTGTGAACAACCTTCAACGTAAAAGTTATCCATTGCTCTTGCTCTCTCTCAATATCTTTTACGTGTTTAAATGTGTTTTTATTATTTTAAAAGTGTGTTTAAAGACCTTAAAATGCTTTTAAAAGTACAAAAAAAATTTTTAAAACATGCCTAGGGTGTATTTAAATAGGGTATTTCTATTTCGCGGATTTTCACTTATCGCGGGAGGGTCTGGAACTTATCCCCCGCGATGGAGGGGCCACTAGTGTATATATATATATAAATATATATATATATATATATATATATATATATATATATATATATATATATATATATATATATATATATATATATAGGTGCTCCTGACGCCAAGCTAAGTTATTTTGTCTTGATCAGTATTTTGTCATTAGATAATATACACACTACATAGATACATTACTCACGTTCATATCACACCTTGTAAAAAATAGTTATCTAAGGCATTTCTCGGAATTATATTTGTGTGTTGTTTTGTACTTGGTGTGAAGGAAGATGGCACCTGCTGCCCATTATTCCCGTCAGTTCTGTAATACATTGTTCGTAAAGGATTTCCTAATCTAAGATGATAGTGAACACATTTCTTGTTTGTTTTGTGAAGTATTTTCAAATGTTAAAATATGGAAGAGAAACAGTGTTGGAATGGATGTGTCTGAAATGTGGCCATGCATGGAGACAGAAAGAAGTACCAGATCTATGGAAGAAGGCAACTGTTGCATCCTGCATAAAGGTAAATGTAGTAAAGATGAGTATAGTAATTATAGAGGGATAAGTTTGCTTAGTGTACCAAGAAAAGTGTATGAGAGAGTCCTGATGGAGAGATTGATGAAGTAACTGAAGGGAACGTTAGCGAGGAGCAGGAAGGGAAAAGAATGTGTAAATCAGATATTTGTAATTGAAATTATGATAGAAGAGTAATTGGGAAGAAAAACTATATGCAGCTTTCATGAGATTAGAAAAGGTATATGATAGAGTTGATAGGAAAGCTCTTTGGAATGTTCTGAAAATTTATGGTGTTGGAGGACAGTTGTTGGCAGGAGCAAAGTCATTTTATAGGGAGCTAAGTGCATGTGTGAGGAAGAATGGAAAGCTAAGTAAAAATTTTCCTATAAGAGTCAGGTTGAGACAAGGATGTGTGATGTCGCCATGGCTATTTAATATTTTTATGGATGGGTGTATGAGAGAAATGGAAGCTTAAGTAGGTAATGTAGGTACAGGACTGAAAATTGATAGAAATGGGTGGCCAGTGGTGGCATGCTTGTTTACAGAGAGTGAAAAGGAATTTTAGATAGTGGTGGATGAATCTTATGTACAAAAAGAAAACTGAAAGTGAATGCCACGAAAAGTAAGATGATGATGGTCTATGAAAGAAGGGAAATAGAGGCGGTTGATTTTAATACATCTTATAGGGTGTGTATGCCAGCAGTAAGGTGTAAGGTAGTCCTAGGAGGGGAGAAAATGGAGAAAGTGAAAGAGTTTAACTATTTTTGGGAACAGTGCTGTACAAACATGGAGGGATTGAACGAGAAATAAGAGAGAGAGAGAGCTGTGAAAGGCAGGTTTGTCATAGGGTAACTTGTAAGGATTATGAGAGGAAGGAATGTGTCCATGGAGGTAAAAAGATGACTAGGAACAGTATTCTCCAGCCAACATTAATATATGGATCAGAAACATGGACATGGAATAGGGCATAGCAGTCAAGAGAGCATGCTGCGGAAATGAGTTACCTGAAAGGACAAGATAGAAGGATGAGAGCAATGAAAGAGTGTATGAAAGATGTGGCATGGAACCTTATGAAAAAGGAGTGAAGTGTATAGTAGTGGAATGGGTGAAAAGAAACAAATTGAGGTGTTTTGGTCATATTGGAGGAAGAATAGTGAAGAGTTTGTGAATAAAGTGTATGTGTGAAATTTTGGGTCCTAAGAAGAGAGAAAGTCCAGTTCTAAGATGGAAGGACAGAGTAAAGGAGTAGATGCATGAAAGAGTTGCTGATACAGAGGGAGGGATAGCAAAGAGGGTGGAAGATTTTCTGAGATATATCTGGAGGGAACAAGAGAACATCGTAAACTATAGAATAGAACAGAATAGAATTAGCAAAGTAAGTGGGACTTTGAACACAAGCTTTAATTCTCTTCTGCATTACTGTGAATTGTCCAAACAGTTGTTGGTTGCAGACAGCCCTCCCAATATCCACAGCTCACTGTCCCTCATCGAATCTTCTTAACACTAATAATTTTGTTTCTAATGTTATACTTTTCATCTGTTTTTTTTTGCCCACAGACAACATGGGTGCACAGTGTAAGTTTAGCACTCATTCTAACAAGGGTAAACCTAGAAACAAATTTTGCAAGGCAAAAATTGGACAGAACAACTCTTACCGCCACTCAACTCAGAGACAAACAATAAGAAACATGGCGCACTTTAAGTTATCAATAGTTTCTGTAGGTTCAATTGGTGCTAATTTATCAAACAATAACAAACAAATATGGTGCCTGAAGTGGTTGCTTACACAACGGACCATTACCATACAGACTTAGAGCGTCTTCTTACTGAATATTTCTGTTTAATTTTTTTTTTCAACATCATTATAACGAAACAACGTTGAATGAAACAACCTTCTGCAAGGACTTGCTATATACTTCTTCATCTTTCCCTCCTTTACTTCAACGAGATGGCCCCACAGCTGTCTCTTCCTTCTCTAAAGCTGAACTCTTTGCTCAAACCTTTGCTACCAACTCTACTTTGGATGATACTGGGCATATTCCTCCTACTCCTCCACCATATGACTACTTCATCCCTAAAATTAAAATTCTTCATTATGACGTTTTCCAGGCCCTCTCTGGCCTTGATTCTCAGAAGGCTTATGGTCCAGATGGAGTCCCTCCTGTTGTTCTAAAAAACTGTGATTCCGAACTTGCTCACTGCTGGTCAAACTTTTTCGTCTGTGTCTCTCTACTTCTACCTATCCTTATTGCTGGAAGTTTGCTCACATTCAACCTGTCCCTAAGAAGGGTGACCCCTCCAATCCTTCTAACTACTGCCCTATAGCTTTGATTTCCTGCCTTTTTAAAGCCTCTGAGTCTGTCCTTAACAAGAAGATAATGAGGCATCTATCAGCTCACAACCTTCTCTCTGATTGCCAGTATTGTTTTCATAAAGGCTGATCTACTGGTGATCTTCTTGCTTTTCTAACTGAATCTTGGTCATCCTCTTTTAGGGACTTGGGTGAAACCTTTGCTGTCGGCCTTGACATATTGAAAGCCTTCGATAGAGTCTGACATAAATCTTAAATTTCTAAACTACCCTCCTACGGATTATATCCTTCTCTCTGTACCTTCATCTCCAGTTTCCTTTCTGACCATTCTATTACTTCTGTAGTGGACGGTCACTGTTCTCCTAAAACTATCAACAGTGGTGTTTCTCAGGGTTCTGTCCTATCACCCACTCTCTTTCTATTATTCATCAATGATCTCCTAAATCTGACTCAATGCCCTATCCACCCCTATGGTGATGACAACACCTTGCATTTTTCAACGCCATACAACAGACGCCCAACCCAACAAGAATTAAGTGATTCAAGGTGAGATGCTATAGAACGTCTAACTTCTGATCTTTCACTAGTTTCTGATTGGGACAGAGCAAACCTGGTTATGTTCAATGCCTCAAAAACTCAATTTCTACAACTATCTACTCGACATAACCTTCCAGATAACTATCCCCTCTTCTTCAATGACACTCAACTTCCCCTCTCCTCCACATTAAACATACTCGGTCTATCCTTTACTAAAAATCTAAACTGGCAATTTCATATCTCTACTCTTGCTAAATCAGCTTCCAAGAAGTTAGGTGTCCTATGGTGTCTGCGTCCATTTTTCTCTCCCTCACAGCTGCTTGCTCTGTACAGGGGCCTTATCCGCCCATGTATGGAGTATGGTTCTCATGTCTGGGGGGCTTCAACTCACACAACTCTACTAAACAGGGTGGAGTCTAAAGCTTTTTGTCTCATCAACTCTCCTCCTCTAACTGACTGTCTTGATTCTTTAAGTCACCGAAGCAACGTTGCATCTTTATCTATCTTCTACCGCTATTTTCATGCTGACTGCTCTTCTGAACTTGCTAACTGCATAACTCCCCCCTCCTGCGGCCTTGCTGCACAAGACTTTCTACTTCTTCTCATCCCTATTCTGTCCATCTTCCTAATGCAAGAGTTAACCAGTATCTTCACCCTTTCATCCCTTACACTGATAAACTGGAACTCTCTTCCTTTGTCTGTTTTTCCACCTGCCTATGACTTAAACTCTTTCAAAAGAGGAGTGTCAAGACACCTCTCACACTAAATTGGACTTCCCCCCCATGTCTATATTTCTCCTACTATCCTCTTTACAGGGTCTGGCGACAAGCGGGATTTTTTTTTACTTATTTTTGTTTTCCCTTAGCCAGTGCCCTTTTAATGAAAAAAAAAAAACATAAATAAAGGCATAATAAGACAAAATAAGTGAGTTTCAAAAATTACCTTGATATGTACTGTAGTTCCAAGTCACATCAAAACGATCCTCTTCAAGATTGAAGGATGTGTGCCTATGTTCCCTCCAAGGCTAACAACCCCTTCCCCTTTCATGGCGGAAGAGGGCGATTTTGTTTGAAACAGCATTATTATTGACTGACCAAGAGGGTCTTGGCACAGCATCTGATGAAGAGGAAATATGTTCCTAGTGAAGGAATGCCTAGGACCAAACCTTGCCCAAACATTTTGCATATTTCTTGCTTCAGTAATTTTTTTTTTTTCGTTGATAATGTACTAGTTATAATGTTTAAGAACATCAGAAGTGTTCTGGGCACTACAATAAATACTTTAAACATTTCAATATGTCTGACATATAGGGTATCATATTGTTTGTACAATAGAGGAAAGACAGCAGACAACCCTTTTGTAAGCATAGCTTTTTGGGCAATATACTTAAAGTTAACATTTAAGCACTAAAATACAAGTAAATTCAAGTATGGATCAAGAAAACAGATTGAAAGGGAATGAACAGGAAGTGAAAATCAGCCTATGAATACAATAAAGATTATGATGAATAATAACAAGAAGATAATAATAACAATGAAATATAACATTGTAGTAATAATAATGATAATAATAATGATAATGATAATAATAATAATAATAATAATAATAATAATAATAATAATAATAACGGCATTGAAAATATTTGGCAAATAATGACATTTTTATAGTGATAATAATGGTACAAATTATAACTATAATATTCAATAATAATGGTAAATAATAATTATAATAATAATTATAATAACAATAATAATAATAATAATTATTAAAATAGTAATAATTTATAATGGAAATCTATGTAACTAATGGTTTTTAATGGTAATAAAAGTAACGGAAGCAGATATGAATACAGTTCAGATATAAAAGAGGATATTAATATGGGGTGTTATAAATGTCAATCATTATAAAATACATCAATAATTTGAGAATAATAATATGATAATTTGAGAATAATAATAGAGTATAGTCAATAGGATGATAATAAATTGCCTTTCAACTTTGTTTTAAAGGACACACACTAGTTGAATCCTTTATATGTTCTGGAATACTATTCCAAATGGGGGGGCCTTTAAACATCAGTGAGTGTCTATAGAGGATTAAGTTATGTTGAATTAAATAGTATACTTAGCATGAATCGTTATTTTTCAATTTGTTGAAATCTTCAGTGTTCCTGTACTACTGAACACCATTGTAAACAGTCCCCTGCAACTCAACCCCCACCCTGATGACACCAGTTGACTGGACTGTAGGATTTCTTCACTACTTTTCCCTATAAATAATGGACCCTTCTATTGTAATAGCAAAATTAGCAAGTCAAGCAGTGGTGAGTTGGGAAATAGAGTAAAGTGGTATGTCAAGGTCGTCTAGACATGAGTCTTGGTCTTGGTCATTTAAACAGGTACAGTAGAGTCTCTCATCTAACGCATTTGGATCTAACGAATTCGTATCTAACGACCCTTTTGAAGCTCTACCCCACCTCCAATCTAACGATCCAAAATTCATATCGAACGGCAATTATTCCGGGCGCCCGGGATCGAATTTCAAACTTCCAGTTGATCGTTGAATTTTTGCCGCGTCCCAGCATCCCTCCCTCCCTCCTCGTCACTTTCAGTGTTGCCAGCTTGGGCTACAAGTAGCGGATTGGGCTATCTTTTTATGCCATCAGCTACTAATTTTTTAACTCCGCTACTTGCGACTTTTTGGGCTACACAATTTAGCTTGAGTGTGATTTTTAAGCTAATTTACAAAAAATCAATCTTTTTAAAGCAAATTTATGCTACTTTTATGAAAAAATTCTGGCAACACTGGCTACTTTCGTGAAACCCGCGCCATCTTTCAACCGTGTTCCATTGTGCTCGTCTCATTGTTCCCTTATTTTTGACCCTCCATCCCATCTAACGAGTGTCTGGTGGTGTGTTACGCCTCTCATGATGTCTGCCCTAGCCTCAGGTAGCAGATAATAAATATATTATATGATTTATATGTATTTTAGGTCTCAAAATAACACTCGGAAGGGCAAAAATAGGTGAAAATAGGGACTCAGTCGAAGTTTGGGCACCAATTACAATTTTTTCCATAAGTTCATGCATCTATATCTAACAAATTCGTATCTAACGCGGTTTTTTTGGCACCAATTATTAATTAGATGGGAGATTTTACTGCACTCAAGTACCAACCAAATCACTAACATGATATTGACTCCTATACAATCATATAATATATCACTTCATATATTATTACATATCACACATAATTTTCTATTATATTGATAAGTGTGAAATGAACTAATTATTATGTTTTCCAAATTCCTAATGTGGCAGTTTGATCAACACTACTACAATAAACAACTTTCAAGAGGAAACTGAAAGGCCTGATCC
Organism: Metacarcinus magister; assembly: GCA_029783475.1. NCBI lineage: Eukaryota > Metazoa > Arthropoda > Malacostraca > Decapoda > Cancridae > Metacarcinus > Metacarcinus magister. Next base: position 29,187,215 of record JAPQNM010000003.1, on the reverse strand, counting down.
AAGAAACGACAATCCCGTGTGGCCTATAACTAGAAGGGGGAAAGGGGTTATTTAATAATTTGTCTGTAAGGGACATTGTGGGCCATTAATCCATCACTCATTATCATCTATGAATGGGGTGGCTGCGCTGAGCTAACTGCAGCAATAATCATAACATTAGTAGACGTGGTAGACTGCGCAAGATTAATGGCCAAATTATTAAACAATCCCTTCCCCCTTTGAGGAACAGGCTGCACAGGAGGATGTACGTGAGTAATGTATATAGTATAGATCTTTTGAAAGATATAAAGGCTGAGAGGTATCCAAGTGTGCTGCATTTGCAGCAAAAGCTACACCAGGCATCATACTTTACATGCAAAGCTAAGTGCCACCAGGGAACACACATGTATGTAAAAGTTCTAATGATATGAGGAATAGTAGCAAATGCAGCAATCAAAACAGAAACAGAAAAATAGGATAGGATATCTAGAGTGATCGAGAAAGATGATGTATGTGAGGGAATATCTGAAAGTGAAGTGCAAAAATTCAAGTTGGCTTTTTTAAAACACCAAAGAGGGGGATTAAGGGTTGAAACGTAAGATGTAGGAGAGAATAGAATAGGAAAATGGTCACTAAAAGGATAAGAACATAAGAATTGAGGAGACTGCAAGAGGTCAGTTGATGACCTACAAGAGGCAGCTCCTTGTCTCCCACTCTTGATCCAATATTTAGCCATCCCACCTGTCATCCCTATCCATACTCTCATCCAACTGTCTTTTAAAGCTACCTATTGACTCAGCACTTACTACGTGTCTACCCAGCCTATTCCAATCGTTCACCATTCTGTTAGTGAACCAATATCTACCTAGATCTGTCCTGAATCTAAGTTTTTCTAGCTTTTACCCATTTCCACGTGTCCTATCCTGACTACTAATTTCTATAACCTGATCCATGTTTCCCTTATTAATTTCTTTTACACATTTGAAAACCTCAATCATATCCCCTCTTGCCCTCCTTCTCTCTAGGGAGTGGAGATAAAGGCATTTTAATCTATCTTTGTAGGATAAATTTCTCAGCCCCTGAATCATCTTGGTCATTTTTCTCTGAACTGCCTCCAAGGAGCCTATATCCTTCCTATAATAAGGGGACTAAAATTGAGCTGCATAATCTAGGTGGGGTCTAACTAGCGCTAAATACAGCCTCAGAACTCCTATTTGTCACACATCTACCAATAAATCCCAGTATCTTGTTGGCCCTATTTCTAGCTATAATACACTGTTCCCTGGGATGCAAGTCACTGGTTACTTGAACTCCTAAGTCCCTCACACTGCCACAAAGCATATACACATTGCAGGTCCCATTTTGAGGACAGTTTGGCAGCAATTTGGGTAATCTTTGGCCACTCGGCGGTAATAGGAGAGATAGAAAAGTGGCCAACGGATATCGGGGTATTAAACCCAGGACCCTGGGTTGTCATGCCCGCACGCTGACCACTGCACTACCAACATATAGTTCCTTATTTATGCATGTGTAAGGCTAAAGTACTTTGCTATTTTCTCCTCAAATATACCTAACATTTACTAATATCTATTTTTATTATAATTTCTGTTGTTGTTGACATTTATGCTCTCATATTGCACACTTATTCCACTATGATAATGATTCAGTAGAAAATTAATTTCAAGACATACTATTAAGTGTTCATATTGGTGTTTGAAACGTAACTTCTTTTTAACTTATTCCCAAATTTACACTTTTAATTAAGTTAAGTTAAGTTTGAGAAAAAAGTATATGTGAGTGAAACTGAGGGCACTAGGAGAGGAAGGCCAGTTGTAGGATGGAAGGGTAGAGTGAAGGAATACATTGATGAAAGAGTCACTAATAGAGGGGAAGGGATTGAACATGCAAGGAGGGAGTGCATGATTAGGTTGAGGCTCTTAATTAAAAAAAAAAAATTCAACAACTTACTTTCGTGCTGTAAAATTATGGAAGTTATGAGTGCCTTGATAAAGTTTGAGAATATTTCTTAAACCATCCAGCACTTCAGAAGAGATCCGGTAGTCCTCTGTTGTCTTCTGCAACAAAATGTAAAATGTTATAACTGACTGCCTACTACACTAGTACCCCCTCCATCGCGGGGGTTACGTTCCAGACCCTCCAGCGAAAAGTGAAAATCCGCGAAATAGAAATACCCTATTTAGATACACCCTAGGCATGTTTTTATAACTTTTACTGTACTTTAAAAGCATTTTAAGGTCTTTAACCCTTTCCCTGTGAGCTAGTTTAGAATTAGTTAACACCTCAGTGCAGAGCTTTTTCAAAGAAAAAAAAAAAAAAATACAAAATTGAAAAAAAAAAAAATAATGTTCCTGAATGAATAAAACTTTGTTTCCTGAACACAAATATATTATAAATATGATTTATGTTTGGAAACACTGCAGCAGATGCCACATATCCAATTCCACTTAATTTCTGTGCGAAAGAATTGGCGCAGTACTTTGAAATCATCCTGGCCCATATGTGGGACACTCACAGGCAACGACACCAAAATCTGTGTCCCATGTATGGGACACTCGCAGTGAAAGGGTTAAACACACTTTTAAAACAATAGAAACACATTTAAACACATAAATGATATTGAGAGAGAGCAAGAGCAATGGATACCACAAAAATATTGTACAAACAGTATACAAAACTCAACTACTATTTTTCTCAGCATTTCGGTAAATAGTATCCTCCAGACATCCTTACCTATTTCGTTGTGTAGATCTTTTATCTTTCTGAGTATTTAGGTAGTTGAACTAGGTAAGCAAATTAAGAAATAACTGTAATATCAAAATTTAAATGATTAGGGGCTCTAGCAGGCGACGCCCCTGGTTAGGATGTTAGGTTAGGTTAGGTTTGATTTATTTTTGGTTTGATCATTTTATTAATTCAAAACACATCAAAATCTATCAGAATAATATAGTTTTGTCTTGAAAATAAGAGGATACTGTTTTCCAAAAAAATTTTCTTTTTCTCTCCCTCGTTGACTGATGAATTCACGCCGCCATCCAAATTTTTCTAAAAAATTTTCATATTATCATTATACCCCTACAACATGTTGCTGTATTGTTAAATAGTTTTTCACATATATTTCAGGAAATAATATAACTATATGGGGATAAGAATTTGAGTTATTTGCTAAAAAATTGCTTTGTTAAGCTCCTGTAGTGACACCCACATACACACCACACCCACACATCCACATGCACACACACCCAGAGGCTGAGCCTATAATTACTTCCCTCAAGATCGCGGTCGAGGTCCAGAAAAACTAGACCTCACCTCACCTGTCATTTCACCTCACGTGACCACCAGGTCCGCGAGGCCAATATAAGCTGCCACACACACACTACCAGGGTCAGTCTACCAACTCATGCAGCAATAAACTACCAAAGCCAAGCCTGGGTGTTGTTCCAATCCTTATGTAGGGCCAGGAGACCTGAAGTCCTAAAGTTTACGCCTCTTTGTGCAGTGCCTTGAAAGTCATCATTAGAACCTCCAGTGACTCAGCAAAGATTACTGCATCGTCCTCAAAAACAAGATCAGTGATCTTGATGTTGCTGACAGCTGCTCTACAGTGACTTTGGTCCACAGCTCAGCCCAGTACCCACTCCATTCATGTATTGAAAAGTAATGGAGCAAGGGCGCATCCCTGCCTCACTCTCGTATGCATAGGAAAGAAGCTGGACACGCCCACCCTACACTTCACAGCACTCTCAGTCCCAGAGTACAGGCCAGATAGTAGTCCAATAATCCCGGCAGGAATCCAGCGAAGGCACAAAAGATCCCAGAATGCCTTGCATTACACTGAAACAAATGCCTTTTTGAGATCGACATAGGCTGCAAGCATCCCCTGTCGAAACTCAAATTGGCCTCCACCAGTATGTGAAGCGCTAGGATATGGTCAGTTGTTGACCTACCAGGCGTGAACCCTGACTGCTCAGGTCTCTGATATTTCAGCAAGTGCCTGTGAATATGCATCAGTAGCAGATGGGCGAGCATTTGGCCTGCTACACTGAGCAGCGTTATCTGGCAGTAGTTGTTGCAGTCCTGACAGTCCCCTTTATCTTTCCAGATAGGGACGACTAACCCTCTTTTCCAGTCAGGAGGAATGGTACCTGAATGCCATACAGCAGTCAAGACAGCATGCAACCCACGGATCATGGCCTCGCCTCCAGCTTTGAGCAACTCTGCACTGATGTTACAAATGCGAGCTACCTTTCCACCCTTCAACTTTGCCACAGCCTCTTTGACTTCATCAATAGAGGGTGCAGCTTTGTTAATGGGCGAATCAGCATCCATCACCTGTAACCCAGTGGCATGAAGCTGTTCACTTGGAGGGTTGAACTTGAACAACTGCTCAAAGTACTCAGCCCAACGAGCCATCTGCCCATCCACGTCTGATACAAGGCAACCACTTGCTGTTTGGATAGCACTCACCCGAGATGTAGACTTGGAGCGGAGCTTCTTCAGGGCTTGATAGGCCAGATAGGTCATTAGCATTTAAATGACCCTTAACATCCTCTGCAAGACTCCTGACAGCTCTCCTTGTCTCTCCTCAGAAGAGTTATAGTCCTACATGACAGAGCCCTGTACTGGTCCTGGTTCCCAGTCAGCCTGGCAGTGCGATCCTCCTCTGTACTGTCCAGCATCTCTGCTAAAGCAAAGCCATCCTTTGACCTCAGACGCCCCACAATGCACCGCTTGGCAGCCTCAACAGTTTCACGTTTGACGTTATCCCACAGTTCTACCGGGTCCTCAAGGGCGTCGAGCACTTCAAACCAATTTGAGACCGTCATTGCATACTCATGAGCACATGTCAAATCCTTCAATTTCTCAAGATGGAACACATTGTGATCACATTTTGATATCCTTCTGGACTTGACATGAAGCTTGAGTGTTGCAACAACAATCCTGTTGTCAATTGCAAAGAACTCGGCACTCCGGAAAACCCTGCAGTTTTAGAGGATCCTCCAACAAGGACTAACGAGGATGTGATCAATCTCCTTTGCTACTCCTCTGGTATTGCTATGCCAAGTCCAACAAAACAGCTCTGATCTCTGATACCAAGAACCTGCAATTCTCAACCTTCTGGATTTTGAAAAATTCAGGGGAGAGCTGTTGATGTTTTTGGTACCAGAGCCATGGGGACCAACACATAACTTGTAGCCAGCTCTTTCAGTGCCAGTGGCAGCATTGAAGCTGCCAATGACAATATGTGTCCTGGCAGGAGCACTGGTCCAGTACAGAGTCAAGTTCGGCATAGAACATCTCCTTCTCGCCAGCCTCACACATCTAGGTAGGAGTGTACACTGCAACAAGAGACACAAGGCCCAAGGTGTGCTTCAGCCTCAATCGCATTATATGCTCATCAACAGGAATAACCTCAACAATGGACGGCTGCAGTCTGCTAGAAATGCCTGCAGCTTCTCCCATAAGACAATCACCATTGCTCATGCCAGACAGTGGTAGGTAAAACCTCTGCTACTGATCTCGCTACTGCCAGGCCTCCTCATCTCGGAATCCCACTACATCCATCCTCAGCCTACCAAGCTCAACCAATAGATGAGGTAGTCGGTGGTCCTCTGAGAAGCTTAGGATGTTCCAGGAGCCCACATGTAGAACCTGCTGGAGGTTTACTGCAAGGCTGGTTTGATGAGTTGGCACCACTTCTGCAGCCACTCTGTCACCCCAAGAATTAAAAGTATGGCGATAATACATAAATATAGATACATACACAGGAGCTCCATAGCCTTGATGTTCAAAAGTTCATTACTGTGGTCTAGCTTCCTTACAATTATTGGTGTAGGTGTAGAGGTAGTGAGCTTTTCACTGGACTGCCCAGGCAGTGTTGCAGGTGTGGTGAATTGGTGGAGAAAGAAATTCACTATCTATCGCTTGTTTCTTCATCTCTTTAGTCTTCTTTTTCTTTGCTTCTACCATATGTTTCATGTGTAGATGTTTTGTCATCTTTTGATCTATTCTGGATGGTGTATAGGGAGAACATCATTGACAAATAACAGGAAACACAACAGTCCAGTCTGACGTACATCTAGTCTCCTCAGAGGCTTGAAGGCAAATAAGCTGGTGTTAACTACCCCCAACCTACAGTACTTGCCAGATACCACTTTATGTGAGAGAAGTAAAAAGCAACCACCTCCTGCTCATATTTAGGCAAAAATGAGCATAAAATAGGAGTGTGTTGGATCCATTTCTTTGCTACGCCCCCTACTAATTTGTCCCTTTAAATGGACTTTAAATGTGTGAGGAGAGCCACTCACAGCAAAATAGCATGGAAGGTAAAGTGGGGGCACACGCTATAGTTGCGCACAGCTGCAGGAGCTCATCTCACGTCATATCAGCCTTTGAGCCTGTGGTGGAAATTAATCCATTACCCTGGGACACAAGGCCACTGTGACATCCAAGTTTCCACAGTTTACCTTCCCCAGATTTCCCTAGGTACCCATTTATCGATCAACCCATTTGGGAGAATGAACAGTTGGGTGAGCAGCCCTCGTCCGGGATCGAACTCGGGCAGCAGATTCATAGTCAGACATGCTAACCACTGCAACACTGAGGCACATAGTTCTAATACTGAATTTGCTCCCTTAAGGGAAGCATCACACTATTTTGTAATTATCAGTATATTGTCATGATTTTTTCTATGTCAAAAGTATATTTGTGCTGAAATACTCCTTCATTTTCAGATCCATTGTTCGATAAATACCTGAAAATTTTTATTTAAAAAAAAATATATAACTCTTATTAACATTATCAAATGACTTGCACTAATAAAAAATTTACCAAATATGCATAAAAAATTATTTAAACAATTGATCTCTTAGGAATTTTGAATTTCATTCCTCTTAAGTGTTCAGAATTTTTTTTCTTTTTATTTAGTTTTTGTGAAGCCATTTGTTGATTTTTTAAAATTATTTACCCATAATTGAAAGAAAAACAAAAAATCTGAAGATCATTTTTTTTAGTCCTCTTTCCAATGATAAATTGTTTATCAAATTTGGTACAATAGTGGTGGTTATGAAAGAAAAACAGGTAAAAAACAAGTTTTTGAATATCAAGGTTTAAGAAGCACGGTTAAAGAAGCACGGTTAAAGAAGCCGAGTGCACTTCAAGCCTCGAGGCTCTGTGAGTCTGAGCAGATGCTGGTTTGTTTGTTTACTCTTGCAGCCATGCTCTCTGTATTACTTTTGAAATGTTATATGAAATGGCTGGTATTTGGTCCCCCCTATTGTAAAAGATATTAGTCACTCGCAGGCGAGGGTATCAGGAGACACCAACTCCCTCATTGCAGAACTACAGCCAGCATTCTCTCTCTCTGAGCCACTTTATGCCTTGATGTCCTGGGCATGGTGGGGGAGGTGGTAGAGAGCGGGAGGTAGATCAATTCTGGTCTGAATAAATGGTCTGGAGAGAGCAGGAATGGTGAAAGGCTGAAAGACACCCACCCTCTACTCCCTCCCTACTGAGACCTTGATACAACCCTCTGTCTCACAGAGAGGGACTGAGAGGTAATGGTTTGCCTATACCACTGAATAACATATAAATTTTTTTATAGATATTTTTTGCAGATAAAAATCAAGGGTGCAGGTCACTTGATACTAAAGACATCTTATTACCAAGCCATTTTTGCACCGGACAATTTGGTACTCAGAATTTTTCAGCACCACACCATTTTGGACTCCCAACATTTTATCAACAAGATATTTCATCCCCAAAGCACTAAAATATATCTATCTGGAAATAAATAGCCAAAGAATAGCCTAAAAAAGTGGATTATATACAAAACGAATAAAGATAAACAAAGATAGCTGACCAACCAACAGTACCATTCCAATTTGAGGGTTTCAACAGGTGAAATGAAAAGAATCTATATATCAAAATGAACCAAAGGAGAGTAATAATGCTAGAAGAGACTATTCATGAATCAATAGCAAAAATAAAGAAATGGAAAGAAAAATGCACATATTGGCAAATGAAAACTCTATATTGATAAATAGAGTTGATGAATTAAATGGTAAACAGGAAGACAATGAAAACGTAATCAAAATACTTGAAGAAATAAATGCAGGACACAAAATGTGGAAAAAGGATTAAACAGAAAAAAACAAAAAAAAGCAAGCCTGCAAAAAATAATTGAAGATCAAGAATACGGCAAGAAAAATCTGGCCAAAGAATTAGTTTAAGTAATAAAATCAAACAAAAATTTAGTAAGAGATGCAGTGGACAAAAAGAAATATGTGATAATTTTTGGATTTAAAGAAAATGTGTTGCTAAAGAAAAAAAACAATAGAGGAAAAAGAGAAGAATGTGATAAAGTATTGAATATGGTACAAGAAGAAAACTCAGAGATTGAAGAAGAAATAAAGGAGATATACAGGTTAGGGATATATGAAAAAGTTAAGTTCAGGTCTCAAGCAACAGCACAAGATAAACTGTCTAAGGCTTGGAGAGTGGCAAGGACAGATAAATATAAGAAAATTTGGATAAGAATTTATATGACTGAAAGAAAGAAGAAAGGAAGAAAGAGTTAGATTTAATGTACTGTTTAAAGAAGTCAAGGAAAAAAATGAGATAAGAACGGAAGAGGAGAAACAAATTTTATTGGAGATTTTGGATCTAAAAGTGAAAAAGTAGTACCTACAAGAGAAAGTGTAGAAGACAGTTCAAAGGAAAAAAAATAGATGGCGAGTATCGTACACCAATATAAATGGGCTAGTGTCAACATTATCAGAAGTAAACAATTACCTGAGAGCCAATAAACCAGACATACTTGGTTTGGTAGAAACGAAATTAAGTGATTCTGAGGATGTGCCAATTGGGGAGGACACTACAATGTATGGAGGTAAAAAAAAATCAGAAAAGGGATGTAGTGTAATGGTGTTAAAAAGGAATTACTTAAAGAGCTTGCTACATAGATTAACAATATTAGTTAATATGATAAAACATAATAGCAATGCAAAACAACTTTTCTTATATTTGGAAGAATTGTAATACTAGGATGAGGGTGCCACCTCACATGTATGAGACAAGCTGCTTCATTAAATATAGAGAATGAAATTATAAATATTACCTCCATCTCTGGGGCAAAAGCAAAGGTTGGACACATGTAGGAGTACGTCCGAGAATCACACCAAGACTTGCAGTTGAAACCTTTAGTTGCCCGTCGGATGGCCATGATGCAGATCTGCTTGCTCAGATGCTGATTGATTTTTTCCACCATATCTGGCATTGGTATATCTTCAGCTGAAAATTCAGACTAGTAAGAATATATTCAAGAATGGTCAAACCAAAAAGAGATAATCTAAAGGATTAGAATAAAAATTTAACTTCTCCAAATAAAGAAGGATGCATAAATTCAACAATGTGAAGGTTGATAATACCTATAAAATATGTTGTTTCCCTAGTTTATGTGAGATGACATTCCATAAGTTAGGTTCATACCAATGCACATCAGTGCCTCTGATTACATACAGACAAAGAAACTAGAAATTATCTAATTACTTCCATTATGCTTTTCCACTGCATGATTCTGTTATATATGAAGCAGTAAAAACTGTTTGTTGACATATTTACTGTCAATGCACATTCTGACATCACTTACGGAGTTTGACAGACACCACCTGACGAGCTGCTGACACCCCCTTGTCTGTGCGAGCTGCACGTTGAAATTGGAACATCTGAGGGCAAGTACAGCCTTCCTCAGTCATCAGGTCAGCATGTAACATGGCAGTCAAAAGATCATCCTCTATAGTACGGTACCCTGGATTTCTGTTGAATTAATGTGAGTAAGCGTCTCATTATAATTTAACACTAGTTCCATTTATCTATATACCAAGTCGACATCCCCCAAAAGTAGAGTAGCTGAGACAAGACGCACACTCAAACATACACACAAACATACCTAGTGTTGCATATAGAGGGTCTGAGTATTGAAAAGAGGTCGTGTCTCTTACTAAATAGGAGAGTGAGTAAGAGAGAAGTGAAAACATTGGAGAAAAGTTTGTGTAAGATGGAGGACTAGATAAAACTGAGAATAGCTGTGAGGCCACCAGAGTCCTTGCTAGCCTTCAAAGGTTTCAGGGAACAGGATGTAGATATTGTGATAACAATGGTGAGATTGAGAAAAAAATTGAGACAAAAGGAGACAAAACAAGGATAGAAATGAAAGGAGTAAAGGAAGAGGTGAGTGGATGCAAAGAATCAGTTGAGAAGATATTGCATCTTATTAATGTCTGGTAATCAAAGTTTATTGGGAAGCTCTGTGGAACATTCTGAAAATTTATTGTTGGAAGACAGTTACTGAGATGAATAAAGGCATTTTATGGGGAGGCAAATGCATGTGTGAGGGCGGATGGAGAGCATATCTTTTATCTTTTATATTCAGAAGAAAAATTGGCGTGTTACAATTTTCAAATTATTAACACAAGTAAAATTTGCTTATTGCCATTATATTACACTTACATTAATTGTTTTTGTTGAACTTGACTAAAGTCAAGTTCAACAAAAACAATTAATGTAAGTGTAATATAATGGCAATAAGCAAATTTTACTTGTGTTAATAATTTGAAAATTGTAACACTTAGGAAATACCTAATGGTCATAAAATGGGTATCAAAATGATCAGCTATGATTCCTCTTTACGAAAATAATATATATCTTGCACTTTTAGCCTTTTTGGTTTATATTTTAAGTTGTGTTAATATATTGTAAAAACATTTTTGGTTCTAATTCAATTTTTTGGCTTAAATTGACACGCAAAAGAGGAAAAATACAAAATTGAGCCTTAAATAATAAGACAATAATTTTGCTTGAATTTAACATAAGTGATGTTTCTATTAATAATACTAACTGATGTATTGCATAACATGGATTTTTTTATTTTGCATTTTTCTGTAAGTTGCCATGGAAATGAGTTCAAATCTACATGATAAACTCATTTGCTGTGACCACAACCACCCACTTTTGATAGATGGGATGTATCTCTCCTTATGAAGAAATAGGTTGTGCTCTCTTATACCTCCTCTAGGAGCCAACCTTCAACACCTCCATTTGCCACAGCACTATCAACCTCACACCTCTCACATCTGATTCCATTATCTTTTTTACCAACAGTACCATACACGTTACTACACACTTACTCCTCAGATACCTCATCTCCATTACATTTAATCTTTTCTTCTTCACTACTGCCATACTCCATGCTTCATCCCCATGCAGTGCAGTTGGCACAACTACTCCTTCATATCATCTTTACATTATTTTTCATAACAATGCAACTCAACATAATGTTCATTCCTCCCAACACTTTTCCTACATTGCTGATCTTCTGTCTCTATTCTTCCACCTACAATGATCTTTGACCCTAAATATATGAAACATTCCATCTACTTGAGCAGTTCACGATTCAGTGCAATATTCATCCACCTAATACCAACACCCTCTAGTCCATTGCATTACTTGACTCTTACTCTCATTCATTTTCAATTTCCTCTTCCTACACACTCATCCAAACTACTCCACCAGTGGACACAATCTTTCCTCTGAGTCCACAACCAATGCTGTATAATCTGCAAACAGTATATGATCCACATTTCACTTTGACCAAGCTGAGGCCTCTACCAAACATTCTTGTATCTACCTCCCTTACCACACCATTCATATAAATATTGAACTGCCATGGTAACATAACATGATGCAGCCCCACTCACTCAAGCTATTTTCCACTCTAACAAATGTTCTACTTTTCAAACCACTTAACAATCTGACACCAAACCCATATCATCTTTAAGACAATACACAAACCATTCCTACTATCAATTCTGTTGTATGCTTTTCCCAAGCCGATAAATGCACAAAAAACTTATTTTCTTTCCACACCTGTCTCCCAGCAAACATCTGATTAACATAGCCACTTCCTCTTCTAAAGCCATCTTGCTTCTTGCTCATAATACCTATTGTACCCTCTCTGATCCCCTTTAGCAGTACTTACTATACACTTTCCCTAGTCCACGCAACAGATTTATACCACTAAAACTAGTATATTCACACCCATCACCTTAACCTTTATACAAGGAAACCACACATGCAATCTCCCAGTCGACTGGTGCCATGACTGGTCACAAAACAAACATTCAGCAACCTATTTAACAACTCCAATCAAACTTACACACCCACTTTTCACACTCTGTACAGCACACTAATTAATAAAACAAAATTATCTCATAAAAAATATTTTTTCCAAAGCAAATAAAATGGGCAGTGAAATTATTTAGTAACTGGTTACCTCTGCATTCCCAAGTAGCCTTTGCCACAGTAAGAGAGTAGAAGAGCATATTTTCTACGTTTCCTCCTGACAACCTCTGGGGTTCCATCAGAAGTTACAACTGCATCCAAGTGGAAGCGCTTCTCCTCATGGGTAGCTGCCTCGGGCTCAGCTGCACGCTTCAAACCACCTCCTGCTGACCAATTTTAAGTAATAATAATGGCAAACCTTTAAAAAAGCTACAATCATGTAGCTTACTACAGGGTACCCACACCATCTTAATGAAAAATTAAATAAAGCACAAAACATATCCTCATTATAAATTAATGTTCAAAGTCACACAACTTTGAATCAAATGTAATGTGCACAAATTGGATGAAAAACCGGCTGTGCAATATAAAACATAGATAGAGTTGTTATCAATAGATTTGACTCAGAATCAGCATCAGTTACTAATGATATCTCACAAGAATCAATCTTCGGACCTGTGCTATTCAAAATATACATAAATAACATTGATGTTGGACCTAACAACTTCATCGCAAAATTCACAGGTGATAAGAAAATTGGAAATGTGGTAATCTCAGACAGTGATAGGCAAAGCCTATAGGAAGACTTGCAAAAACTCTCAGCATGGTCTGATAGATGGGAAATGCCTTTCAACATCAAGAAATGCCATATTCTTTAAGTGTGAACAAGAAAGCATAAGCATGAATACGATACGAGTAGAAGAAATTTCAAAGCATACAATACGTCAAAGATCTAGGTGTTATGATTGTGTTGAATCTAAAACCCTCCCAGCACTGTAAAGACATCGCTGGTAAAGCTGAATGCTGCACATTGTAAACAAAATTTTTTTTGTTTACGACGAAAAAAATGAAATTTTTACTTCTATACATCAGTTTACTACGACCTCACTTGGAGTTTGCAGTGCTTTTTGGGTTGCCTCACCTAGCAAAGGACAGCAAAATTAAAAACTATCCAACATAGGGCTACGAAGATGATTCCATCTTTGCATAATAAATCTTAAGGGAGGCTGGCATAACTAAACATGTTCTCTCTCGAGAAATATCGCCTCTGAAGAAACCTTATAGACTGTCTTAAAATACTTAAGGGAAGTGGCCGGGTGTATTTTTTGACAAATATTTTTGGAACACATGAATATTATTTTTTGCGCTCAGTGTGTGGGGAAGGGTGTGAAATGTCAGGCGGAGACATTTATTTCCGTAAAATTTAAAAACCAGCATCACCAGAGCAAGATTTAAATGTCCTGCAGTGTTGCGTCACTGCCTCACATGTGCCTCTCCACGTGGTATGATAATTGTGTGCTTTAATTAGTGGCAACATTTTCAAGAGGGATGTTGATAAATCTCATTACCGCTACATGATGTGGTGAAAAGGTATGGCCCATTAGTGACATAATGAGTGAAAGAAGAAGCAAGTGGCTGGCCAACATAGCCCACAGCAAGTGAGTTGCAGCAGCAGCAATGTCATTTCCTAATTTTTCCACTTGTATTTATATATTTTCCAAAGTTTTAAACAAAAATGACAGATTGATTTGCTAAGTAATGAATACAAATGGCTAAAATATAATCAGTGTATGTGAAATGTACATGCATAGCCATTTAAATGACGGATTCAGTGGCACAGTGCCTTCCAGCAAGCAGGCAAAGGTGTTATATCTTCACAAAAGCTAAATTCTTTTTGCAGTTGTGTTTTTAAGTTTTGGGTTGGAATAAACACTTGTTATGGTTAGTACTGATTATTAGTGGTCAAAGTAAGTAGTAAAAGTAAAAGATGAATACACCGTAGCCTAGGATGCAAAACTGTATCACATTGTAACACTGCAGGCCACTGGCTCATGTCGGGAAAGCATTTCACATTTTAAACGGTAAATAGATAAACATGCCCTATAACATAAGGGATTTTTACCAAGTATCTATCCTTACTATTCTTGATCAAGGATTTGAAATACTTTGAAAGATAGAAAAATCTTCTAATATAGGTATTTTTACAAGAATCACACCTTGTCATTTAAATGTGAAGAGAAGGTACTAAAGCAACACTAACTGTCCTGCCACTAAACTAAGGTCTCCCACATTACTTTGGTTACGTATCTTAACTTACAGATTATACCCCCTGCATATACCAAAGAGATTAAAAATGGCATTAGATTTACTTTAGAAATGCCCTTTACGATCACCTTTCATGACAGGTTCAATGAGATAACTGCTTTAATTGCAAAGACATTGTAGTTTCAAAATTACTGCATAAATCTTTTAGTTGAGACACATAAAACATCCTATATCACAATGTACAAAAGAGTACAAAGGAAAAACAGACAGCAACAGTCCTACTGTACCTAATGTGGCTGTCTGTGTGTCTACACTACTACTATAATATCTACTTGATAGAGACAAGAGGACAGCAAAGTGGAAGGTTCCTCCTCACCCACCCCTCCCTCCAACCCCATTTCCCCACCACACATACTACCTCATTAAATCCAACCCTTCCATTCATATCTCCAATTAATACTATCCTACTCCATCTTCCAATCTCCATCAGACACTTGTTCACATAATTCCAGAACTTCTTCATTTCCTCCCTCACCTTTCCACTTCTAGCAATGATGTGCCTACACACAGACCCATGCATATTTCACTATTCCTATCTTCCCAACTGCCCCCACAACACTGGACCCCTTCCATCTGTGCACCTCTATGCACATCTTTATTAATACTGGAATATGAATAGTTCATCCTGTCAAATGGACCATTTAGACATAATCTAAGTGTTGGGTCTATTCTTTTACTCTCTGATCCCATTTTTGAGAGCAGACAAGCAAACTAAATTCGAAAAATGAGAAAGGAGCAGATTTTGTTTTTAATGTCTGCTTCCTGAATTCAATAATGTGATGAAATAATAAACTACTACTGTATACATGAAAAAAATTTAAACATCAAAGTTATGTTGATGAAAAAATAGGTCGAAACTATCCTCTGGGTACAATATTTAAATTATTTGCTTCAAAATATAATAGTTTTGTTGTAAAATTTGACATATATCAATCTGACCACGAAAACATAATTGAAATTTAAAATCTGAGTTGCATTTCTAGAATAATAGCTTTCCAACTATATAAGGTTAAAGTCAATATGTTTACATTCTACACTTTTTGTAATTATAGATTTCAGAAAGTAAAAGTTTTTTTGATCAGATGAAAACAAATAATGCATTAGCTTTGGTAGGGGTGGAAAAAAAGAGGTATGGTTAACAACAGTAATTCTTCTCATTACTTATTATAAAGTAACACAATGTTGTAACTCTCAAACTGTGCATGGGGACTGCTAATCAAATACTGAATATCAATACATACATGAAACTGTCTTTCCTATCCTAAGCAACAAATAATAGATATTCCATTTCATGATCCTGATAGATACAAAATATGATAATAAAACAAAGACAAGACAGTTCTACATACCTTGGGAAGTTGGGGTCAAAATGTCTGGAAAAGACATTGCAGCCGACGAGAGTTGGCGCAGGATACAAACTTGTAATAGAGGAAGAACCGTCAGCATTTAAACTTGGGCTCTCATGGGCTGGAAAGTGAAGTGGGGTTGTGAATATGCTAGACTTATAAAATATTCCATCATTATCAATAAGAGAAGAAAGACAATTTCATTGAAAAAAAAATTGAAGAAATAATGCACAACACAAGAAATATCGTCAAAATCAAAGAACAGTTAGGAGCGGGTGTTCTCTGAGCAAGAGCTCCAGCATGAATCACACTGTGCTGCCAGCTGTTGTCAAGTTCGGAAACAGAGTTATCGTACAGCAATCAGTGTAATTATAAAATGGGTTCAAAGTTCTGTTCATGAACTGAATTCTTCCAAAAAGGGAGACACACACATATACATATATATATATATATATATATATATATATATATATATATATATGTATATATAGTATATATATATATATATATATATATATATATATATATATATATATATATATATATATATGTATATATATATATTTTAAAAAAAATATCTTTTACCCATGGCGCCGGTAGGCTTCAGGGAGACCTTAGATGGTTGGCCTCCACCCGTTAGTAGCGCGGGTTAGATTTTTTAAGTGACACCTTGTTTCTTCTCATTGATAGGCTCATGCTGCCAGCGGAAGCTCCTTGCGCATATAACGTTGCAGTCCCGGCGAGGATGGTGTTATGGCAGCATGTGGGTGATCTTAGGCCACTCGGCGGTAGTAACGAAGAAAAGTGGCCAGCCCGTGCCGAGGCTCGAACGCGGGACCCTGAGCTGGTATGGCCGACCGCTAGCCACTATATGTATATATGTATATATATATATATATATATATATATATATATATATATATATATATATATATATATATATATATATCTTACACAAAGTAACAGTAGGTTACTTTTTTTTTTTTTTACTAGCTACCCGGTATACAAAATCATACTGTTATTTTCCAAAGGGGGAAAAACAGGTAACTAAATGTCTGAAAGATGTGTATTTTTGTTTGAACTGATCTTATTTCATTCAGATATCAAGTGAACTCAACAAGTAAAGAGGATGTTCGTTTATTTAGCATATAAAACAGTTTTAACACCTGTATCAATTCACCCCACAACTTTTTTTTCGTTGGGGTGAATTAAGATAAAATTATTCAGTCTATAACAGCAAAAATATTAAAGACATTTTTATTTCTGTTTAATTCCTATTAAACCTAAACTATTTAACAATCAACATGCAAAAAATAATGCATCTAAAATCTCAAATAACTTCTGGAGAGTAAATTTACCAAAACTATTGGTTTAGCAACACAAAATTTTGCTGGGTAAGAAATCTTATCCTTACAGAGAATGAATTTTACAAGCTTTTAACAACTTCATACTGAATTGCACTATGATATATGCAAATAATTATATGTACTGAAATGAAATCATCAGAATTTTATTTTATTTATTTTGAATTTGAGATGGCTACTTTCTTATGTGCAATATGTCCAAAAATTTTATGTACTGTATTTTGAATTATAAGTTAAATTTTTAATGATGTGGGTATACTGTGTTATGTAATGTTAACAAAGACTTTTATGGGAGGCGGTGGCCTAGTGGCTAGTGTGCGGACAATACAAGCTCGAGTCCCGCGACGGGCTGGTCACTTTTCTTTGTAAAACCACTGAGTGGCCAAAGATCACGCACATGCTGCCATCAACACCATCCTCGACTGGGACTGCAATGTGAAATGCAGCGAGGAGCTTCAACGGACAGCATGAGGCTCTTAACAAGAAATGAGGTGTCACTTATACAAGTCTACCGCGCCATAGGATCAAGACAAAAAAAATATATATATAGTGTGGTGGGCCCTGCTGGGTCCTCTGTGGACTATCTTGCCTCAAAACAGGGACCCCACTGGAAATAAGTTACGAAACTTTTGTGGGCTATCCTTGTAAGAGTTAGAATACTTTACTGCAATTTATGTCTGCAATTATAAGGAGGCAATACACCTGTTTTATGTAAATGGATGCACTAACTCTTGCTAAATAATGTCAATCTATCAATCAATTAATCAAAAAGGGGGAGGGATGGAACTAGCAAGGAGAGTGTGTGGATAGAGGTGGAGGCTCTTTTGCTGTGTCCTTTTGGGGGACGATCCTGCAGAGAAGGCGGCATCAGAAACTATAGATAGATAGGTTGGCTAAGGTGATATTAGGTGATGTGAGTTTACTAAGGTAGGGTGGTGTCAGGGTGAGTTAAGCTAGATAAGGTAAGGTGGTGGCAGGGTAAGGTGAGCTAGGTAAGATAGGATGGTGTTAGGATGACGTGAACTAGGTAAGGTAAGGTGGTGTCAAGAATAGGTGAACTAGATAAGGTTAGGTAGTATCAGGTTGGATGAAAATGCCTCCACGCATTACCACTAACAGCACAACATCAGTCACCTCATAAAAGGTCAAGAAGATCAGATAACACTACAGGAAGACCTGAATAAAATATACACATGGACACAGTACAGTAACATGAAGTTTAATGACTCAAAATTTGCACACATTAAATTCGGTAACAGCCCATCATTCAATACCTGGTATAAAGGACCAAATGGAGCACCCATCACCACTGTAACACACATCAAAGACCTGGGAGTAACACTAACAAGTAATGCTACCTTTCACACCCACATTGAAAAACTCAGGGCAAAGTGCAAACAACTAATGGGGTATGCACTAAGGACTTTCCAGACGGGGGATCCCACAACCCTATTAACCCTATGGAAAACAATAATCCTACCACACATTGACTACTGCTCTCAACTGTGGGCCCCTCACAAACAAACCTACATCCAGCTACTAGAGGGGCTACAAAGAACCTTTACCTCTTGCATACGTACAAGTGATCAACAAACAGGAGACACCTTCAACTACTGGCAGAGACTGGAGAAATACAATCCGTACTCCATAGAAAGAAGAATGGAGAGATACCAAATTATCTACACATGGAAAGTCCTCGAGAACCAAGTAGTATCTCCCAGAACTGAGCCCATCATTGAAGTACACACAAACACCAACTCTAGAACAGGAAGGAAATGTGCCCAGTACCATCTACCATCAGACTGCCCAACCAAGATAAGAACACTCCAACAAAACAGTCTGTCAAGAAGGGGCACCCGACTGTTTAACTGTCTACCAGTCCACATTAGAAACATTAAAGGGGTGGAGACTCAATACTTCAAGAGGGAGTTGGACAAGTTCCTGGCAAGCCAACTTACACAGATACTCACAGATGAAGTTCTGGAAGAGGCTCACGCCTGTGACTCCAGCTCAATATCCCGGTTACTGTTATAGCTTTGGGCACGTGTGGTGGCTATGCTAGGGGTACCAGGATACTCAGCCTCAAGACTAGCCACTTCAAACTCCATCCCAGACCAACTCAAGTACCTCCAACAAAGTGAAGGGTGGCGGCGACGCCGTGGCCTTGCGCCAAACATCAGCGACAACGTGGGACTGATGCTACACTGAGGCAGAAACTCTTCAAGATGTAAACCATTACACTCAGATTACTAAGCAAATTACTAAACTGACTAAACGTTTCCTATTATGTTAAATTGTTAGTATAAAATAGCCATCAGCAGTTGCATAGGGTGAAGAATAAAATACCAGAAAAGACTGTTTACCTCACTGATGCTGATGATGGTCTTGATTGTGATCTTGATGTCACAACTCCATACTGTTGGGATCGTGGGTATAGCCTTTGTATCGGCACCCTTG
Organism: Metacarcinus magister; assembly: GCA_029783475.1. Lineage (NCBI taxonomy): Eukaryota > Metazoa > Arthropoda > Malacostraca > Decapoda > Cancridae > Metacarcinus > Metacarcinus magister. The sequence continues at coordinate 29,167,606 of JAPQNM010000003.1, read as the reverse complement.
CACACCTCGCCGAGGCAGGTCACCACCCCAGAAGGCAGGTCACAACCCCTGACTAACATCCAGTACTCATTCACTGCTGGGTGGACAGGGGCATGGGTGTAAGTAGACCGCCCAGCGTTTTCCACTCTATCCGGGGACTCGATCTTGATCTTGATCTTGATGTTACAGGTGACTTGAAGTTTCCTTCAAGTCACGCCTTTGTATCGGTAGCTCTTGTGAGGGGGGAAAGAAATTTCTTGATCTCGATCTTGCTGCATACCATGGTATATTTAGTCCCATTCTTGCTATTAGATTTTGTCCAACTTATAACATGTCTATCTCCTTTTCACTCCATGCTGTCATATCCATACCATACATAATGCTTGGTACAACCACACTCTTCTACACTTCTCTCAGCACATCATACTTACAAGCCCTTATATGTGTAGTACTTCCTAGTCATCCCACCCACTAGTTTGAATGGCTGCTCATTTCACTTAGCCTTTTTTCGCATCCATACAGACGCATGCTGCTCATGCACATCTTTAGATACTTGTATTCACGCGTCTACTCTAATTCATTCTCTCCCAACCTTCACACAGTATTTATTTCATCCTGTGACCTATGTAGCCTACTATCATTACTTTACTTTTCTCACTGCTGAATTTAACTCCGAAATCCTTACCATATCCACTCACAATATCTATTAACAAACTTTGAAGCTCTTCGGCTCTCTCACTCATAACTACCACATTATCAGCATACAACAGCAAGCATATCTTGCAGGAGTTTTCACTCCTGCGTTTATTTTTCTCATCCTGCCATGTCATTCCTTTCCAGTTCTTTCAATCACTTCATTCATTTCACGTCCCATTTCTGTTAGAATCACACGCATCATTTCCATTCTGTCCCGGTCATACTTCACACATTCCAGTACTATATACATGCTCTACCATCTCATCCTCTCCCATGTCACACATCTGGCACACTTTGCTGCGGGACTCTGACCATCTTTAGTTCCTTGCATTCACATCCATAAACTGTGCCCTAGCTCGGAAGAGATCACCACCCAGGCTTCCATCATACCACCTTACATACATTGGGGCCTCTTTCTCTCTGTACCATCCCAAAGTCTTCCACTTACTCAGTTCCACACCTTTTACTGTTCTGTCTATTTCACTTTTCCATTTTCTCACATCCCACTCTAACCCTTCTCTACTTCTGTTCATCACCTTCCATTCATACACCCATTCTCTCCCTTCACAAAATCTATGCACCCACCTAACCAGCATGCCACTCCTGTCTATCATATTCATACATTTCTTCTTCCACTTACTGCTCCTTACATTCCACAAATACACCTTTCGTGCAGTTCTTGTATTCTCCATTCGTTTCAGTCTAACTTTATATCTCAAAGTTGCCTTTAAATGTATCTCCCTAAACGTACTCCATCCCATATCACCTCTCAGAGCTTCTACAGCTGCATACCTTGGTGCATTCAGTGCCATTCTTGCTACTCTATTCTGCCCTACTTCCAACTTGTCTATCTTCTTTTCACTCCATGCAATCACTTCCATACCATACATAACACTCGGAACAGCCACACTCTTCCATATCTCTCGCAACACATCATATTTACTCGCTCTAATTCTTGCTGCACTCCTTAGTCGGCCAACCCACTGATTCACCATACTAATCTTTTCATGCTTTATCTTCTCACATCCATTGGGGCTCCTTTCATGTCTTGCGAGGATCTTGATTTTGATTTTGGTGTCACAGGAGGCTTGCAAGGGGTGGGGTGAGAGAGAGAGAGAGAGAGAGAGAGAGAGAGAGAGAGAGAGAGAGAGAGAGAGAGAGAGAGAGAGAGAGAGAGAGAGAGAGAGAGAGAGAGAGAGAGAGAGAGAGAGATAAGAGAGAGATAGAGAGAGGAGAGAGAGAGAAAGAGAGAGAGATAGAGAGAGAGCAGGAGAGAGAGGAGAGGAAGAGAAAGAGGAGCGAGAGAGCTAGAGAGAGAAGAGAGAGAGGAGAGAGAGAGAGAGAGGAAGAGGAGAGAGAGAGAGAATAGAGAGAGAGAGATAGAGAGAGAAGAAGATAGAGAGAGGAGAGAGAGAGAGAGACGAGAGAGAGGAGAGAGGATATAGAGAAAAGAGAGAAGAGAGAAGAGAAGAGGAGAGAGAGAGAGAGAGAAGAGAGATGAGGAAAGCGATACTATAGAGCAGTAGATTATACTAATCATATTCACTAACTCTAGAGAGGAGAGAGAGAGGGTACTAGGTGCTGATTATCATATATATATACTATAGAATAATCTATCTATCTAATTCTCTACTACTATCTTCTAGATGAGAGCTCTAACTCGTCTATACTTCTCTGTGGTTATCTCTCTTCTTCTTCTCATGCTCTGTACGTCGATCTCTCTCTCGTCTCTCTCTCATCTTCTACTACTCTCGCTCTTCGTCTCTGCTCCATCTCTCTCATCTTCTCTCGCTCGCTCTCGATCTACTGCTCTCTCTCTCTCTGTCTCGCTCTCTCTCCGTATCCTGCTCTCCATCTCTCTTATCTCAATCTCTACTCTACTTCTCATACTCCGCTCTGCCTCTCTCTCTTCTGCTCTCATCTGCTCTCTCTCTCTCATCTCACTGTCTTCATCTCTCTCTCCGCTGCTCTACCTCTGTCCTCTCTCTCTCTATCTTCTCTCTCTCACTCTCTCTATCTCGCTAATCTTCTCTCGTCTCACTCTCCCGCCGTGCTCTCTCCGCTCTCTCTCTTCCTCTCCCCTCTCGTCTCGCATTCCTTGGCTCTTTTTAGTCCTCTATGCGTCTGCGTTATCTACGTCTCCACTGCTCTCTCCACTATCTCTCTCAGCTCTCTTTCTCTCGCTCTCTCCGCATCCCACGCTGACCTTCACCTCTCTATCTCTCTTGCTCTCGCTGCTTTCTCCGCTCCACTTGCTCTCGTCTCGCATGGGCCTCTCTCTCTCGCTCTCTCTCTGTTGCTCTCTCTCAACTCTCTCTCATCTTCTCTCGTCCTCATCTCTCGTCTCCCTCTCTCTCTGCTCTCCTCTCTCTCTCTCTCTCTCTCTCTGGTCTGGCTCTCTCTCTATCTCTCTCTCTCCCTCCTCTCCCCTCGTCTACCTCCTCTCTCTCTCTCTCTTACCACTGTACTCTTCTCTGCTCTCTCTCACCTCTCTCCATCTGCTCTCTCTGCTCGCGCTCTCTCTCTCTCCCGCATCTCTCTTATCTCCTCACTCTCCATCTCTTACTCGCTTCTCTTCTCTCTCTCTCTCTCTCTCTCTCTGCGGCTCTCTCTTCTCCGTTTCTCTACCCTCTCACTCCGTCCCTCCGTGCGTCTCTCGTCTCGTCTAAGCTCATCTCCCTCTCGCTAGACCTCTTGCTCTCTCTAGAGGATCATTACAGTTTAAATCAAAAGTGTGTTTATCTGTAGAGCTTTGATCTCCACACATCTCAATGAAATCGCAATTACAAAGCTGATTATTTCCTCTTTGTCCAGTGAGCGAAAGTCTGTTTTCTCTGACTAGATCTCCATAAACTGTTTAAC
>JAPQNM010000003.1:29154069-29159069 GCA_029783475.1 Metacarcinus magister | reverse complement strand
TGTTATGTTATTTTATGTTATGTTATGTTATGTTATGTTAGATTAGGTTAGGTTAGACGCCCCTGGGCGAACGGGAATAGGAGTTACACGACCCGAGGCGAACAGGATTCGGGGCGAAACGACCTGGAACCATTTGAAATGTTCCTAATGCAGACAACCCATGGAAAAGTATATAAACCTAGCATATCCAATTCTTACATCATGTACATGTGGTGGAGATAGGCGTGGTGCAGATAGGCACCACATGTTTAAATTTTGTATAGTGACGCCTCGATTTTTTCACGTTTTCTCTGATGTTGAGTGCGAGCGAGGCAAATTGCTATACTACCCTTGCTCGCCAGCTCCCACACTGACAAGACGTGTGTGTTCTGCTCCGCTCTCACCTTGCTAAGCAGTCGACACCTTGACCCATAGTGTTGTTTTTCTGCTGGTGTTGACCTGAGCAATCCAGTTTTGCCCTTAGAGACCCTTGACACACCCGACGGTGAATCCTGAAGGAGTGACGGCGTAGGCCACTCCATGCGGGGGACCCTTAGGGTGGCTTATAGGGGTGTCAAGGCGGGCCATAGGGACGCTGATAGGCTAGGTTTAAGCCCTGCAAGGGCAGCGGCGGGGCTAGTGCGACGCCCTTTAGAGGGTGGCTAGTGTAGCCCTCCCGCCGCTGTAAGATAGTGTCAGGTTATATTTTTCTTTTCCCTTTAGCTAGTTGTGTTTCTGCGCGCGCAGTCTGGTGTAGGTAGGGAACTAGGGTGTGACCATGAGGAGTGGGAAGGCTTCACGCCTTCCCCGTCCGACGGGTACGTTCACCTCTACCCAATCTCCGTCCTCCCTTGTTTCTCGTCTGCCTGTTACGGTAAAAAGACCTCGCCGTATCTCATTCTCGAGCACTGACTCCACTCCCTCGGTAGGAGGAGCCGCTCCCTTCAAGACGGCGAAGGTAAATGACCACCAAACTACTGGCAAGGCTAAGGTGCAACTTCCCATTCCGCCACTTCCCGCCTTCCTACTGCTTCGCCCTCCTCTGCTGAGCTTGACCATGCCTCTCGTGTGGGAGACAATATCAAGCGCCGCCTTGCTACAAATGTAAATGCCTCTGTTACCTCTGTACCCCCTGCTACCTCTACTACAACTACTGATACCACAGCTGGAGTCTCGTTACAAGCCCCCCCTAACGAGCGCCCCACTCCTTGTGAGGGCTCCTCCACCCGCTCCTCCTTGTCTGCTCCCTCCACCTCTGTTGCCACCCTTTCCTCTCTGCTGCCGGAGGATGTTCACGACCTGCCCCCAGCCTCTACTTCTATCTCCACCAACCCTCCTTCAGATGACAACGGATGCAGCTTTTGTGTGTGAACTACTTATAGTAGCACACAGGCTTCCGCAGTACACCACCGCATTCTAAGTAGAGCTGACTGCACTGCTTCTTGCACTCCGACGTGCTAGTGAAGGGTACGTCGGAGACGTACATCTTTTCACCGACTCCCTCGCCTCACTGCGCGCCCTCCATCACGACTCTCCGAAAGACAACATCCAGCTGTTGTCTGCCATCCACCAACAACTGGCTGTTCTTTAACGGAGCGGAACTGCAGTCACCTGTCACTGGATCCCTGGGCATGTTGGTGTCTCTGGGAATGAGAGGGCCGACACTGTGTCTCGACTCGCTGGTGCGGGGCCACGAGTCACTTTTACCATCCTTCAAAGCGCCTCCTCCATACAGACAGCAGTCAACAGGGCGGCGCTGAAGGCCACGCACAGCCTATTCGACACTGCGGTGGAGGAAGGGTCCCGGTCTCATCCTGGTACGCCACGGCAGCTCGACGAGAACCATTCCTCCTTCCGCCCCGCCTGACTCCTGGTGTTGCCACACGCGTCACTCGCCTACGTCTTGGGCACCTGTATTCGACGCAGATACGCCAGACAGAACCAGAGCCCTGCCCACACTGCTTGGTGGAGGAGGGGAACCCTCTTCACCACTACCTGGTCCGCTGTCCAGCGACACACGTCATCCGCCCCCGTGTGGCCTGGACTCAAGGGACTGAGTCCGATCTGGCGGCCCGTGTTGTCGCTGCAATCATACTTTCTACACTAATAGAAGTGTGTACAATGTACCCGCCGCCACGTTAACTCAAAAATTACCAACGCACAACATTGACGGGCTCTAGATAGCCCGTGTGTCCCCTGCGTTTAAAGTCCATTTAATGGGACAAGAGCGAAATCCAGTAGAGAGCATGGCCGCCGCATATATCCAATACTCTCATAAGTTAGGTTCGCCTAAGTACGAGCAGTAAGGGTTCCTTTTTACTCCTCTCACACACGGTGGTATCTGCAAGTACTGTAGGCGGAGATAACTCAGGCCTTCGAGCCTCTGAGGAGCTTCTGCCGGCAGCATGAGCCTGTCAATAAGAAACGAGGCATCACTTAAAGAATCTAACCCGCGCTACTAACGGGCTGAGGCCGACCATCTTAGGTCTCCATTAAGCCTACTGGCGCCACGGGTAAAGGAAAAAAAAAAAGGTCTTTGAGAGTGATCATGCCTTGTATTTGGGATTCTGAGTCAATAGTTTCTTGGCGAGATCTGTCAAGTCATGTGGGATCACCGACCTGTTGTCCACCTGTCTTTGGATGCATTTTTGAAATATAAAAATGTAGTCTGAGTAGGTTGCATGATTAGGAATACGGAAGTATTTTTTCCATAAGTGAGGAGCAAAGAAGCTGTATAAAGGAAGGTGATTAGTGGTAATGGATGGGCGTGGGTGAGGTTGAGAGTGATCAGTGAGTGTCACCCGTGTTCTTATAGATTTGAACTATCACATCAACTAGCCACTAAGATAGCATGACACCATTATCAAGTAGTTTGTTAAATAGCTTGACAGATACAGGGGATTCAATTTGCTAAACATTTAACATTATTACAAACCTCTCACTCCCCCTTCTCCGTGGTATCATTGTAGACTGGCTGTAACCCGAATTTTTTGTGTTCTTAAGTTTCGTGCGTGAATGAAAGCTGGGCTAGATGGCTAAAGACAAAGTAACCAGAGAGACTTAGGCACTGCCACTAGGCGAGGAACCACAGCACAGTCTCGTCTTTCACTCTTTACTGAGGCTTAGAACAAAGTACGTTATTGACTAGGTCGAGATCAAAGTCGGAGACGAAAGGGGTCAAGAACAGTATAAGCGCACATGTTTCCCTTTCTTAGCCTGTACTGCATCTGAGCAGGATTAGCAGCATTTCTCTCAAAAAGCTGCAAAATTCGCCGAAATTTCATTGTTGCCCAATTCAAACCCCAAAACATGCAGACATACGGACACCACTCACCTCCCAATACACACAGACGCACATTCGTAACAATGTATTAATTTATCAACATGTCAGATGTAGGGGCTTTATTGGTATATAGCTTTTTGACATTTCTCTCCATTTTTTCCTCATTTATGTGATTATTATAGTAATGGTGAAGGGTTAGTGTCATTGTCATAATCAGTGATTGTATTGATTGTGATGATAAGATTACTGTCCTCATTGGCAAGTTGTTTAACATGCTCATATGAAAATATTTAGTGTAAAGGGAATTTTTTACTGTTTTTCTGACCATTTAAGATTTCCCAGTATGTTTTAGGATCACAAATTCTATTTTTTAAAATTTCTTTTATTAAATTTGTCCTCTTTAGATTTTGTTCTCTTTAATTCATCTTTATATCTTTATATCTGATGTCATCATCTACCTTTGCTACCAACCCAATCAGCTTTGCTACATCAATGTTCCTCTCATACACATTCTTTTATTCAGTATTCCATTTTCCTTGTTACACACTTGCTCGTTTTACCTCTTGAACTTTTATATTTACAGTGGATGCATTACCTATGCTTTTAGATTTAGTTTGTGTTTATAGAACACAGTGTACATAAAAAAATGATGCATCCTAATGAAGTATTCTGAACACTATAACACACTGCATAACTAATGAAGAACCAGAAAAATAATCCATAGTTGTATTATGTGGAGTTGCAAAATTTCCCAAATCACAATCCTTACCTAATCATTATACCACTAAAAATTAATACTCGATTCATTTTACAAACCTCCACCAGTTTCTTGCCATAAGATTTTTTGTCTGGAGCTAAATCCTTATTTGCTCTGTTCATAGTTATGCCAAGGTCAGTTAGATTTGTGAATGGAACATCAACAGACACATGATAATCACCAACATATGGTACATCAGGCATTGTGAGAGTGTGAACATTAGAATTACCACAAAATATATATGCATAATCATTGCTTGGATAAGTCAGTACAAAATTATGTAGTTCATCAAAATGTTATTTGCCATACCTCGAGTGTGAGGAAGGGATGTAAACACTGCTGCTAACCAGGTCACCATCAAAACTTACACTTCTCCAATCTACTACAATTGAGAGGAAAGATTCATAGTTGTTTTTTTGTTAATCTCCACTTGAAGTTAACATCCTCCTTGAATTTACTTAATTGATGTATTTTTTTTAAACGCAATGTCAAAACTAATATCTTCCAGGCTCACCTTCACCTCCACATTGCTCATGTTAACATCATCGCATTTCGTTTCGCAGAAACATATTACATCATAACTTTTAATACAATTAACAATACCTACTGATAAAAGCTGTGATTTGATACTACAAATATTGATAGTGTAATGATTCGAATTATGAAACACTGATAATTTTTTTTAAAGGAGGTGATGTAACTATGTGTGACTGTGGCCGGGAATCGAAACCCTTACAGTGTACCACCTTATCAATCTGACCTTATTGATCACCAAGGTCCAAGTGGAGTTTAGTAGACATTGACTATCCTGTTACTACACAACTTTTCCCCCTCTTTTTTTTTTATCGATTTCTATGTTTTCTAAGTTTCCCCTTGAATAGAGACGAACAGAGACTTTTTTTGAGACGTGACCGGATTATTAAAATTTTTTTACTGGTAGATTTTTCATTTTTCAGGGACCATTATACTCTTCTATTTTCT
>JAPQNM010000003.1:29136569-29141569 GCA_029783475.1 Metacarcinus magister | reverse complement strand
CTATTCATATTAAAAACTACTTGTTAAGCTGCATCAGGTGGACTGGCCATAAAGGACCATTCACCAGCAGTACGCAGCCCCACAGCGTGAACGTAGTATGTCGCGTCTTTACCGTTCAGGGAGGTGATGGTAAAAAAAGCGTTTGACAAATGTTTGAGTTACTAGATAACTGTATCACACGTGTGTAACACTTTATATTTTCATGTCACCAAATACTGCAAACAATTCCGTGGTTTATCAAGAGTTCACATGATGTACGTGTTTTGACAATTTTATCAGTGCTTGACTTAGTTGACGATGGTGGGACTAAAGACTACCATCAGCGCGTGAAGAAAAAAGTAAACCAGGGAAGGAGAGACGAGACGTTGAGCCAGTGTTGTGTGGTCGGGCGGTGCGTGTGGGTGCATAGGTGTCAGGGTTGATGGTGCACTGGCCCTGAATGCTGCCTTACATCTCAGCTGACAACTTGATTAAGGTGTGCCTGCACTGAGGTTGGTAAATTATTGTTATTATTATTATTGTTATTATTATTATTATTGTTATTATTATTATTGTTATTATTATAATTATTATCATTATTATTATTATTATTATTATTATTATTATTATTAGTATTCGTATTACTGGTGGTGGTGTTACATTATTGAGATGGAACTTCAGCACAAGCTTTATTATCGAAATGTGGTCATGCATACAGAAAAGTAAGAAAACCACTTTTTTTTTCCCTCTAAATTGTCCTCCAATAAACTTTTATCTTAATTTGAATGTGGTAGCATGTGATATAGTTGAAGCCTGTACCTTGTACTTTGTTACAACGTCTTTGCAAACACGTATTTCTATGTCAAAGGGAGTGTATGTAGGGTAGGGAATGTGGATGTGGGTGTGAGGGTAAATACGTGGATGACCTTGTCCTCAACACAATACATTGATGGTACAATCGCAGCTGATTGTTAATTGTATATACCTCTACCTCTCTCTCTCTCTCTCTCTCTCTCTCTCTCTCTCTCTCTCTCTCTCTCTCTCTCTCTCTCTCTCTCTCTCAGCAACCGAAGCAGTTTCAGGTGTTCGTGTGTATGTACACTCAGTGTTACTTCCTGGCCAGGTGTTGGCCTTCATTTGACACACCTGTCTAATCACATACTACACTTCACCTGCTGTGGGTTGTGTAGATCCTGAATATTAACTATGAGTATGTTTTTCTTACAGTGTGACGCATCGGAGCTCAAGAAACCGGTACCTTCCTTCTCCATCACTTCAAAATGGCAACAGAATGGAGGAGTAAGAGTCCATCCCCGTGTGACGACGAGTACTACGATGCTTTTGAAGAGAGTAGTGAGAGTGACAAAAGTACCTTATATACTACTGCACCTGACCTCCCGGACCCAACTGTAAGGGCCAGCGGCGAGCGAGAAGACAGGATAGAATGGAAGGATGGAAAGGTAGAGGTGAATCAGCTTACAGCTAGTCAAGAAGAGATGGAAAACAGACTGAGGGACTCAATTGACTCCCCTTCTACCCGCACTCTAAGCCCCACCGCTGCTCTAGAGAGACAAAATGATCTGTCGGCATCCGCCTCAGCCTCCTTTGCTGACCTTTCTTCTCCCCTTGTCAACAAATTCAGTTCATGCTCTGAAACTGATTCTCCAAGTAATGATGTCACCACCACTGACTCTTCTTCGACCACTGCTGAGCTATCGTTGTCCTCTGCCTCCCCTGTTACCCCTGTGGACATTACTGGCGAAACTTACTCCATCAGTAGCTGTGGTTCTAGCACCTCTGGCTCTGTATCTTCTACCCCATCCAGCCCTAAAAAGACTATTAAGAAACAGTCGACCCTGAAATGGACAACTGCAGTAAGGGAAGTAGTACAGGGAGGCCACAGTGAGGAGGGAGGCTTTCGACGCTCCTCGAGCTCCAGCAGCCTTTCATCAGGACCTGAGAGGCGAATATCGTCCTTAAGCATGTTAGATGACATAGCTCAGGTGAGAGAAAGGGAGGAAAGGTAGAGTTAGATACAAGATAAGAGCGGATGACTGTGTGAGTGGAGATCATTTAATAACAAAACGTTATATTTATAAAGCTAGATAAAGTGGGATCATGATTGATATTTGAATAAAAAATTGGCTTAATTTTAGCTTTATTCTGTTTTACACATTGCAGTCACTTGCATTTTGCATTAATTTATCTAAAACTTTCCATTTGTGTTCATAAAGGAAATATAAGGAAAAAAAAGGCATCATTAAGTACATTCATGACTAATTGTGTCTTTTCATCTACATTTCTTTAATTCCTTTCTTTCTGTCCATTCTCTCTCTCTCTCTCTCTCTCTCTCTCTCTCTCTCTCTCTCTCTCTCTCTCTCTCTCTCTCTCTCTCTCTCTCTCTCTCTCTGTGTGTGTGTGTGTGTGTGCATAACAGGGTAACATCGACACCTGGGATGCAGAAACAGCCGTGGCCCTGCTTCGCTTTCCCACTGTGTCTAACTACTCCGGCCTCAAGAAACTAATGGAGATGGTACGTACCTTCTTAACTATTAGGATGGGATATATATGTATATATATATATATATATATATATATATATATATATATATATATACACACATATTAATTTTACATATCCCCGCATACACAGGGTTCGTGCATCTTATAGGTCCTCGTTTCTGAGACGGGCATTGTTGATATTTTTACGCGAATTTGTCAATAGTATTTGTAAGATAGTAGGTGGAGGTGACATCCTGTCATGTTGTTGTGACTTCCCCTACTTCTCTGAGTTTAATTTTCATATATTGATTAAGTATATTTAATGATTTGGATCAAGCAAGTGTCCTTTGGTTAATGGCAATGTTTCCTTCTCCTCCTTAACAAAAATATTCCAGCAAATATTTTGATATTCATGTCTGCTTGTATATTGTAGGTAGCTGCTTGAATATTCAGAAAACACTATATGTTTTACTCGAGTTAGTTCTACTAGCGAGGATTTCTTTCTATTTCTACGAAGTCCTCACAAAAAATTGTATAGAGAATGAAGAGATTAACGCAATTTATACAAGTAAGATGATAATAAAAAAAATGTCTTAAATTATTGCGCTTCAATAATCGTAATGTTTTTCTTCCTAATTGCGTGCATTATAAATCATTGCTTTCCCACAGGCTACCAAGGACTGGCTCGAAGAATTCTTAGGTCTTGATGGTCTCGGAGTGTTGTTTGAGTCCTTGGAACGTCTTGGAGAACGTGGGTTTTCCTCTATTGCAGACGCACTCCTGCAGCTCGAGTGCGTTCTGTGCATCAAGGCAGTAATGAACTCCACTACCGGACTTAACTACATTACTAATGACACCAGCTACGTCCGAAAACTGGCGAAATGTGAGACCTATTACATTGTTTGTGTGTGTGTGTGTGTGTGTGTGTGTGTGTGTGTGTGTGTGTGTGTGTGTGTGTGTGTGTGTGTGTGTGTGTGTGTAATAATAATAATAATAATAATAATAATAATAATAATAATAATAATAATAATAATAATAATAATAATAATAATAATAAACGGTTTATTTGATTAATTAAGGCAGCCGTTAGGCTGAAAATTTACACTTTACAAAAGGGCCTTTAAAAAAATAAAATAAAGGGGAATGGAGACAGGTGGGTCTGACGAACAACTGGTGGGTGATGGGGGGATAACGAGTGTAATATAGACTAGTGGGAGACTGGTGCGTCTGACGAACAACTGGGGGTGATGGGGGGGATAACGAGTGTAGTATAGACGAGACAGCAGCGGTTGATTAGTCGTGAAGTACACAGGGGACAGGGGCAGTGAAGTGAAGTGAAGTGAAGTGAAGTACGCGACAGGCAGAGGCGTTGAGTGGTAGGAAAGTAGACACGGGACGGCGGCGGTGACTTGTACTGAAGTGTGTGTGTGTGTGTGTGTGTGTGTGTGTGTGCGTGTGTGCGTGTGTGTGTGCGTGTGCGTGTGTGCGTGTGTGTGTGCGTGTGCGTGTGTGCGTGTGCGTGTGTGTGTGGTGAACAGGTATTCCCGTACTGTTGTGTTCTGTGTTAATCATGAGCTGTGCGGGACCAAAGGGTAAAATAATCGCGCGATGCGGTAATGTTCTGTGGGTTGGGCTGGGTTATTACGATATAGGATACATACATTCATTGATGAAATGTGTAGTGCGCTGAACGGTTTGTGCCATCTCGTGATGACGTTACATTGTGTTGGTATCAGTTGAGGGAAGTAAGGAGAGAAGATGGTGTCCTACGGCTTGCAAAATGTTACCGACATTTTTTTCTAACACTGCATATACTGTACTGTATTATATTTCAAAAATTCAAATGTTTATCATTTAAAGCAAGAAAAAAATACTTTTTGATCCCACACATTGATATTTATAAAAAAGAAAAAAAGTGGAATGTAATAAGTAGTGGATGAGTCACTCATTCATCACATGTAGTGTTGATAGATAAGAGGTTGGCTTCCTAGAATATTACAAATTCAAAGTCTGCTTCCTTACGATAAGATAGAGTATCATATATTTTTTAGCATTCATCTTCCGCTGCTTTTATTACGGTGCCAAATGACCTCGATATTGCGGCATCTTGATCTATTATCACCAATCAATCAATCAATCAATCAATCAATCTTCCGCTGGTGGTGTTAGTCACAGGACAAGTAAAGATTGTGTGTGCTGAACATGTAAAGTAGCTTCTTCCCATCTTTCCCTGTGTTATTCGATTGATGGAAAGAGAGAGAGAGAGAGAGAGAGAGAGAGAGAGAGAGAGAGAGAGAGAGAGAGAGAGAGAGAGAGAGAGAGAGAGAGAGAGAGATTCTGAAAATGTAAATAGGTAATAGAAAAAAAAGTTTGCATTTGATGTAATGTTTCTTCAGTTTCTTCTGTTTATTCGATAATTGAACTTTTCTCAATAGCTACAAACTGATATTCTCCTCCTCAACAGCTCTCGACTCGAAAAACATGTTGGTCAAGAAACAGGTGTTTGAGCTCCTGTCCGC
>JAPQNM010000003.1:29116569-29134069 GCA_029783475.1 Metacarcinus magister | reverse complement strand
CGGATGTCGCAGTGGTCCTGTGTCCCACAGGATAACGGATCAATTTTCACCACAGGCTCAAAGGCCGATGTGACGGGAGTTCCCGCAGCTACGCGCAGCTACAGTGTATCCCCAACTTTACCTTTACCTCTCTACCTCTCTCTTAAAGAAACGAGCATACAATGAATACATATCAATACGTAATCAAGCTCACACATTAAAGTTTGACAGAATCGGCTGCAAAGCTAAGATGCAACGTAATACAAAATATTGAAGAATATATAGCGGAAACAAATAAATGTATTCTCAAAGAATTATGTAGCTATGTAAATCGTAAAATTACTTGCTTCTAGTATGGGTCCCGTTTCTAAAAAAAAAAAAGCATGGTAATTACACGTATGACGAAAACGAAATGGCTACAATCCTAAATAACTTTTTTGCATATGTATTAACCAACTATGATTGCATACTAGTACAATCACTTGATGTAAAAAGAACTTATCTATCTGATAGAATTTTAGATTATATGCTCATCACCGTAAGCCACGCTTTACGCTCAATCGAAAAAACTGAACAAACAAAACTCATTGGCCAGACAACATTACTCGAACAACAATTTTGTAAACTGTTATCAGTGTTATTCAACAAGTCTTCAACACTTAGTAAAGTTATGTTGCAATGGAAGCATGCTAATATGAAACCAATTTGAAGAAAACAAAAAAAAGGGGGACGAGTCACATCAGGGCAATTATCGACATATTAGCCCGATGTCAATCAAGGGGCGCGTCGCCTCGCCCACCTTCCGACGCTAGCTCCAGTGATCACGCCACGCAAGTATTCACAGGAAAGAAGCTGGACACGCCTCCCACCCCCAAACTTCACAGCACTTTCAGTACAGGCTAGTTAGTAAACCAATATTCCCTGCATGAATCTCGCGGAGGCGCCGAAGATCCCAGAGTGCCTCGCGATGCACCAAATCAACTGTCTTCTTGAGATCGACATAAGCTGCGAGCATCCACTGTCGAAACTCACGTCGGCGCTCCACCAGTACGCGAAGCGCTAGGATACGGTCAGTTGTTGACTTACCAAATGTGAACCCTGACTGTTCAGGTCTCTGTTATTTCAGCAAATGACTGCGAACTCGCATCAGTAGCAGAGGGGCGAGCACCTTGCCCGGTACGCTGAGCAGTGTTATCTCGCGGTAGTTGTTGCAATCCTGACGGTCCCCTTTACCTTTCCACATAGGGACGACCAATCCCCTTTTCCAGTCAGAAGGAATGGTACCTGAAGGCTGAATGCCATACAGCAGTCAAGTCAGCATGCAACTCACGTATCATGGCCTCCCCTCCAGCTTTGAGCAACTCTGCACTGATGTTACAAATGCCAGCTGCTTTTCTATCCATCAACTTTGCCACAGCCTCTTTGTTTTCATCAATAGAGGGTCCTGGTTCCCAGCCAGCCTAGAAGCACGGCTCTTTTCTAAACTCTCCAGTGTCCCTAATGAAGCAAACCCACCCCATGACCTCACACACCCGCCAATACACCCTCTGGCAGCATGAAGGTATCCATAGTTCTACCGGGTCTTTAGATGCGTCGAGTACTTCAAACCAATTTGAGACTGTCCTTGCATACTTATGAGCATATGTCAAGTCCTTCAGTTTCTCAAGATGTAACACATTGCGATCACATCTTGATACCTTTCTGGACTTGACATAAAGCTTGAGTGTTGCAACAATAAACCTGTGATAAGTTGCAAAGACCTCAGCACTCCGGAAAACCCTGCAGTTTTAGAGGATCCTCCAAGTACTAACGAGGATGTGATCAATCTCTTTTCCTACCTCTCTGGCACTGCTATACCAAGTCCAGCGGTGCAGCTCTGATCTCTGATACCAAGAACTTGCAATTCGCAACCTTCTGAATTTTGCAAAATTCAGAAGGAGAGAGCTGTTGGTCTTCCTGTTACCACAGCCATGGAGACCAACACATAGCTCATAGCCAGCTCTCTCACTGCTAGTGGCAGCACTGAAGTCGCCCAAGATAATGCATGTGTCCATGCGGGGGCACTGATCCAGTACAGAGTCAAGTTTAGCGTAGAACATCTTCTGGTCAGCCTCACCCACATCGGTAGGAACGTACACTGCAACAAGTGACATGAAGCCCAAAGTGTGTTTCAGCCTCAATCGCATTATCCACTCATCAACCGGAGTAACCTTAACAACGGATGGTTGCAGTCTGCTAGGGACGCCTATATCTACTCCCTTAAGACGGGCACCATTGCTCATGCCGGACCAGTGATAGGTACTGATCTCGCTACTGATCTTGCTACTGCCAGGTCTCTTCGTCTCGGAGAGTTCTACTATATCTATTCTCAGCCTACCAAGCTCCTCCGATAGATGAGGCAGTCGGTGGTCCTCTGAGAGGGTTAGTATATTCCAAGAGCCCACACGCAAAACCCGCCGGAGATTTACACCAGAGCTGATTCGGCGAGTAGGCGCCGCTTCTGCTGCCCCAGAAATAATAGTAGGGCAAAGGGGTCCTCTCACCCAATTCAGGTTGCCGGGGTCCCAATGGTTTTGCCCTGCATCCATCATTCGGTCCATTAGGCCCTCCCTATGCCTTGCCATTAAAGGGGTCTAAGTGGTTGGATCCACAGTAAAATCAGGTCGGGGTCGCGGCCAAGGCCTCGACCGCGACCAAAGCCTCGATCTCGGCCTCTACTTCTTAGCCTAATGTCGGTTGATGTGAATTAATGGAGACGATAACTTGCGATGATATGATAAAAATGTTTGAAGACAATGGAATAATGAATAACTTGCAACTTTGTTTCCGTCGCAAACGTTTTTGCTTGACTAACTTATTCGACTCCTTTCATTATATTTTTGACGTGTACGATGAAAGCAAATTTGTGGATGTCATATATATGGATTTCCAAAAGGCATTTGATAAAGTTCCCTGCAAACTCTACAATTGTTTAACAAACTACTGACACACGATATTTCTGATAACATTAACAATTGGCTTCAACATTGACTCTTTGGGCAAAAACAGAGAGAGGATTTAAATGGTGTTTCATGTAGCTTGCTTAAAGAACTGGATTCAGTACTTGGCTCTGTTTTGTTTTTGATACATTTTGATGACATATATGCAAGGATCTCTTGCAAACTATCAAAACTAACCGATGACATGAACATTGCCAGTATAGTAACTACGACCCGTGACAGAGAAACCTTGCAGTCAGATCTTCATGGATTAACTATTTGGGCCAACCAATGGAAAATTGTATTTAACGTCGATGAATGCAATTAACAAGGAAATTGATCTCGGTGTCATAATATCAAACTATTTAAAGCTCAGTCAGCATTGCTTAGAGGTAATTAAAACTGTTAATAAACTGGTTGGTCTCATCAGATGTGCCTTAGGAAGTTGATAAGAAAAACATTATATTAAAACTATAACTCACTGGTACGACCCCATCTCGAATACTTTGTACAGTGTTGGTCCCCATATTACAAAAAAAAGTCCTAATGAAAGAGTTCAATGAAGTATGACAAAAATGATTTACAGTGTGAATAGTGGAGTTCCTCAAGGGTCAATTTTGGGCCAATACTATTAACTTTCTATGTAAACGACATCGATGACGGCTTCATTTGCAAAATTTAAAAATTCACAGACGACACAAAATTAACAAACAGCACAACTACAGGATTTAGGCGTTATTATTACAAGAGATCTAAAACCGAGCTGCCAATGTACTGAAATAGTAAAAATTGCAAACAAACGTATTATTTTCATTGGAAGAGTTTCAATTTTAAATAAAAAAAAAAAGATATTTACATTATATAACTCACTCGTGCGTCCTCTTTTAGAATATTGTGTGCAGTTTTGGTCACCTTATTTCAAGAAAGATATATATATATATATATATATATATATATATATATATATATATATATATATATATATATATATATAAATACAGCGTCTTATAACCAAATGATATCAAAATTACTTAACAAACCATAAAAGGAATGACAACATATTTACCCTAAAGAAAGGCTAAGAGGAGACTTAATGGGAGTTTTCAAAATCTTCAAAGGAATTACTATCGTAAACCTAGACACCTACTTCACAGTGGACCGTACGAACATCACAAGAAACAGCGGGTTACAAAATAATTGGAAAACGCTTTTGAAACTAACGAAGCCAAAAATAACCAACTTTTTCCTTAATCATGTTGTCATTGTTTGGAATGAACTACCCTCAAACATCATTATTTCGTGTTAAATCCCCAACTGGCACTGTTCACTTCAGGCTAATGAAATGTTTTCATTGTAGTTTACTGAAATGAAACAACCTCCTCCTCCTCCTCCTCCTCCTCCGCCTCCGCCTCCTCCGCCTTCGCCTCTCCTCCTCTCCTTCCCGCCTTCCGCTCCTTCCGCCTTCTCCTTCTCCTTCTCCTTCTCCTTCTCCTCTCCTCCTCCTCCTCCTCCTCCTCCTCCTCCTCCTCCTCCTCCTCCTCCTCCATCTCTTGACTTTCCTCCGGTTGATATCAAATTATCATCATTATTATTATCATTATTATTACTGTTATTATTATTATTAGTAGTATTATTATTATTAGTATAGTTATTATTATTATTATTATTAGTATTATTATTAGTAGTATAGTTATTATTATTATTATTATTATTATTATTATTATTATTATTATTGTTGTCGTTACTATCATTATCATCATTATCATTGTTATTTTGTTATCATTATTATTGTTATTAATATTATCATTATTATCATTATTATTATTACTATTATTATTATTATTATTGTAATTGTTATTGCTGCTATTATTATTATTAATATTATTATTATTATTATTGTTATTATTATTATTATTATTATTATTATTATTAGCATTGTTATTATTATTATTATCATTGTTATTATTATCATTATTATTATTAATATTACTGTCATATACTTATATGTACTATTACTACTACTACTACTACTACTACTACTAGTAGTAGTAGTAGTAGTAGTAATACTAGTTACTCTAATACTAATACTACTACCACCACCACTCTTCGCCTCACAGGTGTACAAGAAGCAAAGGTACAGGTTTCAGCTGGTCGTGGAGGAGCTACGAGAGACAGAAGTGGTGGATTACCAAACCACCCTCCTCGCCTTCATCAACTGCGTGGTGTTAGGTGCCGGCAGCCTTCCCACGCGAACTGCTCTCAGAAATGAGTTTATTGGTGAGCTTTCATCGTCTTACGAGGACTTCTCTTAGTTTGATGTATTTAGCTTCCCAATGCTTCCCATTCACGATATCAGTTGGTCAATACTCAAATTCACTACTTTTCCTTGCTAAAAAAAAAACCGATAAAGTCTAAAACTAAAATCTACTTAACGAAATGCTTTTATGTAAACTTATGATACTTTGCCTCTTTTAAAACTCTCGGTGTAATAAAATCAGGAGCAGGGTTTTTTTTATTTACCTTAATCATAGCAAGTGCTTTAGTTACTGCATCTTCAGTAAAGTTACAATCTCTTAATGGAATTAAATTAGGTTGAGCTGGTCTTGGATTTCATAGGTGTCTTCAACGGTAAAAACGGATGCAAAATAGTCATATAATGCTTCGGCCATTTCTAGTTCGTTATTTGTTACTTCACCACTTTCTAGGCAAAGTGAGTCAATTTCTGATGTGATAACTTTTTTTATTACGTAAGTAGCTGTAAAATAAAGTTTTATTTGCAACATTTATTTCAAAATCTTTTTTACTTTGTCGAATCATCTTTTTTGTTACCCGTCTAAGTCTTCCGTATTTAGTCAGTTGGTCAGAAAAGTGGCAAAGGAAATTTAATGTTGATAAATGTAAAGTTTTACATATCGGTAACAATAATCAATACACTAAATATACAATGAATGGCTCCAAACTTTCCAAGGTTAACCACGAAAAAGACATAGAGGTAACTATTAGTAACGACCTCAAACCAAGTAAACATTGTTCAGACGTTGTTAAGAAAGCTAACAAACTGATCGGCTTCATTGGAAGAACTTTTGAGTATAAATCTGAAAAAAGTTATCCTTACACTATATAATGCACTCGTACGCCCTCATCTAGAATATTGCATTCAATTTTGGTCATCATACTATAGAAAAGATATTAATAAGCTGGAGAGAATACAAAGAAGAGTTACTAAAATTATCCCAAAATTGCGTAACAAGTCTTACAAAGAATGACCAAAGGAGCTGAACTTATTCAATTTATCCAAACGTAGGCTACGAGGGGACCAAATTGAGGTATTTGAAATTTTCCAAGGTTTTGATAATATTAACATAAACGACTTTGTAACTACCGATCTCACAAGCACCACTCATAACAATGGCTTCAAGATCATTGTAAGCGTTTTGATCGAATGAAGCGAAGTACTTTTTTTTTCAATAGAATCGTGAATATTTGGAATTCTCTCCCAGCACAAATAGTTAACAGTATTACAATTGAATAATTTAAGAAGAAACTCGATAAGCACTTAGCATCCGTTCACCAAATTGAGTATTTCACTTCTGCGTTTTTTTTTTTTTTTCTTCATAGCGTAGATTACTGTTCTCACTTTCCTATACAAATTCCATGATAGTTTTTTCCATACTACATGGTATCACTTCCTCTTCCGGCCAGCTTCGGCTGGAGGGAGGGGTGTGTGGTGAGGAGTCTTCCACTTGGCTGTCCTTTTGTCTTTAACAAGTAGATATTATAGTAGTAGTGTAGCTAAACAGACAGCCTCGTTAGGTCCAGTAGGACTGTTGCTGTCTGTTATTTTTTTGTACTCCTATATACTCCTTTGTATTCTATTGTATCGTTTTAGCTTCGTGATAATTAATATTTACTGTGCGCGTGTAATAATCTTGACTGAAATTGGCTATTCCATCACTTAGGTTTGTTATTTCTATGTGAACGTTTTTTTTTACAATCTAGAATGTAAATATAATGACCCCATTTAAGATGTTATAGAAATTTGTCTATGATTCAATGATATCGGTTTCGTTCTCTAAAATACTCCAATCAGTATCTGCCAATATTTTCCTTAATTTCTCAGTTATCTTTGCTATATATAATGACAAGTTCTTCGCTCACATGCTTATCGTAGACCTCGAGGCTTACATTGAAAGAGACAATTCTATTATCACTAGTCTCGAATTCTGGGCCAGTATTAACGTCTCTTACTAGACTATCGTTTGTTGAAAATACAAGGTCTAGTAGATTGTCACCTCTCGTGGGTTTGCTAACGTGTTGACTTAAGGCACTCTTTTTACAAATTTTTATGTAAGTCGTGACCCATATGGGATTTTAGATGATTTACCCATGAATTAACAGGAAGGTTAAAGTCTCCATAAATAACGCTTTCAAATGAATTACTTATTCAAATTATTTGATCATATACTTTTCCATCGCTATTAATATTGTGTGCTGATGGTCTATAAATGAATCCGATAACAATTTTCTTTAAAAGTGCTTTTAGTTGTAGAAATATAACCTCTACGTTATCTATTTTTTCGGTTTGCAAGACCATCGAGTTAAGACTGGCTTTCACGTAGATCAAAATCCCTCCACCTATCTCTGCGTTCACAGCTAAACACTGAATAATTTCAGTATTTATTCAAGATTCCTATACGACAATAATATGAAAATTGTCAGATGCAGCAAGGGCTTCTAAATCTGAAAATTTGTTTCTAAGACTACGCGCGTAAAACATGCAAATTTTAAGGAAAACTTATTCGTTGGTTTCTGTAGGTGTGGTGTTTCGTACGTGTTCGAGGCTGTGGGAGGCTGCATGCTGTTTTTTCTCCTGAAATCTGAAACTTTGTCATTTAGTAGCCTGCCAAAACGAGCAGCTCCAACTGGATTGAGGTGCAGGCCATCGTCCTTAAAAAAAGAAATTTATTATTAAGATCGTCTCACCAGATGATGAAATCGATGCCTTTCTCAGTACAAAGAGACTTTAAACAGTAATTAGTGTTGAAGGCCTTGTTGAAGAAAGTTTTCGTTGCAATACTCCGGGGAAGAATTCCTGAAAAAAATATTTTGTTAGTTTTAAACTTGTACCGCTGGATCATTTGCCTGTAATTCTCCAGCAGCTCTTCAGATCTGGTATCCATTACGTCGTTGGTACCTGCCGAGATATCGTTCAAACGGCCATCCGACATGCATATCCTCTTCCTGGTGGTTTTTGCTCTCCCTGCAGCTGCTCTCTTACGATAGTCACCAATGTGTCTCGTCTCGTGGTGCTCTTTTTCTTCTTTCGCTAGGATCTTGAACCTGTTTGAAGTGGAGATGGGTAAACATGATTTAGTTTTGATTAGCGAGACACCCTTTCTCACTGGAGAGAAAGGTGTTTCCTCTTGCTCAGGCAAATGTACAGCAGCTTGGTTGGAGACTATAGCAGCGTAACTTGGTGACCGATCTGTAGGTAAAAAAGCAGGAGAAACATTAGTTTGACTTCATGTCAGTGTGGTAGGAGGCCTCCCCACCACTGAAGGTGGAGTCACTCCCACGTTGGCAGCAATTAATTATTTTCTTTGTCCTTCTTCTTCCTTTTCATAATTTTGTTTCTTTTTCCTCATCGTCTTTCTCCTATATCTTCTCATCCTTTTCCTCATCCTTTCACCTCCTTATCTCTTTCCCTATCCTCCTGCTCCCCCTACTTCTGCTCCTCCTCCTCCTCCTCCTTTTCCTCCTCCTCCTCCTCCTCCTCCTCCTCCTCCTCCTCCTCCTCCTCCTCCTCCTCCTCCTCCTCTTCCTCCTCCTCCTCCTCCTCCTCCTCCTCCTCTTCCTCCTCCTCTTCCTCCTCCTCTTCCTCCTTTTCCTCTTCCTCCTCCTCCTCCTCCTCCTCTTCTTCCTCCTCCTCCTCCTCCTCCTCCTCCTCCTCCTCCTCCTCCTCCTCCTCCTCCTCCTCCTCTTCCTCCTCCTCCTCCTCCTCCTCCTCCTCCTCCTCCTCCTCCTCCTCCTCCTCCTCCTCCTCCTCCTCCTCCTCCTACCTACTGCTACTACTACTACTACTACTACTACTACTACTACTAATAATAATAATAATAATGAAAATTATAATAATTAATAATACGCACTACTATAGTCAACACTGTTATTCTTATCACAGGGCTGGATCTTCATTCCATGCTGGAATCCATGAAGGCAGTGCAGAACGAGGTGCTGGTGGTGCAGGTGGCCGCGTTTGAGGACAGTTATGAAGACGACTTGGAGCAGCTGTTCGGGCCTGATGCCGCCCACCACCTTAATCATTACGACGCCTTCAACTCGCTCTTTGTAAAGGTGAGCTGGATGTCATAAAGTTTTTTGGCCTTGTTTTATTACTAGGTTGTTTTGATTTGTAAAACAGTTTAGTATGTAATTTGGACCACGACAAAAATGCTTTATTTTTTTATATTTTTTTTTAATTATTTTTAATTAAAAATTTTTTTTGGGGAAAGTTATTTATATATTTCATAAGAAATGTTATATGGTAGAAGAAAAGTTACCTGAGACCAGTTTACAATATAAATTGGTCATCAGTCACACATATTGACACAATACTCTGCGAAATACAGGAAATACCTGTGGCACATTTATTTCCTTCTTTTCTGGTGTCAAACACTACTTGGCGGGGAGGCAGCTGCTCTGCGAATCACCTGTAACTTCTCTTCATCTTCGTTTTACAACGAACGTCTTAATCATACCATCTACCTCCCATACAAGGGTCATGAACTCATGTCAATGCTGCACCGAGACAACAAAGACCGCCCGTGACGTCATGTCATCTGCCAGTAGCCGTGCTTTTGTTAGCTAATATAAAAATGAATTTTTTTTTCATTTAAAGAGTACTGGCCAAAGGCAAACAAAAATAGGTTAAAAAAAATCCCGCTTGTTGCCAGACCCTGTACAGAGGACAATAGGAGAAATAGAGGAAGGGAATGGAGGTTCAATTTAGCATAATTCAGCCGCCTGAGCTGCTTGGAGAAAGACTTGCGTTCGCTCACGCTAACACAAGGGATACCAGGTTGTATTTATCCATAACAAATATTTTATTGTGTTTTTGTGTGTGAACACAAGGGATACCAGGTTATATTTTTACCATAACAAGTATTTTATTGTGTTGTTGTGTATTATTTTTGGGCAAGTTTATTTAAATGGCAGAGTGTGTGGTACTGAGTACAGAGGAGGTTACAAGTATGGAGGGCGGAGTTGTGAGGTGTGAGGCCTGTGGTTTGGAGAGGTGACGGAAGGTAAGGGACTGTAAGTTGTGTGAAGTGTTAGCTAGAAATGTAGCTTTAGAGGAGGAGGTTAAGGAAGTTAGAGGTTTGTTGGGAGAAACGAGGCAGCAAATGCAGGAGTTGAGAGCGGAATTTAGTGTCAGGTCACGAGCGTCAGGTCAGAGTCTTGGGGGACAAGAGGGGGATAGTTGGAGGACTGTGGGTAGGGGAGGGAAAGGGCGGGTGAGCCCTCCCTTGTGTTAGGTGGAATTTCTTCCCCTAAGTGAGGTAGAATGTAGCAACAAGTTTGGCTTGTTAGCTACACAGGAGGAGGACGTATTAATAGAGGTAGGTGCAGCAGACGGGGACAGGACCCCCAAGGCGAAGGTAGTGAAGAGGAAGTTAGATGGGAAGGAGAAGAAGGAAGGTGGTAAGGAGAGGAAGGACAGGGAAAGGTTAGAAGGGTCCCAGAAAGTGTTAGTTCTGGGTGACTCTAGGATTAGGTATTTAGATGGGACTTTTTGTGAGGCCGACAGGGAGAGGAGGATGATGTGTTGTCTTCCTGGGGCTGGAGTACAGGACATGGTAGAGAGATACTGGAGAGTAGTGGAGGGGACGGGGAAGGAGGCGTTAATGGTGGTTCACGTGGGAGTGAACGATGTAGGTAGGGTGAGGTCAGAGGAGCTAGTGAATAGGTATAGGAAGCTTCTGAGGGAGATAAAGGAGAGTGTTAGGAGGTGTATAGTGTCAGGAGTGCTCCCTAGACAGGGGGTGAGAGGCTAGTGGCTCTCATATGCCCTTGGCCTGAACGAGAGGTTGAGGAGGATGTGTGGGGAGAATGGGGTCGGTTTTATGGATGAGTGGAGCAAGTTCTATAGGCGACAGGAGCTGTATGCTATGGATGGTGTACACTTCAGTAGGAAGGGGGTAAGGGAGCTTAGTGAGTGTCTATAGGGGACAGTTAGGCAGTTCAGTCAAGGAAACTAGATATGAATAGAAATAAGGGTAATAGTGACAAAGGACGGGGTAGAGAGAAGGAGTTACATGAACTTAATGTCTTTTATACAAACAGTAGAAATGTTATAAATAAGATAGACACACTTAGAGGTATCACATGTGTAGAATAGTTAGATATTATAGGTATTACAGAAACTTGGTTAGATATTGCAGGCAAACATTTCTTACCTGAAGTAGGAATACATGGGTACACTTTTTTTCACAAGGATAGAGAAGGGAGGAGAGGGGGAGGTGTAGCACTGTACGTTAGAAAAACATTAAATAGCTATGTCAATACCACAATAAAAACAGATAGGAATACGGAATCATTATGGATTGACATTATTATAGTAGGGAAAAGTTTGTTGTAGGGATTATATATAGGCCTCCGGATTTAGACGAAGAAGCTAGTGCATCCATGAAGCAGGAGCTTGCAAGGGCATCTAGGTATAATAATGTGTGCATTATGGGGGACTTTAATTACAGGAGAATAGACTGGGATAGTATGGCAGGAGACGGGAGCTCGGAGGCATTCTTAAATGGATGGTTTTTTCACACAACTTGTAAGGGAACCAACGAGACAGGGAAATATTTTAGATCTGGTCTTCACGAATAATGAAACTTTGGTCAGTCAGGTTGAGATAGGAGCTAGATTTGATTTTAGTGACCACCATGAAATTAGATTCAAGATCAATGCAAAGAGGGAGGTAGAACAAAACACTGCTTTAGTACCAGATTTTAGAAAAAAAAACAATTACCATGGCTTTAGATACCACCTGCAGAGTATAGATTGGAAGGGAATGGGAGTAGGCAGAGAGGAGGATCAAAATATTGAAGTAGAATTGCATTATAATAGCATAGTTAGGGAAATTCATACAGGGCAGGAACAGTATATACCAAAGAGGAGGCTCCTTGGAGGCAGTTCAGAGAAGAATGACCAAGATGATTCAGGGACTGAGAAATATACCTTACAAAGATAGGTTAAAACGTTTTAATTTCCACTCCCTAGATAGAAGGAGGGCAAGAGGGGATATGATTGAGGTTTACAAATGGGTAACAATAAGCGAAACAATGATCAGGTTCTAGAAATTAGTAGTCAGGATAGGACACGTGGAAATGGGTACAAGCTAGAAAAACTTAGATTCAGGACATATATAGGTAGATATTGGTTCACTAAAAGAGTGGTAAACGATTGGAATAGGCTGGGTAGACACGTAATAAGCGCTGAGTCAATGGGTAGGTTTAAAAGACGGTTGGATGAGAGTATGGATAGGGATGAAGGGTGGGATGGATGAAAATTGGATTATTCCAAGGGTGGGAGACAAGGAACTGCCTCGTGTAGGTCATTAACTGGCCTCTCGCAGTCTCCTCATTTCTTATGTTCTTATAAGAGGTGTTTTGACACTCTTTTGGAAGAGTTCAAGTCATAGGCATGTGTAAAAACAGACAAAGGAAGAGAGTTAAAGAGTTTACCAGTGTAAGGAATGAAAGAGAAGATACTGGTTAACTCTTGCATTAAAAAGATGGACAGAATAGGGATGAAAAGAAGTAGAAAGCATTGTGCAGCGAGGCCGTGAGAGGGGCGGAGGCATGCAGTTAGCAAGTTCAGAAGTTCAGCATGAAAATAACAGTAGAAAAGAGATAAAGATGTAACATTGCGTCGGTGAGTTAAAGAATGAAGACATTCAGTTAGAGGAGGAGAGTTGATGAGATGAAAAGCTTTAAACTCCACCCTGTTGAGTAAGGCTGTGTGAGTTGAACCCCACAGACATGGAGAGGAGAAAAAGGGACGCCATAGGACACTTAACTTCTTGGAAGCTGATTTAGCAAGAGCAGAGATATGAAATTGCCAGTTTAGATTTTTAGTAAAGGACAGACCGAGTGTGTTTAATGTGGAGGAGAGGGGAAGTTGAGTGTCAGTGAAGACGAGGGGATAATTATCTGGAAGGTTATGTCGAGTAGATAGTTGTAGAAATTGAGTTTTTGAGGTATTGAACAGAACCAGGTTTGCTCTGCCCCAATCAGAAACTAGTGAAAGATCAGAAGTTAGGCGTCCTATAGCATCTCGCCTTGAATCATTTAATTCTTTGCCTCACACACACTCTCGCTCTTTTTTTTTTCTTCTCTCTCTCACTATAGATATAAATATATAACGTTCCTTTTATTATGTAATAAGAGAGAGAGAGAGAGAGAGAGAGAGAGAGAGAGAGAGAGAGAGAGAGAGAGAGAGAGAGAGAGAGAGAGAGAGAGAGAGAGAGAGAGAGAGAGAGAGAGAGAGAGATGAAGGTGGAAGAGAAGAGCTTCAGGACGAAAGAAGGAAAAATGGGAAAGGAAAGGAGAGGAAGTGAGCTGGTGAGTTAGCCCTGACTGTGTGACTTGACCCATCCTGTAGGTGAATTGACCACGTAATACAACAACCCTGCCAAGTGTTGTGGTATTTATACAATCATTGCTATTATATATAATATATTTATAAAACTATATAGCCATATTAGATAAGTAATATATACACAATAATTGAAATTACTTTAACAGTAATAAGTAGCTAACATATGAGACAGCGTGATGTGTGTTGAGCCTATTTGGCAGACCGCGGTTGGGCGAAAATACCCATACCCAAGCACTTCATATTTTAGAATGACTACATGAACAAGACGTGTGTCTTAATATGAAAACTGCAGACACTAAAAATGTAACTATAGTGACTCCAGTCTACAAATACAGATAAAAAGAGCCGTAAGTCCACGTTTCAAATTCTTGACATGATTGTATCTTTCACGTAGTAAAATTATGTCAACTTGTTACAAGAGACATAAGAATTATTACATACTAGTTCATCCTGAGCCATAACCAACTCATCCAGTACTAATTCATCCAGCGTTCGTTCAACCAAAAAACCTCAATATCTGAAAGCTGACCTAAACTACTTACTTCAAGCTAGAACACATAGTAGCGGCTCCGTCAGGTGCTTCCATAAAATACACATAAAAAAGTCGAAAACGAAAACGTCGAGGAAAATATTTAAATTTATGCTCGAATTTGTAGATAAGATAATACAATCATCCACTGGACATGTTATCTTCCAATCATGATATATTACATTACATAATTACATTAGGATGCATAATAGAAGAAAAATGACGAAGGGAAAAAGTTGATCCCTTCCTTCTCCAGGTACGGGATACGCCACAATCCCTCCAACTGCTGGGGCTGCTGATGAACCTGAACCAACTAGACACAGAGGACCAAGAAAGGTAAGTTGTGCGTGCACACCCCTGTGTGTGCGTGTGCGTGTGTGTGTGTGTGTGTGTGTGTGTGTGTGCATGTGCGCATGTGCGTGTGTGTGTGTGTGTGTGTGTGTGTTTGTGTGGGTGATTCACCGTGGTCTTGAGGATCACTCGCTGGACTCGTGATCGCCAGTCATTACCCTCCTGGAGAGAGCTTGCAGCTTGTTATAGCCCGATCTATGGGCATCACACACCCCCACCCATTTCTTGCTCAAGGAGGATAGTAACTGCTTGGTTATCAGTGAAACTTTGCACCTTGAGCGAGGCGCGAACCCGAGCCTGCCGAATGACAGGCCGAGACGTTACCACTGAGCTACAAAGCAGTGTGTGTGTGTGTGTGTGTGTGTGTGTGTGTGTGTGTGTGTGTGTGTGTGTGTGTGTGTGTGTGTGTGTGTGTGTGTGGTGTGTGTGTGTGTGTGTGTGTGTGTGTGTGTGTGTGTGTGTGTGTGTGTGTGTGTGGTGTGTGTGTGTGTGGTGTGTGTGTGTGTGTGTGTGTGTGTGTGTGTGTGTGTGTGTGTGTGTGTGTGTGTGTGTGTGTGTGTGTGTGTGTGTGTGGTGTGTGTGTGTGTGTGTGTGTGTGTGTGTGTGTGTGTGTGTGTGTGTGTGTGTGTGTGTGTGTGTGTGTGTGTGTGTGTGTGTGTGTGTGTGTGTGTGTGTGTGGTGTGTGTGTGTGTGTGTGTGTGTGTGTGTGTGTGTGTGTGTGTGGTGTGTGTGTGTGTGTGTGTGTGTGTGTGTGTGTGTGTGTGTGTGTGTGTGTGTGTGTGTGTGTGGTGTGTGTGTGTGTGTGTGTGTGTGTGTGTGTGTGTGTGTGTGTGTGTGTGTGTGTGTGTGTGTGTGTGTGTGTGTGGTGTGTGTGTGTGTGTGTGTGTGTGTGTGTGTGTGTGTGTGTGTGTGTGTGTGTGGTGTGTGTGTGTGTGTGTGTGTGTGTGTGTGTGTGTGTGTGTGTGTGTGTGTGTGTGTGTGTGTGTGTGTGTGTGTGGTGTGTGTGTGTGTGTGTGTGTGTGTGTGTGTGTGTGGTGTGTGTGTGTGTGTGTGTGTGTGTGTGTGTGTGTGTGTGTGTGTGTGTGTGTGTGTGTGTGTGTGTGTGTGTGTGTGTGTGTGTGTGTGTGTGTGTGTGTGTGTGTGTGTGTGTGTGTGTGTGTGTGTGTGTGTGTGTGTGTGTGTGTGTGTGTGTCATAAAAAATGGATGCAAACGTCGAAATCGATTTATTCAAACGTGATCGGAAGGAAGTAGGTTAAGTGTGGATCAGGACAGGTGCCGGGAATATTCAGGTGTGATGAGTGAGTAAGGTAAACAACCAGCTGCGGCGCACATTGGCGACAGGACAAAATTTTATTTAATTTTGTTTTTACTTTAATTTTCCGTGCACCTCACTTTGAAGTTACTTAACGACACTAGATATGATGTTTTTTGATGCATACATTCAGGAACCTTTAGTTTTATTATTTTGTGTACGTTTGCATATATCTAAGGAAGTTGAAACCAATTACCTCAGGGTTGATTTGAACATCTGTGGCAGCCACGGCATTGCTGGTGGTGAGTGTGGAGCGGGGGCATTAGTCAACACTCCACCTACTCTATCGGTTACTAGACCATATTACCGTTTTACACATTTCTCTTTGCCGTGTCTTGCAACAGAGACATCAGCCTCGGTTCTCAATCTTATACCGTCAGTCCTGTGTTAGTGCATCCGTTCTCGATCAAGGAACTTTGTAGAAACACTCCAGAAAGTATTGCTAATAAGTATACTCACACTCTTCGTCTATCGTGTGTTGTGTAAAGTTATGAATGTATAATGATGAAGAGAAGGGTGCGTGTGGGAATATGTGAGTATGGAAATATGTGCTATTGTTATAGCAGAGGGTATGTAATGTCCCTGGTAATAGCATGGATGAAATGCCGAGTGTCTTCATAGTGCTAAACAGATCTGTTGTGACTCACCGCTGGCGTCGTCATCACTAGACAAACAATACTGAAATACTTGGTGAGAGTTTCGTCTCACTTCAAGCTGTGGTGCAGTGGAGTATAACATAATGATTTCCATCAAGGGATGTCACCTGCCTCATGACGTCACGGCCGCGTGTGCCTCGCAGCTGGTCGCAGAAAATTCGGTATGAAGGTGGCTGGCTCCTCTGATTCAGTGCTCGCCAGTAAACAGCGGCCGAGGTTTTTATGACTTTACTATCTTCCACGACATGGTTACTGATTGTCATAACGGCTGACAGTATGCAATGTGTGTGTGTGTGTGTGTGTGTGTGTGTGTGTGTGTGTGTGTGTGTGTGTGTGTGTGTGTGTGTGTGTGTGTGTGTGTCTGTGTCTGTGTGCGTGTGTGTGTGTGTATTAATAATAATAGTAATAATATTAGTAATGATAATGATAATAGTAATAATAATAATAATAATAACAGTAAACGTAATAATAATAACAATAATAATACAAATAAAAATAATGATAATGATAACAATATTAATAATTATAATATTGATGATAATAATGATAATAATAATGATAATAATATTGATAATAACAATAATAATGAATAATAATAATAACGATAATAATAATAAAAAGATAATAATAATAACAATAATAATAATAATAATAATAATGATAATAGTAACAATAAACGGTTAATTAAAATGGCAGTCAGAGATTGAAAATATATAAGTGGGACCATTGATACATTATTGATTAGGATAAAAATATGCTACACATACTAATATACAAAATTTTTATCAACACTAGATCTTAAGGGTAACAGTGCTACGTATATAATATATAAAGATATTACCGATGAGTTTAAGGTATGTGTGTGTAAAAGTAAAGTGAAGTAATGTAAGGTAAAATGTATTTATTGCCTTTTTCTACACATCACCCAAACAAATAACAATAATAAAGAAAAAATTTACAGCCACGGTCTGTCAAGCAAAAGCTCTTTAGGCAGACAGAGTTATCTTAATATTTTTTTTCTGTTGCATAGACAAAATCATT
>JAPQNM010000003.1:29098008-29116469 GCA_029783475.1 Metacarcinus magister | reverse complement strand
ATGTGGATCTTTTGATGAGTATGATTTATACAACTCTTACTTTGTTATTTGGAATGGGAGGGACCTTGCTTGGGGCACCTGCAGATGTCCTACGCTTTGCCAGTCCTTATAGTTCATTAAGACCGGAAAATTATTTCAGGTCCCTTTGGGTAACTCACGAACGCGGGATATGTCAGGTAAATATCTTGTTTTTATGCACATTGACCTTCACGCGAGCGACTTATGCCTGCACAGATGCACCTCCTCCTGCCCTTTCGCTGCCGCCAAAATTTTTGTAAGCGTAAAAGCATCGGCTTCACAACGCTGATTGACACCTTTTGGCATACCTCCACCACAGTTGATTCGTGTTTTATCAGATAGAGCAGTATGGAACAGCAGCTAAATTTGTACTCAGTCACACTAAGCCAAGCCAAGAAGGACGTGGTTTTGTGCATCAGAACCAGTGCCTCCTAGTAAAGAACATAAACAAAGTGGAAGGAAATGTAGAGTGTAGAGTGGCGATCGAATTCTCTCTTCCTTGAAGGCGGTGGTGGAGAGAGAATGAAGTCATGTGACGGGGGTAGTGGGGTGGCGAGAGTCATGGGAGCAGTGCCTGGCAATCAGGATGGGCGACGGTACCCCTCCGTCCATCGTCGCCCCACCTGTATACATGAGCATCGACCGCTTCTCTCCAGCATACAAAGTCAGAGGGGCGCCACTCGAGGCTGAAAGAGGACGTGCCAATACTGTGGTTTCTCTAAATCTCTTGGCCTGTGTGTCAGGCAGCCGTTGCTAGAATCATGGAGTGAGAGGTCGTCCATAGCGGAATGATTATACTATCACCAGAAAGCAATGACGTGATTGTTTTGATATTGGAATACAAGCCAGGAGAAAGTTTTCTTTGCATATTTATGGGGCAAATAAGCACTACTACTAATAGTATTACTACTACTACTACTACTACTACTACTACTACTACTACTACTACTACTACTGCTGCTGCTGCTGCTGCTGCTGCTGCTGCTGCTGCTGCTGCTGCTGCTGCTGCTGCTGCTGCTGCTGCTACTACTACTACTACTACTACTACTATAAAAATTATTACTCAGCTCTGGGAAGTTTAGCAGTTTTTATTATTTAGTATAATAATAATAAGATTCTTGCACTTCACTCATTACTATAACTCCGTTGGCCACAAGTACATGAATCACATCACAATATAACCATTAAGTATAAGGTCGGTTAAATGCCTGGTTTAAATAGTAACACCCTGTGAAACATTTATTAAAAACCACCAGGTTGGAGAGAGTTAAGTGACGCGCCGTCCAGGCCCCATCGCGGCCTCCCCAACAGGTGTATAGCGACAACCAGAGCTGCCAGGTGCTTACACTCTGACATTGTGGGTAGTGTAAAGTTAAGTTTCTTTGAACATATTTTAGTTTTCATTCCATCGCATTTCACTGTATTCACCTCTGTGTGCATGTAAAAGGTGTATGATATTAATTGTGAGAATATAGCTTAACATTCAAGCAAATTGACTTTCAAGCGGCAAATGCTTGGTATTTTCTTTATCAGTGGAAGCCCTCACAGGAGACATGGTCTACTGGGATCGGTCACAGTAAATCACAATTTTCAAGTAGATAAGTGAATATATAAATAAAAGATAGAAATAAAACTCTCAGAATAACACTGGGGCCCCTGCGTGGGTCCTCCTTGGCAGCGCGTCACAAAATGTGTTGCCAGGGAGGAATTTCTTAAAAATTTTCGTGCATTTTCGTTAGTGTAAGTTCATTCGCGTGGCGTGGCGCAGACCGTTGCGCAGGGCTTTGCCTCGGGGCAGGAGTGGCTTGTGTTCCATCCTACGCCACACCAGACACTACAACAGTTTCTTTGGAGTGATGAGTCAGTTCGAGATTAGGCACTGCTCCTCACAAAACTACTACTACTACTACACACACACACACACACACACACACACACACATTGACACTTGTTGGAGAGTGGCGTTAGCACTAACAGGTGTTCAGTATTACATTATGCACTGCCGCAACAAAATCAAACTTGGATGCGTAATAGTTGTGGTGAGATTAGGAAAAAATAAAGAAAGTGGTTTGTAACGTCTTTTGCATTACTGATATTTAATTTCTTTCTTTTAATTTTACCTCCCATCCAACTCTCTCTCTCTCTCTCTCTCTCTCTCTCTCTCTCTCTCTCTCTCTCTCTCTCTCTCTCTCTCTCTCTCTCTCTCTCTCTCTCTCTCACACACTCACACACACACACACACACACACACACACACACACACACACACACACACACACACACACACACACACAAAAAAAAAAACACACTCACTCTCACACGCACACGCTGGTAACGTAACAGCTTGTCATTCAGCAGGCTCGAGTTTGCGCCTCGCTCAAGGTACAAAGTTTCACTGATGACCCAGCAGTTACTGTCCTCCTTGAGCAAGAGGATGGGGTGTGTGGTGTGTAAAAGGTCACAGCCTTACCCGTAGATCGGGCTATAATGAGGTGTAAGCTCTCTCCTGGAAGGTAATGGCTGGCGATCATGAGTACAGCGCGCGATCCTTAAGACCGTGGAGAATAACACTCACTCATTAACACACACATATATCTATATTATATTATATTATATATATATATATATATATATATATATATATATACACACACACACACACACACACACACACACACACACACACACACACACACACTACAGTAAAGTCAGCCAAAACTTCGTGGACCTCGTGACTGTGCATGTATTAACTTAACTCTTACGGCTCCAAGTATACAAAACCTTAAGTCAGAATAAACACTGAAAATAATAAATGTTCCCTATTAACGAGTAGCATTAAATAAGGGCTGAATTATTTACTTTGATCGTCAGTGAATTAATAATGAAAGATACCACCATCAGCCTCTTCCAGAGAGAGAGAGAGAGAGAGAGAGAGAGAGAGAGAGAGAGAGAGAGAGAGAGAGAGAGAGAGAGAGAGTCAATGTTACTATGTTTTCGAATTGAAAATATTTTTTTTTGTTCAGTTCTTGGAGATAGGTTAATCATTTCCTTAGTGCCAGACACGGTGCCTTCTCGCTGGACCCTTGGTAGTGGTCATAACAGGGGTTTTACCACCATAGCCACGCCCCATCTGTCACCTCTTTGCAAAAAAATTTCACAGGTGTTTTTTGCACATCCTCCCGACTTTGAAAAATTCCATTACCATTGGTTTTGGAATCTTCATTTCATGTTGTTATTAGCCATGTATGAACAAATGTATAACATTGTGTGCTATTATTCTATAACATTCTCGTGTATGTAAAGTTCTTTCCATGTGTAGATTAATACATCGCGAGTTTAGCATACTGGGTAGGATTTGATCTTTGTCATAATAGATTATCGATGGTAATACTGATATGCCCAGCTTCACTTTTAGTTTTCATTACTGAGTAACGTTTTCACCATCTAGAACCATTGTGTTAAGTGCCAAGCGTAGAAAGACAGTGCTGCGGCTCAGAGGGGTTATAAAGACCGGACGTCGATTATTGTAGTAATATCATCGTTATTTTCCAGGAGCAATGAGTAATAACAGAATTGTGGTCCGAGTGTTTCCGTTTCCCATTATATTCTTTGTTGCACAAACATTGTTATCATTACAACCATAATCATCTCCATACTTACTATGGATGGAGTGTTAATACAGCTGTATTTATGGTTGCCGTACATGCAGTGAAGGCTGTTTGTATTCACTCCCCTCTTGGAAGATACAAGGAGGTATATCAACAAGATGAGTCTCATGGTCATACTATCTAACGAACATGTTATATTAATTAAGGGTTTACTGAATGTATCTCGGTTCATTGGGGGATTTACCTAATTACGTTTTCATCTCAAAGTTTCTTTGTTGTTATATTTGTCTGAACCTGCCTATGTAGTACGTATATTTTTTTTGTCTGTCTATCTGTCTGTTTTCTTTTTACTCTCTCTCTCTCTCTCTCTCTCTCTCTCTCTCTCTCTCTCTCTCTCTCTCTCTCTCTCTCTCTCTCTCTCTCTCTCTCATGAGGTATGCTAGGGTTATGGCTACCTCCCTATTCAGGAGTCAGGGCACCGAGATGCTGATCGGCATAGAACTCGGTGTGAGGCCTGATTCTTGATGAGCATAGCGTTTTGGAGTGAAAGGCAACAAGATCCGAGAGAGTGGAGAATCTTTGAAAACACACACACACACTCACACACACACACACACACACACACACACACACACACACACACACACACACACACACAGGAGACCTGACAGTGACAGGAACCCACAGTACGGAATATAACATTGAAAGAGTGAATCGCCCAACATGTACTAAAAGAATACCGTTTTAGGATCTGCTATAAAGGATGTTTCTCGTACCTTCCATCTGACCTAATGTGCGGAATGCTGTCCGCCACGGCAAATAGAAAGCATTGAGGATTTTGTGTAGAAGGAGAGAGAGAGAGAGAGAGAGAGAGAGAGAGAGAGAGAGAGAGAGAGAGAGAGAGAGAGAGAGAGAGAGAGAGAGAGAGAGAGAGAGAAAAGGAAATTATTACTGTTTAAGCTTTCTGACAGGACAACCTTGTGACTTATACTCATAGTTCACTTGGCCCAGTATGATACATCCAAGTGTAAGGTGATGAAATAATGCCTTAAAAAGTGTTTATCGCCATATAGTACAGAGAGCCGTACAGTCGCGTCACCATGTCTTGATGATATCGTGGAAGAGGAAGTGTTTTCCGTTCCCGGCTCTGTCGCTGTCTGCAGAGCCTGCCTATGTTTGAATATTTACTGGCAGGAGATCTGTGCTGATCTTTCGTTAAGGTTACCGGCAAGGAGACTCACTTATGGAACAGCATCATACCAGGTGTCGATTTATACTTTGTGTATCATATAATTCCTGACGCATATTATAATTATATGTGTTGTGAGTATTCAAGTAGATACATAAACTTTACATGATAAATTACCAGGTAATTAGGTCTACCTAAGAAATGACATTTATGAACTTCTTCCATGATAAATATCAGTCAGCATCCTTTGCTACTTTCTCCTCACACTGTGCACCCTCGACCTACAGCACAAATGACGCAGAGTAAAAAAGATATTTACTCCCTTGTGGTTGAGGAAATCAAGTACTTGAGAGGAAGGGGAGATGCAGCCGGAAAGGTGCTTGTATGTGTGTGGGTGGGAGGATGGTGGCGAGAGAGAGAGAGAGAGAGAGAGAGAGAGAGAGAGAGAGAGAGAGAGAGAGAGAGAGAGAGAGAGAGAGAGAGAGAGAGCAAAGATTAAGAGAGAAAGCTGTGGGAGACGGAGGGCCCTCCTTAGTATTTGGGTGCTCTCTCTCTCTCTCTCTCTCTCTCTCTCTCTCTCTCTCTCTCTCTCTCTCTCTCTCTCTCTCTCTCTCTCTCTCTCTGGTCATGGAGGTGAGGAGAAATCGTCAAGCGGTGAACCGCAGCTCCCTGCAAGGAGGATGTCATGTTGTCGGTATATCCAGGATGTGACGTCATTTCTGCTGGTGAATCTTGCATTATATCTGTCATATTAGTACAATAACGGCGCAAGTAGCCAACCTTCCTTTTTCATTTACATGTCGTGACATAAAGAACGTCGAGTAAGCCAGACTACATAATTGGTCCTTTATCAAAACTCTATCACCTTAATCCTCAAGTTTTGGCTTGATTTCATTAGGTATTGATGCGTATAACCAGTGTATCATGAAGTAATACGCAACAGTGAAAAGAAACGCTCTAAGTAAAGTGCATACGCATCATGGTGTATGGTATCGATACATATAGTGGAGATGTTTATAGTGTCCCAAAGTATGAACACATCGTTTGATCAGCTGTCCTTTGATTTTACGGGGAGATTCTTTTTCAGACGTTCGAGGGTGAACACAAAGTGTCAACGATGCAATACAGTTTGTATTTCACGTATGTCAACTTTATCTCTGTAGTTTACTCAGCATTAACAGCAGCAATTAAATAATTTACACTAGGAGTAGCATCCTCCGTATGAGAATTTTAAGAAAACATTTGTTGTATATAACATCGTATCTTATTGTTGGGCTTACTATACAGCCATCCCTGTTTGGCAGCAACACACACACACACACACACACACACACACTCACACTCACACTCACACTCACACACACTCACACACACACACACACACACACACACACACATACACACACACACACACACACACACACACACACACACACACACACACATACACATGCACACCCCCCCCCCTCACACCCCACCACACCACCACACCACACACACACACACACACACACACGCACTCACTTCCTCTTGTCTAGGAATAAATAGCACACCACCTCCCCTAGCTAGCTGTTGGTGGTGATAGTTTCCTCCACACCAGCGCCACCTTCTGTTACACGTACCACTTGCTGTTATGAGGATTTTATTGCAGTTTCTAGACGATGATAATAAACAACAAAAAATTATACCTCCTACTACTACTATTATTACTACTTCTACTACTACTACTAATGCTACTTCTTCTTCTTCTACTACTACTACTATTACTACTTTTGCTACTACTAGTACTAGTACTATTAATGCTATTTGTTTAAAGCGGTTCTACCAGCTTCTTTATTTATATACACTAAAATATCGATAATTCGAACCCGTATATATAATTCGAAT
This sequence comes from Metacarcinus magister, assembly GCA_029783475.1. Taxonomy (NCBI): domain Eukaryota; kingdom Metazoa; phylum Arthropoda; class Malacostraca; order Decapoda; family Cancridae; genus Metacarcinus; species Metacarcinus magister. The sequence goes on along the minus strand of JAPQNM010000003.1, from coordinate 29,109,768 downwards.
TTCAGGTTTTCGACCTAATTCAGGCCAAGTTCGAATTTTTCAACAAATTCAATTTTCAATAAATAACAATACTCACGGTGTAGCAACAGCCTCGTCTCATCACGGTATCTGATTGGCTGATGCACTCCACGTCCGAATCTGTGGAGTGCATCAGCTAATCAGATGCCGTGATGAGACCAGGCTGTTACTATATCGTGAGTGTTGTTATTGACAGACTCAGCTTGACAGAGTATAGTACTACTGCATTTCAAGACTTCAGTATCAGCCATGTTTTGGAGTATAGTGTGTACTACATTTCAAGACTTCAGTATCAGCCATGTTTTGGTGAGGACAAGTACTACACTCTGTGCTGTGTTGGCATGTTTTAGTGAGTTCTTATTGTGTGCAAGGGCTAGAGAGGTAATAATTGGATAACTCAGACTTTCGACTAATTCTACCCAATTCTCCCCCTTATTAGATCGAATTATAGAGCTTTTAGTGTACTGCATTTTCTTTGTATATGAGCATTTAAAGAGCATACCTGAACTCCATACACAAGAATAAACAAACGCTCCGCTGACTCGTGGTGTCAATTTTCCCTACGTAACTACTCGTCGTGTTATGCTCACTGGAGGCAGGTATAAAAAGGCTGTGGTTGTGGCTCGACTCAAGCAACAAATAGGATACAAAAGCCAGCCCGCATTGAGGTTCTGACGCCCTGGCATACCCTTCGCTCTAATAGAAAGCTGTGAATGAAGTTAAAACGGTGGGTGAATCCTTGCAGTTATTGGCTTGTAGTAAGTACTCGCACAAGGGTGGATTCAAGATGATGCGTGTTTGTAGGATCCTTCTTGTATGTGTTAGGATAATAAAGCTGTTTTTAGCTATCTATTTGTAGTACAAGGAGAGAGAGAGAGAGAGAGAGAGAGAGAGAGAGAGAGAGAGAGAGAGAGAGAGAGAGAGAGAGAGAGAGAGAGAGAGAGAGAGAGAGAGAGAGAGAGAGAGAGAGAGAGGAAGGGAGGGAGGGAGGGAGGGAAGGAGAGAGAGAGAGAGAGAGAGAGAGAGAGAGAGAGAGAGAGAGAGAGAGAGAGAGAGAGAGAGAGAGAGAGAGAAGTAACGTGAGCAGGGTTCTGGCCACACTAGTTAAGGCAGTGGCGAGAGTTGGAAGACGAGAGAAAGCCAAGGCTGCCAACGTTCGTTTTTTTCTTCTTTACCTAACGTTCATTAAGAATATTTCTGCAGATTTCGTTTTGACTTGCAACCCAAATACCATTGGAAAGATAATATTCGGATATTATTATTTCTTCGTCCACGATTTCCACATTACGGAATGCTCCTGAGTTGCGTTACTTAGTTATGGTGGTGTGCTAGCACCTGTAGGTGATGCTGATACTGTTTTTAGGGGTGACAGGTAAGGGGTTATTGTCAACTGTATTTCAGTGGTAGGAATTAGGTTACACACATGTTTAACTTATTTTACGGAAAATAAATAAAACCCATCATCTATCAGCATTTTAAAAATATACTTTGTAACCCTTTAACGAGAGAAGTTGCTGCAGCCAGATCAAGTGAGTGCTGGGCAGCCTGAATCAGATTATAAGGGATGCTGGTCTGTTTGTATGTACCTAAATATACACTATGCTGAGGTCAGAATGTGTTAAAAGATATTAAAGTGGTTGTGTAACCACACGGACACCCTCGGTAGGTTCAGTAGGACTGTTGCTGTTTGTTCTTCCTGTGTGCTCCTTTGTACTCATTTGTGAATGTACTAGACAATGTACTAGTACGTCAGTCCTTACCAAGAAAAGTTTTTGTTTTGTTTTAAACAACATTTTTTAATCAAGAAAAAAATCACTATTGCTTACACCAGTAGGAAACGCTTAATTATCTTCAGATCACTAAGTAATGATACAATGTCTGAAGTGTTATCCCAGCAAAATTATAGGTGTCGCCTATCTCACTTTCCCAGTTTGGGTGGTAATGACACTCGCTCGCTGCCTCAGAAGACTTAATGAAAAACATAGAATAGGTGCCAAAGTGTAGACCGGCTTGAAAACTGACCTTTGACATATATATTGACGTCATTTCCAATTTTTTTTTCTCTCATAAATAACCAACTTGTAGGATTTCAATGTACATTATTTTTGAAGGGTTATCGAATGTTGACGCAAATAAACTTTTCAATTGATAACATCACGAACGAGGAGTAACATTAAAACTAAGATGTAGACTTGACTACACTAAATTAATCTTTACCAATGACACTTAGGAGTTGAATGACCTTCCACCTTTCGTTGTGCAGTGTACCACAATGAATTCCTTTAAACACAAAACTACTATCAACTCCTCTAAAAAGGTTTCCGACAGGCTACATGATCCTTCATACTGCTGGCTGTTTGACTATGTTGCTTTTTGATTTTTTAAATTGTGATCTTGTTTGCATTTATTTTAGCATAAGGACAGACCATTTGGTTTGGACCCTAGGGTCTGTGTGGTCTGATTTTCTATGTAATTATATATAATTCAATAAAGCAAGGGTAGGTGGGTGAATGCTCTTAACTTAAAGATCCGGCATACATATGTTCGCCGAGTGTCATTTGGCGTTAAGTGTAACTCTATCCTGGAGCACTACATTACCTTCGATGTCCAGTCTTGGCAGAATCTCATTTAAACTAAATTGTTAGGTGAACATTGCTTTGATATCTCACAAAATTCCCTCGCAATCAACCAGCCGAAGAATAACTTGTTGACCTATTTAGCTTTTTCCTTCGTTAAAGAATACGAAAGGAAATACTTCTTTGCATGCTTAAGGCGGAATAGGAAAGTGTGTATGGAAGAGGAATATGCTAGGTGGCAGATTGTCTTACGTTTTGCATGTGCAGCTCTAACGATACCACCAAGCAGTAAGCAGAAAGTACTTGCATTCAGGAATGCAAATACTTTCTGCTTACTGCTGGTGAATGAGGGATCATGATCATGGAGCACCACCAGCCTCACTGGAAAGTTGGTTTAAGGTACTTGCAAGGTTAGTGGGCTAATTATTGCATCATTAGCTCTCTACTGCTGGGATAGCTTCCACGAAAACAAGTAAAATGTTACACTACCAATTGATAAACGCATCAACCTCTTTTTCTCTCTCTCTCTCTCTCTCTCTCTCTCTCTCTCTCTCTCTCTCTCTCTCTCTCTCTCTCTCTCTCTCTCTCTCTCTCTCTCTCTCACTGGAATTGAGTAAAAAAAAAAGTAAAGTAAAAATTAATCTTTTGTTTAACAGTTGTCATAAGAGCCACACACACACACACACACACACACACACACACACACACACACACACTCTCAGTGATGCCAAAAAAATAAATATATTGGTGGAGACGGCACAACACATACACAAAACACACACACACATACACGTCAGACAGTTTATGTCAGTCAGTCTATCTCTTTCTCTCTTTACTACTATCTCCATACACGTCATTACAAAATACATTGTATTTAGCGGCTGAAAATGTCCCTCACAAAACTCTAATCGTATAGGGCTTACAATATATACCAAATAGATGTTATTAAAGCCTTAAGAACACCCGTAAAAGAAAGAAGAGCAGGAGCAGAGGAAAGGCAGCAGCCAAAAATAACCAAGCCGGTGTCTCTTTCTGGGGCCAACTTTTGCACCACCGGCGATGGTCGCCTTCCACCACGTGTTCCCCCCGGCCTTTATGGCACTAATATCATAAAGTGGATTCGGATAACAATAATAACTACAATCAATATGTTAAGTAGTTCAGTAATAAATGTTGAGAATTTGATTTCAAAGCACACACAAAAAAAATTGTGTGAACGACCAAAGATAATTTTATTTTCCTTGTGTATAGTGTTTGACGTGCATAGAGCAATCATGTAGTAGGACTCAATGCATGAATTCAGCAGCTTTCTCCTGCACTATTTACGATAAAGTGTTTGACTGAGGGAAAGGGAAGGGGTTCAGCAAGTGTAGTAGTGGGTGTGTAGTGTTGGCCTGTCTACCTACAAAGCTCAAGTCCATCTAGTGAATAGCAAGGAGTCTTCCCTTTCATTATGTGCATTTTGATTTGTTGATTGGCTTCCAGTTTTTTAAGAGTCTACCCTCTCACTATGCGTGTTTTCATTTCTTGGGATTGTTTGTATTTTTCTAATACAATATACACATTTTTCGTGACTGCACTATATACTGTTTGTCATCACCAACCAAAATATTGGGGCGTTTACGTAGACATAATCCGCTGGATATTAAACTGATATCGTAATTCAAGTTTTCTTACGTGACTACTAACTATCCACCCAAAGGTAGGCGTCACTGAGGGTTTTAATATGCGTTGAGGTCACCTCTAGTTAGTTGTTACTTAAAGATTAGACGGTCATCGTGGATTTACTCCTCGAATTCTAGAGGATATGTGACATACTTTATCAGGTATTTACTCACCAGTTCCACCAGCTTGACAATTCCTGGGCCAGTTTTGAAATACTGTAGACAGAGGGATATTCCTGAAGATTTTTGCGGCGGGGCGTAAGTCGGAGTTGTGGACGTCGTGATGGTTGTCGTGGACGTCTGTGTCTTAGAGTGTGTTTCGGCCATCATATCGATACTTCTAGGTCCAACTGCGTCTTCTCCAGTTAGTAAAACTCAAAGTGGTGAAGACACTACACGGGGACGTCAACCTGCCTCACTGTCTGGTAGCGCACTGAGGGAGCTTGGCTTGGTTGGCTCGTCGCGAAGCAACTTAACCTTGCCTCCTCCCTCTGGTCCTCCACCCACCGCATATCATACCCCCATTCCACTCGACACCGTCCCTCTTCCTCCCACTACCACGGAATGCCCCGCCCACCTCTTGATACTGTAAGAATTAGTGAATGAATTTTAAAGGATTTCATATTATAAACCCCAAATAAGTCATAAATTCAACATATAAAAGTCGCACATGCAATGGATAAGAAATATTACACGAATTTCGTATGAGACTCCATCAACTGAAGGTGAAAACACTTCGGCTGAGTTGCCTGAGCGTCGATTACTGCGCGTCCACATACACACACACACACACACACACACACGTTGAAATAATATAACTACTACTACTACTACTACTACTACTACTACTACTACTATTACTATTACGACTACTACTACTATTACTACTACTACTACTACTACTACTACTACTGTCACTACTACAACTATAATTACTAGTACTACCACGACTACGACAATTACAACTACCACTACTACTACTACTACTACTACTACTACTACTACTACTACTACTACTACTACTACTACTACTACTATTACGACTACTACTACTACTACTACTACTACTACTACTACTACTACTACTACTACTACTACTAGTACTACTACTGTCACTACTACAACTATAATTACTACTACTACCACGACTACGACAATTACAACTACTACTACTACTACTACTACTACTACTACTACTACTACTACTACTACTACTACTACTACTCTACTACTACTACCACTACTACTACTACTACTACTACTACTACTTTTACTACTACTACTACTACTACTACTACTACTCTACTACTATTACTACTACTACTACTACTACTACTACTACTACTACTACTACTACTACTACTACTACTACTACTACTCTACTACTACTACTACTATTTCTAGGGGAGACCAGGGCAACAGGGATAAGTTGACACACTTGAAATAACTCCACTATTTAATGATAGATTTCGGTGATACTCATCTTCCTCAGTTACCAACTAAATGCCATATTCAGAGGAAACACGAGTTGGCTGGAATGAGGAAAAGTTTAATTATGAAGCTCAAATGTAAATTTCCTTTCATTTGTATTGTTTGTCATAACATGTGTTTAGTTATGGGTGAGAACTTTTCAATTTCGTCACAACTTAACTTGGGTTTTAAAGATTGCTTACCCTTGAAACAGATGATACCATGTGTCTTCGTATATACTAAAACCATTTCCAAGGAATAGTGACATGGACGAGGCGAGTTGGTTCAACTAAAAGAAGGCACGTTGGCTCAGCACTAACGTGCCCCATACTATGAACTAGCTGATCCGCAGACATATATACTTTATTAGGCTACTTTACTATACATATATGTATATATATATATATATATATATATATATATATATATATATATATATATATATATATATATATACTATACATATATATAATTATTTTTTATTTTTTATTTTTTTTTACATCATCTACCTTAGTGGCCGGTAGGCATTAATGGAGGTTCATTGATATTCTGCTTCCGCCCGTTAGTGGCTCAGGTTTAGCTATTTTAAAATGACGCCTCAAATTTCTCACGTTTTCTCTGATGATGAGTGCGAGAGGCTAATTGCTGCACTGCCACAAATGCATATAAACACTGCAAGTTCCGTTTAAGGACAGTGTATTGCAGCATTTTTGGTAATCTTTGGCCACTCGGCGGTAATACCAAAGGAATCGGTTCGCATGCCCGAATGCTAGCCACTCTGCTACCGCCTACCCAATATATATATATATATATATATATATATATATATATATATATATATATATATATATATATGTACATAAATATATATATATATATATATATATATATATATATATGTATGTATATATATATATATATATATATATATATATATATAAATAAATATATATATATATATATATATATATATATATATATATATACATAAATATATATATATATTTTTTTCCTATGTCATTAACCGTTGGCACCAGTAGGCATATGGAGGCACAGATGGACTTGCCTCGCCTGTTATTCGGTGCAGGTTTTAGAATTTTTATAGTGACGCCTCGAATGTTTACGTTCTCTCTTGAATATGTTGAGAACGTGTGAGCCTTATTACTGCTACAGCCTCAGATGCATATTAACGTTGTAAGTCCCGTCTGAGGACAGTATGGCAGCAATTTGGGTAGTCTTTGGCCACTCGGCGGTGATATCGAATATTGAAAAGTGGTCAGTGGATATCGGGGATTCGAACCCGGGAGACACACACACACACACACACACACACACACACACACACACACACACACACACACACACACACACACACACACACACACACACATATATATATATATATATATATATATATATATATATATATATATATACACACTAAAAATCTAAACTGGAAATTTCATATCTCTACCCTTGCTAAATCAGCTTCCAAGAAATTAAGTGTACTATTGCGTCTGCGTCCATGTTGCTCTGCCTTCCAGCTGCTTGCTCTGTACAGGAGCTTATCCGTCCATGTATGGAGTATGGTTTTCATGTCTGGGGGGGCTCAACTCACACAGCTTTACTAAAAAGGGTGAAGTCTAAAGCATTTCGTCTCATCAACTCTCCTCCTCTAACTGACGTCTTGATTCTTTAAGTCACCGACGTAATATTGCATCTTAATCTCTTTTCTACCGCTATTTTCATGCTGACTGCTCCTTTGAACTTGCTAACTACATGCCTCCATTCCTCCCGCGGCTTCGCTGCACAAGACTTTCTACTTCTTCTCATCCCCATTGTGTCCATCTTTCTAATGCAAGAGTTAACCAGTATGTTCACTCTTTCATCCCTTACACTGGTAAACTCTGGAACTCTCTTGCTTTGTCTGGTTGTATATAGCCAGCAGCAAAAAAGAGAGAGAGAGAGAGAGAGAGAGAGAGAGAGAGAGAGAGAGAGAGAGAGAGAGAGAGAGAGAGAGAGAGAGAGAGAGAGAGAGAGAGAGAGAGCCGACGGAACAGTTCCCCCCCCCCTCTCTCTCTCTCTCTCTCTCTCTCTCTCTCTCTCTCTCTCTCTCTCTCTCTCTCTCTCTCTCTATCTCTATCTATCTCTTTCTCTCTCTCCATTGTTATTGTAACTAAGATTTTACCATATGTGACTTTTGGTGTTTTCAAGTTCTTAGTATTATTTAGTTTATCTGTGTTACCTGTTCTTCCATTCACTAACCTTGGATCAATACATAGATGTATTTCACGTGATGGTTATTCATATAGATATTACAAGTTTTTATTCCTCATATGTTTTGATTGTTCCCAATGTATACATATATTCTTTAAAAGCTAACATTAGTTAATAGTTGTTTTTTTGGTTCTCTACGTGATTTCTGGGTCTGAGAAATCTATCCAGTTGATAATATAGATAAATTAATATAAATAAAAAAGTGTAAGGAAATATCAAAGAAATACCGTACAGTTCTCAGGGAAAAAGTGACTCGTTTTCTTTTAATATTTTCTTTGATTTGTTTTGAGGCAGACTCTACAATTTTTTTTATCAAGTAATTATTTACATGATATCTTTTGCAGAGAGACGTGAAACATATGCTTATTTGTCTCCATGACTTAGGTTGTAATGTTCCACGGAATTTAATTAGGTTTTCCGTTCGGTGATTTTTTTAATGCATTCAAATAGGTTTACTGATACCCACTGTAACAAGGATTCAGGCAGGGATTATCATATATGAATGCTTTCTCCTCTATTTTTAGTAATGTTACTATAATACCTCTGGAATTTGGTTTATAAGAATCAGAGGCAGATCTAGAATTGGATGAGACCCGGGGCTTAGCCCAGCCAGTGTGGGGTGTTGGGGTACCGTCAAGTCACTGTCTCATCCAGGCTCCTTATCCACTGAAAGAAAACAAATAAAACAAAGAAGGTATTGAGATTTATCACACACGCGTGGTCACTGTGAAGTGTCACTACCCTTTTGTTAAAAAACTTACATAATCTCAAACTTCCGCAGCTCTATGCTTCACATTAACATATCTTATTGTATATATGATATCTTATGTGATATTCATTATGAATGAATGACTTCACATAATGTAGGCTATGTTGTTTAAAGGTGATGATGATGAAGGAACACTGATGGTGGTGATGATACTGTGGCAGGCTGATTATATCAATGCTTTTTATTAGAGACTTATTGATGGTGAAAACATTGATGGTAACAAGTGCTAGTTGACAATAGAATGTGGTGAGTTTTCTGAGGTATAATCATCAATTTATGAACTGAATTGTATATGAAAATTTTGTTGTGCAGGCATATTTTTTACATAATTTGATATTAGACTCAGTGATGTAGAAGAAATATTGAAATGCTCCAAAATGGGGAAATAGATCGATCACCTTTGGGTGAGGGGGGATATCCCTTTAGCCAAGTGGGTAAGCAAAGGGAGTAATTGATGTGTTCAAGGAGGAATAAAGAATTGTACTGGTTTACTAAAATTAGCACCAGCGCCTGTTATAGCATGGGGCACACCAGTCAAGAGTGGGTGCTGTGGAACTGATTCATTTGAGAAGCATGTGAAAAAGCTATATGAGATGGTGGTACAGCTATAGTTATATTATAGGAATACCGGCAGGTATCGCACTCAATTGGATTAAACTTTAACATAATGCATAAATATGTCGTTTTTTGCAGGCAAATTGTGTACAGTGAAGCTTGTAGGCATGATAAATCATTAAAAATGAGCTTTCAAAAGGTGTGGGTAATGCTAGACGTATGGGAGCGAGCGTAGTGTTACCCGCTGGCCGCTGGAGGCGCCACCGTCGCGGCCAGAACCAAAAGTTAATATTGAGTGGACCGTCCTGGAAAGTGTAGAGTCCTTAGTTTGAGCCATAAAGAGGGACACTTTTACACCTAATCAGAGCAGCAGGATAAGTACTCCTATATTATAGCATCACTTTTATAATAGGTGATATTCCAGTGAATTTCAGGTTTATTAGAACGTAAGGTGGTAGTACATGTTAGAGGCATCAATGTATGACTGCAGGTTGTCTCATGCAGGGCCAGTGTGCAAACCTCCCGCTACAGGTCAAGTCACATTTCTTATAATGAGAAATCAAGTCATTCAAAGTCATAAATCTTCAATAGTGAAATGTTTATTATCGCAGCGGTTTAGAAGTTACCCTTCACGACATTTAAATTTGAACGCATGCCCGGGGTGAAGATGGGGGGGTGGGGCAGCATGGTGTCCGTTGAAGTTTGATGTCTGATTACTATTTTCCATTATTAATTTTATTTCTTAATGGTGTTGCTATGAAAGAGCGCAGAGAGAATGGAGAGAAAGATCTTGCAATTTATAAAGGGAGGTTAGTAAATAAGAGGAAATTCAACCTCAAGGAATAGACAGTGATGAGGGACGACCCTTTCCTGTCGGATCACAACAACAGCCAAGCCAGTAATAGAAAGGGAGATGGTGAAATTGTACATAATATAGATAAATTTGTTGGTTTGGGTAATGTCGGTGAAGTTTTTTTTTACAAATGGTGTATACAAATGCAGACTCATTAATGAATAAGGTGAATGAGTTAACTGTAGGACTGAAATATTTGAAACCTGACATGATGGCAGTAACTGAAGCACTTCCTAAACATTCAACCGGAGAATTTACTGAACTTGAATTACAGATTTCTGGATACCAGCAGGTGTTTTCAAATGTAAAAAAGGAATAACTATATGTGTAAAGGATGGTTTAAAGGCTGATGTTGAAAAAGAACTATCAAAATATGGTTTCAGTGAATCTGTTTGGATAACAGTAAAACTCCAGGAAAGCAAAGTTTGATTAGTTAGATGTGTCTACCGGAGCCCAACTCAACACAAGATAATTCGGAGAGTTTGTTGTAGCTATTAACAAGGTTCTAACAATAAAGGTTATTCACACATTGCAGTGATGGGAGATATCAATTTGAAGACTGTGAATTGAGGAATATTACAAGCTACCCACAGTATGGATCAGAGTATTAATAAATGCCTTTCATGATCTATCCAGGATACAACATGTCACAGAACCCACAAGACATAGTGGTGAAGATACCTCCAGTGTTTTGGACTTGGTATTTACTAACAAAGAAAATATGTAGAATCTATTGATTATTTTGACCCATTGGGAATGAGTGATCACCTGGTTCTGGATATAGTATTCTGTCTATGTAAAAGTATGCCACAGCAAGTGACTAGAATTTGATGTCCATAAAGCATATTTTATCAAGATTAAAGAATTCCTTTCAAAAGCTGACTCCACAAGAACGAGTGTTCGATACAAAAAATAAACAGGTCAGGAGATTGTGTATTATTCCGGTAACTTATTATGGGACCACATCGAGTTTGGTGTAATTACATATAATTGATGAATTAATACTGAAAAAAAATAATAAAAAAAATAAATAAATAAATAGATAAATAAATAAACAAATATATATATATATATATATATATATATATATATATATATATATATTAGAGATGTATCGGATGTTTATAAATGCGGATATGCGGATGTGGATACGGATATCAACTTGCAGATGCGGATGCTGATGAGGTTTGAGGGGAAAAAATTGCGGATGCGGATGTCTGATGGTCATACCCTCATGGATGCGGATGCGGAATATTTTTTTATATCTAAATAATGTAGTGTATTCACTATGCACTCTGAGAGTTTCGTCGTGCTGGCTATATGACTAGGCTTGTACTGACAAATTTCGAGCTGTAAAGTGTAAACAGAGATAAGGAGGGTGTAAGGAAGGGACAAAGAGTTGCCAGTTAATAGCAATTAAATTTGTGGGCACAATTGCTTTACGTTTTTAGTAAGAGATAAAAACCACATTAACTAATCTAACATTATTCATAGATTCAGTCAAAGTGGATTTACTAGGATATTAAGTTTATTTGATAAATATTAAGAGAACTCTTCTTTTCCAATGCTCTCTCTCTC
>JAPQNM010000003.1:29083008-29090508 GCA_029783475.1 Metacarcinus magister | reverse complement strand
GAAAATCGTGTAAAATAGAAATAGGAGAAGGAACTATAGATTATGTGGTGATGGAGTGCAGGAAAGTTACGCATAAGAAATCTTCGCGTAATTGTAGGCAGCAGGGAAGGGAGCGCACCAGCAACTAATGTAAAATAGAACCTCGCTGAAATGGTCTGCGGCGGTAAACTAGAAAATTGCACTAAAATCTCTTGGCGTGAAATATGTGACGGCAACGGCGGCGGTGACGACGGTGAATCATGTCGGACGTGACGCGAGATTTGAAGATTATTAATACGAAAATCCTTAGGAGCGCCTTCTGACCCTTTCCAGGATTGCCATGTTTGGAAATTGGACCGTCACCACGCCCGTCCCAACTTGTCGGCCCTGCAAAAAACAGTAGTATGATATTGTATGTCCGTGTGTGATGGTGGTGACAGTTGTGTTATTTCTTGTACTAGTTTGTGTGATGGTGATAGCGGAAGTTTTTTGTTTATTCTATCTTTTAATTCGTGGTGTTGATGGGATCATGTCAGGTGGGATAGGACTGGATAATTTATTTGCTCTCTCTCTCTCTCTCTCTCTCTCTCTCTCTCTCTCTCTCTCTCTCTCTCTCTCTCTCTCTCTCTCTCTCTCTCTCTCTCTCTCACACACACACACACACACACACACACACACACACACACACACACACGAACCATTTTCGGATGTACAATTGTTACTTGCCCTGCACTATTTCTAATTATTCCAGTATTATCCATAATGATCACTAAATTTCCTTTAAAAATTTGCCTATGCTAGTATTACGAATTTAGGAAAGTAATTAAAAGTGATGATCTGTGGAGTATTTACAGTAAACGACCATCTTAATAGATAGTGTACATGCACGGAAAAAAATAATAAATTCAGTGAAACTTTAATTTTACGTGTTACCGGTAGCTAGGATATTGTTTATTTGATATATACATTTGTCTGTGTATCTATCTATATAGCCAATTGATCTTGATGTGAACGAGTGAACGAGTTTTAGACCCCGTAAATAAGGGGTTTTTTTTCAGTATCTCCCGAAATCACATTTCTGTATACTGTTGTATCGCCTGTTTTTTATTTTGATCTGTGATGTAGTAGTTTTATTGACGTAATTTTCAAAATGGGTCCTAAAGAGGAGCATTTTCGAAGCCACAATTAAGCTACATTAAGATTACATGGCTGTTTATATGTTGCTATTTTTACTATAATGAAACGCATCGCTTGGCTGCGTCTAAGTCACATACCAGAGAAAAACCTAAACATGAGGTCGAGAGGAACGCGCAGTCCTCTCGTATGGGACTTTCACTAAGGTGCGACGGGCAGTTTGAGGGAGAGCTGTAGAGTGGGTCCCGGTCTCACCACACCCTGGTTTGATAAGTTGCAAGAGATTGTGTAAAAAATATATCGCTCCCTTTCTCCTTCTCTCCTCCCATAAGACATTGCTGGAATGAACAACACGGGTATGAAGAAGTGATCAGAGCCTAGAGAAAGAAGTTAATGGTGTCTAGTCGGTACATGTTATTGAAATTCCTTTTTGTAATTAAAAGAAAGGTAGTAAATCTTGATTTGCAAGAATGTGCTTGTATAAACAAGCTGGTATAGCAGTCACAGTAACTTATTGGAAAGGGAAATAATGAAAGTGTTAAGGAAAGAAAAAACCCTCGGAAACAGTGCACAAGTAAGTGCATCATGTGACATGGGAAATAGGTAGGCTAAGCAGAGCTGGACGGAACGGGCCGTCTGGGTTTAATTAAGGGAGAGGGCGATTGTCGAGTCTCTCTTCCCATTCCCCTACAGAAGTGAATCAGGTCAGTCACTCTCCCTTTCACCAACGGAACTCCTCTAGGGCTTAACCGCAAACCTTCCCAAACCCTTTTCCTTACCAAAAGCCGCGATGTGCCCAACTTTGCATTGTGCCAGTGCAGTCATCTTCCCAATAGAACTTCCAGGGAAATATCATTAGGAAACCAGCAACCAGTACAGTGAGTCATATAAGATTATGAACGTTCATAGTCCTGAAGGACTCACTCTAACCGCGACAACATTTTTTCCACTCATTTTTGTTTATGTATTGGGTACGGAAGAACGATGAAGTCGAAAGAGAAAGTGGTTACGCAGCTTTTACTCTTCTATGGTCCACTTCCAGAGGGGCACCGCAGGCTCAACCTGCCCGCCCATCATTAACATCGCCCCCCTCTCTCTCTCTCTCTCTCTCTCTCTCTCTCTCTCTCTCTCTCTCTCTCTCTCTCTCACTCCTCAACACGCCGTCCGACGACACACCCAGGTCCTCGAAGACGTGCAGGTTGACCCACACCAACGTTGCAAAACTTCCCAGCAGAAAGAGAAACACATCTGCAAATAAAATTAAAGAAACATTCACCTGTATTGCTGATCATGGTTTCCATCTTTACTTCCAATCATGGATCACGTTCAAGGAAGGGTGAGGACCATCCAATCTTTCCTGTTATGGATGACAATGTTGTTGCCATTTGTATCATTCTCGCCTTTGAGTCTTGCATTCTATAAAAAGTACAGTACACACCTGCAATACTGCTTTATGCAAGATTGATAAAACTATTTACCAACAATAAAGGGCTCAATAGAAAGAGCTTTCCATTACATTTTTTTTTAGAAATGATTGCCATTGAACTAGTTGAACCATTCTCTCTTAACTGTTGTAGTAAGTGTTTCGGAGCAAGACGATCGAAAAGAAAAGATTTATATATCTATCAAACTGACGGTTTTTTGTATACTACAGAATATCATTCTGTTAATAGAAAATTATTAAGAACCTTAAACAGCTTTTTCATTTGGAAGGTGACTCGGAAAAGTTAATGAACTAAAAAAGAAGTGAAAAGGCTACTCTCTCTCTCTCTCTCTCTCTCTCTCTCTCTCTCTCTCTCTCTCTCTCTCTCTCTCTCTCTCTCTTCTCTCTCTTCTCTCTCTCTCTCTCTCTCTCTCTCTCTCTCTCTCTCTCTCTCTCTCTCTCTCTCCTCTCTCTCTCTCTCTCTCTCCTCTCTCTCTCTCTCTCTCTCTCTCTCTCTCTCTCTCTCTCTCTCTCTCTCTCTCTCTCTCTCTCTCTCTCTCTCTCTCTCTCTCTCTCTCTCTCTCGCTCTCTTTTTTTTTCTTTCTCTCTCTCTCTCTCTCTCTCTCTCTCTCTCTCTCTCTCTCTCTCTCTCTCTCTCTCTCTCTCTCTCTCTCTCTCTCTCTCTCATGCAATGTGCCTGTTAAAAAAAAGGGTAAATAGGCATGTAATGTGCCTGTTAGAAATATGTAGGAAGGCATGCAATGTGCCTGTTATGAATAATTTAGTAGGCATGCAGTGCGCCTTTTTATAAATATTTAAATAGGCAAACAGTGTGCCTATAATGAAAGTGTAGGTTGGCATGTAATGTGCCTGCTAAAAAACATGTATATATGTTGACAGTTTGGCACAAGTTGACCGGATGTAAACACCACTGCCAACTTGTGCCAAACTGTCAAACGTGGCCCACGTATCCTCTCTTCGGGCTCGCCACACCCCCGCACTATATGTTGTAATTTCGTGTGTAAATAGGTGTAAATAGGAGTCAATATACTGTGAAATTTGGATTACACATCTCCTAATTGATATGCTTTGGTAATATGAAAGTCGAGGAAACCTACGACAAAGAAACTATAATACGTGATAAACTAGTGACTTTCCTGGAAAAAAAATATTATGGTTAATAATACTCAAGATGGTTTTCGGAACAAACGCTCTTGCTTAACGAATCTTCTTGACTTATTCAACGATGTATTCAACATTTATGACGAGACAAAAGCGGTTGATATAATTTATCTTGACTTTCAAAAAGCGTTTGCCAAAGTCCCCCATAAACAATTACTAAAACAACTAAAGTCACATGGCATAGCTGGGAAAATTTTTAATTGGCTTGAAGACTGGCTTTCCGATAGAAAACATCACGTTTCATAAACGGTAAATCATCTCACTGGCTAGACGTTATAAGCGGAGTGCCATAGGGCTCGGTACTTGGCCCATTCTTTTTCTAATTTATGTCAATGATATCGATGAAGGTCTCACTTGTAAGATATCAAAATTTACAGACGATACGAAAATCATGAGTAGAATAACTACATCCGTCGAAAGAATACAATTACAATCCAATCATATTAGTATTAGTATTAGTCAGAAAAATAGCAGATGAAATTTGATATTGATAAAAGTAGAAGAACTTCTGTGTACAAATGTGAAAAAAGTTATCCTTGCACTATGCAATGCGCTTGTACGCCCTGATCTAAAGTATTGTATAAGTTTTGGTCACCATACTATAAAACATATATTAATATACAGGAGAGGATACAAAGAAAAGTTACTACAATCATCCTTAGAATGCGAAAAAAGCTTTACGAATAACGACCAAAGAAGCTCAACTTATCACTTTATGCAAACGTAGGCTACGAGGGGACCTAATTGAGGTATTTAAAAATGTTCGTGGTTTTTATGATATTAATCTAAATGACTATGTAACCACCGATTTCACAAGCACCACTCGTAACAATGGCTTCAAGATCATTGCGAAGCGCTTTAGATCAAACGAAGCGAAGCACTTTTTACTTTTAATAGAATCATGATTATTTAGAATTCTCTATCAGCACAAATAGTTAACTGTAACGCAATTGAATCGTTTAAGAATAAAAAATTAGTAAGCACTTAGCATCTTGTCTCTTCTGAGGAAAGACAAGAAGTATGTCAGGAGTCTCACAGAGGATGTTAAGGGTCATTTGAATGCTAATGACCTCAAACCTGCTTATCGATCCCTAAAGAAGCTCCACTCTAAATCTATATCTCGGGTGAGTGCTATCCAAACAGCAGATGGTTGCCTTGTATCAGACTCGGATGGGCAGATGGCTCGTTGGGCTGAGTACTTTGAGCAGTTGTTCAAGGTTAACCCTCCAAGCGGACGGCTTCAAACCACTGGGTTACAGGTAATGGATGCTGATCCGCCCATTAACGAAGCTGCACCCTCTATTGATGAAGTCAAAGATGCTGTGGCAAAGTTGAGGGGTGGAGAGGCAGCTAGCATTTGTAACATCAGTGCAGAGTTTTTTAAAGGTGGAGGCGAGGCCATGATTCATTGGTTGCATTCTTTCTTGACTGCTGTATGGCATTCAGGTACAATTCTTCTTGACTGGAAAAAGAGGTTGGTCGTCCCTATCTGGAAAGGTAAAGGGGACCGTCAGGATTGCAACAACTACCGCAGGATAACGCTGTTTAGTGTACCAGGCAAGGTGCTCGCCCATCTGCTACTGATGCGAATTCCAGTCACTTACTGAAATATTAGAGACCTGAACAGTCAGGGTCCACACCTGGTAATTCAACAACTGACCGTATCCTAGCGCTTCGCATACAGGTGGAACGCCGACGTGAGTTTCGACAGGGGATGCTCGCAGCCTATGTCGATCTCAAAAAGGCGTTTGATTTAGTGTATCGCGAGGCACTCTGGGATCTTCTGTGCCTCCGCGGGATTCCTGCAGGGATTATTGGATTACTATCTGGGACTGAGAGTGCTGTGAAGTTGGGCGTGTCCAGCTTCTTTCCTGTGCATACGGGAGTGAGGCAAGGATGCGTCCTTGCTCCATCACTTTTCAATACATGTATGGACTGGGTACTGAGCAGAGTCGTGGATCAGAGTCACTGTGGAGCATATTATGTCGACAACACCAAAATCACTTATCTTGTTTTTGCTGACGATGCAGTAATCTTTGTTGAGTCGCTGGAGGTTCTGGTGATGGCTCTCAAAGCACTACACCAGGAGGCGAGGCCCTTAGGACTAACGGCCATATGTTATGACAAATATAGGGTCAAGGGCCTATAGTCAATTGCTTTTTAAGATAATGAATTGACTGTAGGGCCTAGAATATAGACCCTATATTTGTCATAACATATGGCCGCAAGGTTCAGGTTTTTGGAGGTTTGCTAGATGAGACACTACATTCTATTCATGCGTGTGGCGAGTACATTGATATCTTGGACAGCTTCACCTACCTTGGTAGCGTGGTCCATAACAATGGTGGGTCACGTCAAGAAGTCTTACTGCGGATTGGTCTGGTCCATGGTGTTATGGACTCGCTCAGCACGAGTATCTGTGCAGACGGATAAAGATTCGAATCTTCAAATCACTGGTGATCCCTGTCTTACTGTATGGCTGTGAGACATGGACATGACAATGCCGAAACGAAGTACAGTGCTTTCGACAGAAAACTTCTTGCTATCTACAAAGCGGTCAAGAGATTCCAGTACTTCATCGAAGGTCGCCGATTCCATGTCTACACAAGCCTCTCACCACTACATACATCAACAACAAGAATACTTACACTCTGCGACAACTGAATCACATCGACTTCATCTCGGAGTTCACCACTGACATTCGCTACGTCAAGGGTGTAGATAATGTTCCAGCCGATGACTTGTCATGCAGCAACTCAGCCATCTCATCTCTCATCAACTATGCTGCTATTACTGCTGACCAAGCCAATGCTGCTGAACTACAGCAACTCCAGAAAAATGCCACCTTGAAGATTAAGAGGAACCAACTTCCAGGGACCAAACAGCACCTATACGCTGATGTCTGGCCATACATTCCAAAGCAGTATCGTTATTAGCTCTTCTGTCAGTTACACGACCTATCTTACCCTGGCATCCGAGCATCGCAACACATGGTAACTTCCCGATTCATCTGGGATGGTATCAACAAAGACGTCAGACAATGGACTCGCGCCTGCATCAAGTGCCAAACTTCAAAGGTGACACGCCACACACACTCTCTTGCAGCAATATTCAAACCAGTCTTTTCAAGATTCGACCACGTCCACATTGACATCATTGGCCCGCTGCCTTACTCCAACGGCTATCGGTACATCCTTACTTGCGCCGACCAATTCACCCGCTGGCCAAAAGCTGCACCTCTTGTGCACATCACCGTTTGTGTCAGTAACACCATATCCATAATGATACAATAAAACAACAGGATATCGCTGGAATTACTTCGTGTCAAATCAGCGACTGTTCCGTGAGACTGAATCAAGGCCTATTACCAGCATAGTCCGCCAACGTCAACTCCAGCTATATGGGTATGTGGCTGGCACGTTACCCAGAAGCTGATCCTGTTGGTCGGGTTGTCTCTGAAAGGTGGAGGAGGCCAAGGGGGCGCCCACAAAGTTCGTGGCCGGTGCAAGTCGATGTTTCCTGTTAGGAGTTACTTATTATGTGAAGGGGTGATCGCCGGGGCTGGCGTCGCAGGGTGAGCAATTCCACCCCTCTCGGCGTATGCCCTCAATGACCGATTGATTGATGTATATATATATATATATATATATATATATATATATATATATATATATATATATATATATATATTTACGTTCTTATATTTTTTTTAGACAAACGATACGCTTATATAGTATTTGGGCATTATACCGCAAACCCTATCAAGAAGCATGGTAAACAAT
>JAPQNM010000003.1:29060508-29070508 GCA_029783475.1 Metacarcinus magister | reverse complement strand
TCACTCATTAAAACCATATCACCGGCATATATCATGTCCCACAGTGTCCTCCACTCTTACATCCCCTGTCAACACGTCAAAAACAATGTTGAAAAGGAAGGGACTCAGCGCAGAGCCCAAAACTGTCCGTCATGCCTGCTCCACTCCTCACTCGCGTCTTGACATTCCTGTACATTTCCTTTACCAATTTTTCAGATTTTTCCGGTGCCTTTCTTTCTTTTAAACATCTCCACAATTCCTGTTTCGGCATTCTATCATAGGCCTTCTTTAGATCTTTAAATACCATATGGAATTCTTTCTGTTTTTCTCTATACTTTTCTGCCATTTGTCTCAATATGACTATTGGGTTCGTTGTTCCTCTTCCCGGCATGAATCCAAACTGACCTCTGGATACTTCTACCTCCAGCCTCAGTGTCTCATCCAATGTCCTTTCCCATACCTTCAGTGTGTGTGATAGTAGTTCAATTCCCCGATAATTCCCGCACTCTTGAACATCCTCCTTCTCCTTGAAGATGGATATCAACACACTCTCTCTCCACTTATCTGGTATCTCTTCCTGCTCCTCAATCTTACACATTAAGTTCCATAACAAATCCACTCCAACTCCTCCCAGGGCCCTCCATGTCTCCACCAGGATCTCATCTGGTCCGGTCGTCTTGTTGCTTTTCATTTAAGTGTTCTCACCACTTCTACTCTCTTTACACAACGCGTGAGACCTGGGTATGGTATTCCATCATCCTGTTGATTCCTTGGGTTCTCCTCATTCAACAAGCCCTCCAAGTACTCCTTCCATCTCTCATGTACCTTCATCTCATCAGTTAACACTAAACCATTTGCATCCTTCATCTGCCTCACATGATTTACATCTTTTGTTGACTTGTTCCTACTCCTTGTTATCCTGTATATTCCCTTTTTTCCTTCAGGTGTATATAAAGCTGCATACAGATCACGGGAAGCCTCAGCCTTTGCCACTGCCACTGATTTCCTTGCTGACTTCTTTGCTCTTCTGTACTTCAACTTATCCTCCCACTTATCCTCCCACGTTCTACTTTGCTCCCACTGCTTCTTAGTTTCCTTTTTCCTTGTAAGTGCAATTTTTACGTCTTCTCTCCACCACCATTCTTTTCTAGTTGTATGTGGCTTTCCAGATGTTTCTCCTAACACTTCTCTGGCCACTCCTCTCAAGGTTTCTGCATTCTCCTTCCACCAGTCTTGAACTCCCACTATATTTACGTTCACCTTTTCTAGAACCTTGGTCTTGAACTCTTGCCTCTTCGCTTCCTCCTTCAGTGCTGTCCATCGAATCCTCTTCTCGTACCTCCTCTTTCCTATTCTTGGTCTTTTTAGCCACACATCCATCATTAGCAACTAGTGTTGTGGTGCCACGTGGTTCCCAGGTATAACTTTGCTGTCTTTTATTTCTGCCACATTTGATCTTCTATACATTGAGTAGTCTATCTTGGTGGAATTACCTCCCCTCTTATACGTGATGATATGTTCTTCCCTCTTATAGAAGAAAGTATTAGCAATTGCCAGGTAAAAGGAGATGGCCAGACCCAGAATTCGTTCACCATCTGTATTTACATTGCCAAGCTCGTGACTTCCATCCATCCTCTCAATTGAATTCTTACCTGCTCCAACATGTCCATTCAGATCAGCGCCCACCACCACACTTTCATCCACAGCAATTCTCTCCATCTCATTTTCTAGCTTTCTCCAGAACTCTTCTTTTTCTTCGTCCGTTGATCCTCTCTGTGGTGCATATGCACTAACTACATGCATTGTACATTCCCAATATATTAGCCTTACTGTTATCAAACGATCTCCTCCTCCCTTCACTTCAGTTACATATTCTTTCATTTCCTGCGACACAACTATTCCGACTCCATTTCTTCCTTCTGGTGTTGCAAACTATAATAAAGTTTGTATCTATCTCCTAATTCTTTGACCTTGTTACCCCTCCAACTGGTTTCCCGAACACACAGTATGTTGTCCCTCCTCAACTTCATCAACTCCACCACCTCTTTCCGTCGGTCCCAACATTTCAGTGTTGCCACCCTCAGGGTAAATAGAGCTTGCTTCTCTATCCGCTGTCTAGAGAAATGCGCACTTAAAAATCGACCAGAAGAGCAGGAAATTTTGGACTCATGTAAGCGTCTACCTCTTATCATCTATAAGGAATAATGTATCATATTATTGGTGCTGCTTCTCACTCACACACACACACACACACACACACACACACACACACACACACACACACACACACACACACACACACACACACACACACACACACACACACACACACACACCACCCACCCACGCACGCACGCACGCACGCACGCACGCACGCGCACACACACACGGTCCGCTAGCGTAGTTGTTAGCGCACTCGGCTCACAACCGAGGAGGCCAGGGTTCGATCCCCTGGGCGGATGGAGATTATTTGGGTGTGTCTCCTTTCACGTGTAGCCCCTGTTCACCTAGCAGTGAGTAGGTACGGGATGTAAATCAAGGAGTTGTGACCTCGTTGACCCGGTGTGTTGTGTGTGAGTGGTCTCGGTCTAACCCAAAGATTTGGCAATATGAGCTCTGAGCTCTTTCCATATGGGGACGGCCGGCTGTCTCGAGAGAGACCAGCAGCAGACTGTACAGTGATAACACACACACACATACATATACATACACACATACACACATACACGCACATACACACACATAGGATTATTCATTATAACAGGGTACGTTTGGTGGGCCACCAAACGTACCCTGCTATATACTCCTTTCATATACTCCTCTAAAATGTCAGTCGCTTCACGGTGGGAAATTAGTCAAACCAGGCTGTTATACGTATACTATATATACCTGTCTGACACCTGCCCACACACACCTACTACTCACCACAAAGCATTTCTCTGCCCCACGTACTCCGCCATCGCCTAAAATTTAATACTAAAGACTGAACCATAAAGAAAGTTATCTCCTGACTTAATCACCAGCTGGCTGGCGCGGTCGAGTCATTGCCTCTCTTAGTGAAAGTGAGAGTAAAAGGACGGCCTCAGCGAGCAGAGGGTGGACGGAGATATAGAAGTAGATGAGGCCGAAAGCTGTTCCCTACGCAACACAGCAAAGGGTCGAAAGAATGTCTACCTTTCTCTCTTTCTCGTTTGATAAACTGCTTTGCGAAGGTCCAGGATATTATTCCTGTTCTCATGCCATACCACCTGCCCAATAAATGATAGTCAAGCAGCCAAGCAGACGACGCCCGATAAGTCATGTCACCATATTGAGTCAAACAACACTTCTGTCACAACAGCAGTAAGGACAAGTGATAGGATTGAAGTTTTAAGTTTCAATGCCCATATCCTGCGAAATACAACATGTTAACTAAAATGCCTTGCTTGCTGCAACAGTAAATATCGATGTAATAGCTATAAATGACATATTCATAAATACGACAAGCAACGACCTACATCCGAATACACAATAAATTATTGCGGAGGCGGGCGATCGCCCGCGCTGTGAAAAGGGGCCTAATGTTCGAAGTCCAGGTGATAGCCCTTTTAAGGTTCGCCGTACAGGTACGTTTAATCTTCTACCTGATCTCAAGTACACATAGTTTTCATACAGTGGATGAGTTTCGTCCATCGTGATGTTTTCATCCTGGTTTATGGATTTGTAGAACTCTTCCAATTGTGTCACGTCAGTTTTTAGTCGTTTTGCTTGTTTTACTATTTTATTAAGTTTGTTTTTGTCTTTATATGTGAGGGTACCGAATATAATCCTAATATATAATCCTTGGTACGAACGGATGTGGAAACGAAGCCCACACTGGAATGACTTTCAATCAGCTGCCAGCTGTCAACGTTGAACTTACGCGCACACCGTTGCCAGGCAACACTGGTATAAACAAACAGTTAACCTAAACAATTCGACCTGCCCACCTGCTCGCGGCGGCAAACATTCACCCCTCTCGGTAACCCGCCGTCATCTGCCTCACCTGTGCCTTCGTCAAGAAGACAGGGCAACTTTCTCCACCAGGGCACATAGGATCCCCAGGATCCTCGCTGCCCTAAACAACAACAACCCAAACAAGCAATTCTGGCGAAGATCAACTTATGTATTATTTCGTGAAGTTATTTACCAGCTGCCATGTTGATTCCTATGATACAGTGGATAATTGGATTTCATAGACACAGTGAAGGTAGCTATATCCATATAGTCCGTAAATAAAGTGTATAATAGTCAATAGGAATTTGGGTAAATCTGCATAACTACTGCTCGGACGATATCGATATAAATATGAAATGGCACATACTATACATAGTGTACTTAACACATCTGTGAAGGTTTCAGGCGGTGCTCACCATTATTTACCTCACAAAGCGTCTTTGAAGTTATGTAAAGTTATGTTAGGTTAGTTATGTTATGTTAGGTTACGGTTAGGTTACATTAGGTTATCGTTAGATTAGGGGTAAAGATTTGTTTCCTTTACCACTCGATATCTCCTTACATTTATAATGCACTACAAATTTAACCTCAGAAACTTGTTCAGATCACCTCAAACAGTTATGCCTCAGAATTACAGAAAAAATAAGAATATATTTTTTTTAAGGTTACGTTAGGTTCCCTTAGGTTTGGTTAGGTTTAGGTAAGTTTCGTTTCGTTTAGTTAGGTTTGGTTGGGTTAGTTTTGGTTTGGCTTATTTAACTGCTGCCCTAGGAAGGTTATGCTAACAAAGCTATTTTTTTCGGTAAAGTTTTACGGACAGCCTCTTCAGGTCCAGTAGGACAGTAGTGTCTGTTCTTCTTTTGTACTCCTTTGTACATGGTCACTCCTTCCAAAGTACACTCATGATTTATAGTTTTTTCCAGATTTATTTGGGCCTTGGTGAGATTTCAGGTATGCTGCTAGATAATGAATGATGAATATAATTAGCCAAAATTAATTAACCCTTAATCCCTTAAATATGAGACTGTATTTAAGGAAATATGCTTGGTTCTCAACTTCATCTTTAGGCTGGGAGATTTTACAGTGTAAGAATCTTTTTACTCTAAAACACAATGCGAAGTGTGACATTCAAGTTATCTCAGCTTACCTACTGGTTTCCTGAGATAATCATATATTTATGGATCCACAATTAAAGATGAACTGCTTAGAGAGTTGTGAGGTTTGTGTGCATGACCCAAGACCCATTTATTTGTAGGTAAGAACACTAACCATGTACTACCATGGAAGTTGATTCCCTTATGTGCTGACAGTCACGAAAAAAAAAGGATATACAGGTTGACTATCAATAATCCAGCATGAGCAAACAGCTAATTCTGGGTACAACGCCATCAAAACATAAACATAAACAGTGCCTCCCAAAAACACTGATGCGCCAACTCGGGAAATTTGAATCTCCACTCTGAAGTTCATGCCAGAAGCCTGATCGAACCGGAATATTGATTGCCGGATTATTGATAGGCAACCTGTATATGGATTTGTGGCACAAGAGTAATGGATTCACCTGATTGGAAACTCTAGCTTAATACAATCTCATTTTTCAGATGTAGGAGTTAGGCATCATGTTATACACCTATAAAGCCTGACATTTAGGACATTTATCACTTGTTGATGTAACATATTAGTAGTAGATGTATGAAAATAAGGCTATTTAAGTTTATAGCACAGTAATTTTTTCAAACAATTGAATAGTTAGCATTATTTATAGTATCCCTTTTTTTTCAGACGGACTCTAACTGTTCAAGATGAATAAGTATTCATCATGATCTGAAGAAAATCATGTAGTGCTACTGTCTTAATAGCAAAACGAAAAACATTCAAAATGTTTATATATCTAAGTAAAAAGGTAAGGATTTTACTTTTTGTTCATACAATAAACCCTCTACAAATTGAAGTAATTGGGGGAAGACCCCATCTGAATTTACCAAAAATCTGGAATATCAGAGGTTTAGAAATTCATACATACCCCTGACTCCTTCTATGCCTAAAAAAAGTCACTAAATCATCCTGTAGTATCTATTATGTAGAAAAAACATTCTGAAAGAGGAAATAGCACACAAAATAACATAACTGCATATTAATAAAACAAAATCTATGCATAACACTCACTGACTGTCTTGATTCTTTGTCACTGACGCAATGTTGCATCTTTATCTATCTTCTACCGCTATTTTCATGCTGACTGCTCTTCTGAACTTGCTAACTGCATGCTTCCCCCCCTCCCGCTGCCTCGCTACACAAGACTTTCTACTTCTTCCCATCCTTATTCTGTCCATCTTCCTAATGCAAGAGTTAACCAGTTTCTTCACTCTGGAACTCTTCCTTTGTCTAGCAAAACTCCTCATAGGCAGGTACAAAAACAGACAAAGAAGAAGAGTTCCAGAGTTTAACAGTATAAGGGATGAAAGAGTGAAGATACTGGTTAACTCTTGCATTAGAAAGATGAACAGAATAAGGACTCCCACTCCCCTTTTCCTAATTTATGTGTCCTCCCTTTCCATATCCATTCTTTTCTGCCATGGCTTATATCTACCCCTTTATTGTATCTTGTCTCACTAGTCTACAATTTATTAATGTATTTTACAGATTGCCATACCCAACAACATTCACCTGCGATGCGTGGGCTGGAATAAGGAGCAAGGCTACATTGCTTGTGGGGGTGATGATGGCTTACTTAAAGTTCTGAAATTGGAAGCTGGTAAGACATTTTATGTTTGGTATTTTGCAGTTCATTATTTGCAATATCAACTGGAAATAATTTTGAGCTTTCACCAGTTGGTGAAGAGAATAGTAGGATCTGGTATGAGAGGTGTGAGGTTGAGAGGAAGGCCACAAATGGGATGGATGGAGGGTGTGAAAAGAAGAATGTTTAAACTACCAAATCTCTCTGGTATTTCAGGCAAGGATGCCAAGATCAAAGGTCTCGCAGCTCCCTCTAATTTGTCCATGAACCAGACATTAGAGGGACATTCAGGAACAATTCAAGTTGTCACATGGAACGAATCTCACCAAAAATTAACATCTTCTGACCAGAGTGGTCTTATAATTGTGTGGATGTTGTATAAGGTAAGACAAATTTAGTAATTATTCTAATTGAGGAACATAAAAGTTGATTGAATATAAGTATTATTAGCTAAGATAAAGATGAAAGATAGATGGGAGTATGGTAGGAAAGGTGAGTAAGGTATTAGCTAGTGAGAGGATGGATAGGAGAGAGGTTAAAGAGAAGTATGAAAGGAAGGTATATGAGAGACTGA
The DNA here is from genome assembly GCA_029783475.1 of Metacarcinus magister. Classification (NCBI taxonomy): domain Eukaryota; kingdom Metazoa; phylum Arthropoda; class Malacostraca; order Decapoda; family Cancridae; genus Metacarcinus; species Metacarcinus magister. Next base: position 29,063,240 of record JAPQNM010000003.1, on the reverse strand, counting down.
GAGAAGGTAAGTTGATAGTTGAAGAATGAGTAAATGTTGGTGAGGTGTTTCGGGTTTTCAAAGGTGCAGCATTAAGATTGCATTAGTAGCAGAAGTGGTTGAGTATAGACCACTGAGGGATCAAAAAAAGGGAAGTGCATGGTGAACATATGAGAAAAAGGAGGCTATAGAAGGGAAGAGAAGTTTAAAGAATATGAATAATCGTTTTGGGAAGAAGTTAAGAAAGATAGAGGAGGAGTAAGGGATGTGAATGTGAGATGGATAAGGCCCCTGTACAGAGCAAGATGCTGGGAGGGAGAGAAAAATGGATGCAGATGCCATAGGACACCTAACTTCTTGGAAGCTGATTTAGCAAGAGTAGAGATATACAATTGCCAGTTAAGATTATTAGTTATTGATAGACCGAGTGTGTTTAATGTGGAGGAGAGGGGCATTTGAGTGTCATTGAAGAAGAGGGGATAGTTATCTGGAAGGTTATGTCGAGTAGATAGTTGTAGAAATTGAGTTTTTGAAGCATTGAACAGAACCAGGTTTGCTCTGCCCCAATCAGAAAATAGTGAAAGATCAGAAATTAGGCGTCCTATAGCATCTCGCCTTGAATGACTTCATTCTTGTTGGGTCGGAAGTAACTGAGGTACAGGTTAATAAGGAGCAGGGAGAGTTTGGGTAAGGACAAGGATTTGTGGACCAGATATTTGCAATTGAAATGATGGTAGAGGAGTATTTAGGAAAAAGATGAAAAACTGTATGCAGCTTTCATGGACCTAGAAAAGGCATATGATATTGGTGATAGGGAAGCTCTGGAATTTTCTGAAAATTTATCCTGTTGTAGGACATTGGTTGGCAGTAATTAAGGCATTTTATAGGAAGGAAAGTGTGTATGTGTGAGGGTGAATGGATAGCTAAGTAATAGTTTTCCCATAAGAATCTGGGTGAGACAAGGATGTGTGATGTCACCATGGCTGTTTAATATTTTTAAGGATAGGTGTATGAGATAAATTAAAGCTAAAGTGGGGAATGTATGTGCAAGACTGCAAATTAATGGAATGGGATGGGCAGTGGTGGCACGCTTGGTTGTAGATATCGTTATGTTGCAGAAAGTGATGAGGAACTTCGAAGATTAGTGGATTGAATTTTATAGTGTATGCACGAGAAAGAAGCTGAAGGTGATTTCTGAGAAAAGTAAGGTGATGGTCTTTCAAAGAAGGGAAGTTTAGGTTGGTGACTTTAATACAGTAGGAAGGTTTGAGGTAGTTCTACGAGAACAGAAAATGGAGGAAGCGAAAGAATTTAAAGTATTTGGGAACAGTGTTATGGAAACATTGAGAGATTGATGGTGAAATAAAAGAGGGCTGTGAAAGACATGTATGTCATAGGGTTATTTGCAAAGATTATGAGGAAAGAATGTATCCATGGAGGTAAGGAGAGGATTAAGGAACAGTATTCTCCTGCCAACAGTGAGGGATAGATCAGAGACTTGGACATGGAATAGGGCACAACAGTCAAAAAGTGTGTGCTGTAGAAATGAGTTATTTCAGAGTGAAGAGTGAAGTGTGGTGTAGTAGAATGGGTGAAAAGAAATACTTTGAGGTTGATTTGATTTTCTTTATGTCACAATATTTATCTGCAGCTAATGTGGGGAAAATCAGCATACACTATACAATAAACGAAAGAAATAGGTTACAGTAATTTACAGTCATTGAATTAATGGTATTTTTTTTTTTATTTTGTAAACTAGTGTTACCTCTTTTTTATGTTGATATCTGTTTTCAGGGTTCCTGGTATGAGGAGATGATCAATAATAGAAATAAATCTGTTGTACGTGGGATGGCATGGAATGCAGATGGACAAAAGATATGTATTGTTTATGAAGATGGTGAGTTAACAGTGCTTCTGAATTTCAACTGTAATTACATATGATACAGGCCTCAGTCATCATTAATTTCTTTCTTTACACTTTTGTATGAGGTTTGACTACTGAGACCATGTATACAAACATACCTTCTGTTTGTTTGATATTGGTACATGTATTTACAGAGGTTAAGGGAGAAGGGGGTGAAAGAGTGATCAACTCTTGCATTATAAGATAGAATAGGAATGTAAGTAGATAACGTGAGGCATGAAAAGTGGCTATAATGGTGTTACCACCAATGTTAAAATTTGTTTTTGACTGAATGCTATTGTTTGTCACTAGAAATTGTTTTTAGTTTAATCCATACTTATTATTATTGTGCCAAGTGATTCTTGTTCATCTGTGAGAAAATGGAGATGAAACACTGTGGTTGTTTAATTTCTTTGTATGAAATTATATACACCAGAGCCTCATTATATTTGGCTTCTAGCAATGTGAATTCATAGTTATTTGAGGAACCTATTTCTTTCAATTTCTCCTTCTACTATATGTCCAAAATTCACAGTTATGTGAACGTTGGTTAACCAGTATTTTGTAGGATGAGACACGCCAGTCTCACATCTGTATGGGAATCATATGGATTAGGAATCTTATGCTCTTCACCTTTTGTGGTTTTTTGGTTGGATTATTTAACTGTGCTTCCAAAGCATCCTATGGCAAATCCTGTGCCATCAGCCAAGTAACAGACTTTGATACTTGAAAAAGTTTTGAAATTACATACAGTGTGAAGTCAACACAACTGTGGGACACTACGTACTTTGGCACGGGGGTGTTCGTCATCAGAAAAATGCTAAAAAATTGAAAAGTGAAATGAGTTTAC
>JAPQNM010000003.1:28970508-29055508 GCA_029783475.1 Metacarcinus magister | reverse complement strand
TAACTGTTGAATTTTCTGCTTTTCACAATACGCGATGGAATTATCTTGAGTTTGTAATTTCAATTTTAAATAAATCCAGGCTTCATCAACCTGAATCGTTTTTGGTAACTGCATACATATTTTCAAAATCAGCTTTTCCAAAATTGGGTACTAAAGTCTTGTTTTTGAGTACCATATTAATTCATGTGCTGATATCGGTATGTATTGATTTATGATTACACGAGCCAAGATGTTATGTGACTGATTTAATGGCAGAAAAGGTGTGCTAGTTTATATGGGGAAAATTAGTAACTCATTTATTTTGAGTGTTTATCACGAGGCACAATACAGATAGAACAGATGGTCTGTAGTTACCAAGATATTAACAATAGAATACCTTACATTTAACTTTATGCATAAATGTTCCCTTTTTTTCTATTTATTTATTTTTATTTATTTATATTTTTTATTTATATATTCATCTTTTTATTTTACTTCATATACATGTGGCGCCGATAGGCTTCATGGAGGTTAAGATGAATGGCCTCCTACCCGTTAGTGGTGCAGGTTTAGATTTTTTATAGTGATGCCCCAATTTTCTACGTTCTCTCTTGATGGATGTTGAGAGCGAGAGAGGCTATTGCTGCTACAGCCTCAAATGCATATAACATTGCAAGTCCCATTTAAAGACAGTGTAAGGCAGCAATTTGTGTAATCTCTGACCACTCAGTGGTAATACCAAAGAAAAGTGGCCAGCGGATATTGGGCCTTGAACCCTAGGTTTATATGCCCGAATGCTAGCCACTGTACTACCGCCTCCTTCTTACCTTTATGTTAAACAGGGTACATAAAGTTTCTACATGCGAGTAGTCTTTGGTCAAGCAGATAAAGGGATAAAAGGGAATTATTCACTCCCCGGCTTCCACCTCAACAGGTTAGTTAAATATGTTAGCTCCGTGTAGCCTAGAAGCAAGCTTACGGTTTTGCAGTTGTGATATATATATATATATATATATATATATATATATATATATATATATATATATATATATATATATATATATATAAAGGAATATTAATACATAGATATAGAGAAAGAAAGGAATGATTCACTCTCTGGCTTCCACCTCAACAGATTTGGTGCCTCGTGTAGTCCACCACCACATCATAACATGTAATACACCCTCTCCCCATATATATTTTTTGTACGTTTATAGAATTAACTTGAAGGAATTCAGTGCAGCCATCTGTGCTCATTAAAGTGAAAAGACTTAGCTAGACTTAGCTGGAATGTGTAGCTATTCGAGAGTGGTATAAGTTTCTCGCCGTGATTGTTCCGTAAAACTACTGCATATTACTTTTGAGGTACAATGCCTCATTCAATTATTTATTAGGCATGCTACCATTAACATTTGTGCCTCAATTAAATTGTTTCTTTGAATAAACAAGACTCTTTTCATTTAACTCTTATCTTTAATACCTGGTGAGAGGAAAAGGGAACAATTGGGCGTGACAGTAAAAAACAACAACTCTCACGCCGTTACATTATGTTTGACAATAGAAGGCAAACTAATATAAAAAATAATAGAATACAAGAATGGAGATTAGAACTACCATCCTTTAGCTATACAAAACAATATCGTCCTGACAAACAGAATGTGGTTTCTGACACTCACTAGAGCGTTTTGTTGTTCTACCTTTTCTGTTTCTAACCTTTCTGACATTAATGAAGGCTTTTGCCACCCTGGCGTCACTTGGCTTTTACATTTTGTCAGATCTAAAAACCTTCCCTTTTCAACAGAGGATGTAAAAAAGACTTGTGCATCTGGTAAAAATTGTGCACAATTTAAACCACAGTTCTATCACCCAGTAGAAGGAAAACTCATTAAAGCTACTCAACCTATGGAGCACCTGAATATTGATTTCAAAGGATCTTTGCCATCTACAACTCATAACACATACATGCTCACAATTGTAGATGCCTAAAAGTATTGTAACTTTCAGTGTGCAAGACACAAAGTAAATTTTTAAGACCTATTTTTTATTAAAACAGTGTCTTGCATGCTGAGATACGGTAATTTTTCATCATGCGGGCCAAGATATTCACTCACAGCAACATCATTGAAAAGGTGGTCCTGACTAGCTGCTGCTGCTGCTTTTTTTTTATTTTTTATTTTTTTAATTTTTTATTTTATTTTATTTATTTATTTATTTTTTTTAAAGGGTACTGGCTAAGGGAAAAATAAATTAAGTATAAAAAAAAATCCAGCTTGTCGCCAGACCCTGTAAAGAGGACAGTAGGAGAAATATAGACATGGGGGAAGTTCAAATTAGTGTGAGAAGTGTCTTGACACTCCTCTTTTGAAAGAGTTTAAGTCATAGGCAGGTGGAAAAACAGACAAAGGAAGAGAGTTCTAGAGTTTACCAGTGTAAGGGATGAAAGAGTGAAGATACTGGTTAACTCTTGCATTAGGTAGATGGACAGAATAAGGATGAGAAGAAATAGAAAGTCTTGTGCAGCGAGGCCGCGGGAGGGGGGGAGGCTTGCAGTTAGCAAGTTCAGAAGAGCAGTCAGCGTGAAAATAGCGGTAGAAGATAGATAAAGATGCAACATTGCGGCGGTGACTTAAAGAGTGAAGACAGTCAGTTAGAAAAGGAGAGTTGATAAGGCGAAAAGCTTTAGACTCCACCCTGTTTAAAAGAGCTGTATGAGTTGAACCCCCCCAGACATGAGAGCCATACTCCATACATGGGCGGATAAGGCCCTTGTACAGAGCAAGCAGCTGAGAGGGAGAGAAAAATGGACGCAGATGCCATAGGACACCTAACTTCTTGGAAGCTGATTTAGCAAGAGTAGAGATATGAAATTGCCAGTTTAGATTTTTAGTAAAGGATAGACCGAGTGTGTTTAATGTGGAGGAGGGGGGAAGTTGAGTGTCATTGAAGAAGAGGGGATAGTTATCTGGAAGGTTATGTCGAGTAGATAGTTGTAGAAATTGAGTTTTTGAGGCATTGAACAAAACAAGGTTTGCTCTGCCTCAATCAGAAACTAGTAAAAGATCAGAAGTTAAGCGTCCTATAGCATCTCGTCTTGAGGTTGGGCGTCTGTTGTACGACGTTGAAAAATGCAAGGTGGTGTCATCAGCATAAGAGTGGATAGGGCATTGAGTCAGATTTAGGAGATCATTGATGAATAATAGAAAGAGAGTGGGTGATAGGACAGAACCCTGAGGAACACCACTGTTGATAGTTTTAGGGGAAGAACAATGACCGTCCACTACAGCAGCAATAGACCGGTCGGAAAGGAAACTGGAGATGAAGGTACAGAGAGAAGGATAGAATCCGTAGGAGGGTAGTTTAGAAATTAAAGATTTATGCCAGACTCTATCGAAGGCTTTCGATATGTCAAGGCCGACAGCAAAGGTTTCACCAAAGTCCCTAAAAGAGGATGACCAAGATTCAGTTAGGAAAGCAAGAAGATCACCAGTAGATCGGCCTTTACGGAAACCAGAGAGAAGGTTGTGAGCTGATAGATGCCTCATTATCTTCTTGTTAAGGACAGACTCAAAGGCTTTAGAAAGGCAGGAAATCAAAGCTATAGGGTGGTAGTTAGAAGGATTGGAGCGGTCACCTTTTTTAGGGACAGGTTGAATGTGAGCAAACTTCCAGCAAGAAGGATAGGTAGAAGTAGAGAGACACAGACGAAAGAGTTTGACCAGGCAGTGAGCGAGTTCGGAAGCACAGTTTTTGAGAACAACAGGAGGGACTCCATCCGGACCGTAAGCCTTCCGAGAATCAAGGCCAGAGAGGGCCTGGAAAACGTCATAATAAAGAATTTTAATTTTAGGGATGAAGTAGTCAGAGGGTGGAGGAGTAGAAGGAATATGCCCAGTATTATCCAAAGTAGAGTTGGTAGCAAAGGTTTGAGCGAAGAGTTCAGCTTTAGAGAAAGAAGAGACAGCTGTGGGGCCATCTGGTTGAAGTAAAGGAGGGAAAGATGAAGAAGTAAAATTGTTAGAGATATTATTGGCTAGATGCCAGAAATCACAAGAAGAGTTAGAGTTGGAAAGACTTTGACATTTTCTATTGATGAAAGAGTTTTTAGTAAGTTGGAGAATAGATTTGGCATGATTACGGGCAGAAATATATAGGGCATGATTTTCAGCAGATGGATGGCTACGGTACCGTTTGTGAGCTGCCTCTCTATCATTGACAGCACGAAAACAAACAGAGTTAAACCAGGGCTTTTTAGCTTTAGTATTAGAGAAAGTATGAGGAATGTATAGCTCCATGCCAGAGATAATCACCTCTGTTATGCGCTCGGCACAAAGAGAAGGATCTCTGACATGGAAGCAATAATCATCCCAAGGAAAATCAGAATAGTACTGCCTCAGGTCCTCCCACTTAGCAGAGTTGAAATGCCAGAAGCACCTCTGCTTAGGTGGGTCCTGAGGCTGCACTGGAGGGATAGGACAGGTAACAGAAATAAGATTGTGATCGGAGGAGCCCAACGGAGAGGAAAGTTTAACAGAGTAAGCTGAAGGGTTGGAAGTTAGGAAAAGATCAAGAATGTTGGGCGTGTCTCCAAGGCGGTCAGGGATACGGGTAGGGAACTGCACTAGCTGCTCTAGGTCATGAAGGATAGCAAAGTTAAAGGTTTGATCACCAGGTTGGTCAGTGAAAGAAGATGAAAGCCAAAGCTTGTGAACATTGAAATCCCCTAAAATGGAGATCTCAGCATAAGGAAAGTGAGATAGGATGTGCTCCACTTTAGAAGTCAAATAGTCAAAGAATAACACATAGCTAGAGGAATTAGGTGAGAGATATACAGCACAGATGAATTTAGTTAGAGAGTGACATTGAAGTCTTAGCCAGATGGTAGAAAATTCTGAAGATTCAAGATTGTGGGCACGAGCAAGTAATGTCGTTACGCACATATGCGCAACAGCCAGCTTTGGATTGAAAATGAGGATAGAGAAAGTAGGAGGGAACAGAGAAGGGGCTGCTGTCAGTAGTCACAGACAACGCTATAATGAGATCAAGTACTTATATTGTTTTCATGTGTTGGCTCTTATTCTAATTACCTTGAGATGTTATATTCTCAGAATTCTAGCATTCTATGAACTCAATGCCAGAAAGAGCTTGTCTGTTTATATTTGTGGAAGATTTTACTCTCCTAGAATTAGTGACTCACTGTTTCTGAAGTGTTTACTACAAGGCACTGTATATTTCTGTGTCCTCTACTTCAGATTGACGGGGTAGTCTGTAGTTAATCGGGATATGAACTTCAAAATCGCTTGTATTTCCTTTTACATATGTGTTTTAATCATAAATTGCTAAGTGATATTTGTACTGGATGAACCATGTTGCCACATTTAGTGTAAGACTCCTACCTCATCTGTTGATATGATCTTTGTTATGTGGTGTATACAAGGGATTACAGTTTACTGATTTACATCAAAACTTGGAATGGGCGTGTAGTGTTTGCACGTAGTGTTTGCTTAATGGGGGTAGTTGGCTTCGGGAGACGAGTCAGGCCTGGAGCAATGCACTGGACTTTATATTGTAGGAAAACCATCAGGTGCGCTGGTGATGTTACTGCAGTTGCAGATAATGGCACTTGAAGTCTGAATGTACTGGGGTGAGTAAGTACTAAGCATAACTCAGAGCTTTGAAGAGGTGAGTAAATCTTTGACAATTCAGCCAGTCAGAGAGTGGGCACGTGTCCGACTCCACTGAGGTCACAAGGGTCACACAGAGAGAGAGAGAGAGAGAGAGAGAGAGAGAGAGAGAGAGAGAGAGAGAGAGAGAGAGAGAGAGAGAGAGAGAGAGAGAGAGAGAGAGAGAGAGAGAGAGAGAGCTATTTAAGTTATGTAGTGAAATATTTTTATCAATTTCAGAATCGCCTCAACATTCAGTGTCTTGGAAGCATGGGGTTGGGAGCAATGGTTGTGGGACTCACTTGGTACAATGGACGCAATGGTTATGTTGATCCAGATTGCCCCACTCTGGCTATCTGTTATGACAATGGCAGGATGCAGATCATGCGGAATGAAAGTGATGACAGTAAGTAAATCCATTACTATTACATCATTAATCTCAATGTTGATCAAAATGGGGATGTCAATTAGTGATGTCATTTTATACAAAACGTTTCTAACAAAGCAATATCTGGCAACTACATCCAGCTTTCGTGTTCCAGGTTCTTCTTTGTTTTATCAGAGCATATCTTTATATAAAGAAATTCATTAGTCTGTATTATTTTTTATCAAATTTATAGAAATTAATCGACTAGGCTATCTATCAATAATTGTTAAATAAATTAGTTACTTCTTCTGGTGAACTTGATCTACCAAATGGTGCTGCCTGTGAGTCAATGCATATGGATAAAAAACATTTAACTTGTTTAAGAAATAAGCAACAAAGGATGATTATGTTTTTATATATTTCAATGAAAATGTAATTTATGTTATTCATTGATTATTATTGAAGGATTTATAATAATGGTTAATCATCACTATTATCTGAAACTGGCACCACAGCATGGCATTCCCTTTCTTTTTAACCTCTATCAGTGACCTTGATCACTCTCAAAGCTAATACATTCTTTTGTATAAAAAAATACTACGGATTATCTATGTAAGAAAAGTGTATATACACGGTAAAGAATGTATCAGAATTGAATCAGTCAAAGTCAAGTGACCATAGGATATGAAGAGGAAAAGTAATGCTAGATCAAAAGAGAGAAAAAGGAGTGTCAGAATTATTCATCCTCCCAATAATTCAAACAGGGAAATTATTGTTTACGAGCACATTTGGGAAATTGCACTTGGGTTATTGAAATAAATAAATGTTATAAATGAACTTATCTATGATGGTAAAATATAGGAGGAAGAAGGGTTCCTTTAATTTAAAATTTAGGTACGTATTTGCGGTCTGACAAATTCAATAACTATAGTTTTACATACAGAAAATCAATGAGAGATAAGTATAAATGACTAATGAAATGGATAAATGAACATTTAACATCACTTACCATACTGTGTACGCCAGTTCGCTTCTTGAATTTGTTGAACCAGACTCTGCTGGCCTTAAATTCACTAACAGCAGCACTCATTCCCGCCAATTTCTTTGCGAGATCTGCATGGAACAGCCTTGCCTTTTTGCAAATTATCGCCTCCAAAACACTATCTCTCGCTAACTGTTGTTCGTTGATCCACACCAACAACAACTTCTCAAGATCTTCAATTTTTTGCGATCTTTGTTTCGTTAACACATTTACCCCTTTCGCAACATCAGCTTCCTTGATTTCTTTTTCTTCACCAGGATGGAACTGTTTGTTGATGCGGACTTCCAGTACATTCTGGCGAGATCGACCACCCGTACGCCACTTTCGTACTTTGCTATGAGTTCTTTCTTGAATTCTATCATGTTTCTCGCCTTCTTTCTTTGGCCCCATGGTGGCTTATTTAGCAGTCACACTCAATAAACAAACACAAAAAACAATGGATTATTACGAAATGTTTCAGATAAACATGTGGGGTAATGCTTACTTAACGAGAAACAAAGGCAGACTGAATCATGAACGCATGGGATGCTTTGTGTGGGTGCTCGATTCCGGGAAATGAGTGGCTGAGTCACGCGGGCAGACGGATAAGTTTGATACGGACCGTGTTCAACTGTACAAAAACTGGAACAAAATTTTGACAAAAAAAGTCGTGGAAAATTGAATTGTACGAAAACTGGGGCATACGAAAATTGAAGTTTGAGTGTGTGTATATATATATATATATATATATATATATATATATATATATATATATATATATATATAAATTTTTATATATACAGAAAAACCTCGATATAACGAACCAATTGGGGCCGGGGGGGTCTAACGTTATATCCGATAATTCGTTATATCCAAAGTTCGGTAAAAATACCGAATGAGTTCACTATACACTAGTGCCCCCTCCATCGCGGGGGATACGTTCCAGACCCTCCCGCTATAAGTGAAAATCCGGAAATAGAAATACCCTATTTAAATACACCCTAGGCATGTTTTTTATGACTTTTACTGTACTTTTTAAAGCATTTTAAGATCTTTAAACACACTTTAAAAATAATAGAAACACATTTAAACACATAAAAGATATTGAGAGAGAGCAAGAGCAATGGATAACTTTTACCTTGAAGGTTGTTCACAGCCTGCACTGGTTTCCTGATGCTGATATAACTGCCACATTAATAAATCAACCCAACTACTATTTGTCTCAGTATTTCGGTAAATAGCATCCTCCAGCCATCCTTACCTATTTCATTGTGTAGATCTTTTATCTTTCTGAGTATTTAGATAGTTGAACTAGGTAAGCAAATTAAGAAATAACCGTAATATTAAAATTTAAATGATTAGGGTGTCCAGAGGGCGACACCCCCGTTTAGGACGTTAGGTATGTTTAGGTTTGATTTATTTTTGGTTTGATCATTTTGCCGAGAAATGGTTATCATATTAATTTAAAACACATCGAAATCCATCAGAATAATATAGTTTTGTCTTGAAAATAAGAGGATACTGTTTTCCAAAAACTTATCTTTTTATCTCCCTCGTTGACTGATGCGTTCACACCGCCATCTATATTTTTCAAAAAAATGTTCATATCATCATACCCCTACAACATGTTGCTATATTGTTAACTAATTTTTCACATATATTTCAGGAAATAATATAACTATATGGGGATAAGAATTTGATTTTTTTGCTAAAAATTTGCTTTGTTAAGCTCTGTTGTGGAGGCCTCCAAGCTCCCAAGCCTGCGTTACCAAAGGTTCCTATTTCAGGTATTGATACAAACAAACAACACTGAAAGACGACTGTGAAATCAGCTCCTAGAACACAACAGCCAATCAGCGGCCGAGAAAACAATACTGACGCTCTGATTGGCTGAATCAGTACGTACGGCTATTCTATTGTGACGTGCGAGATTTAAACTCGTGCGAAATGGCGAAAATATACGCAATATAAAAAATAATAGGTATTACAGTAAAACCGTGAAATACCGGGACCGCGAAAAGTGAACCGCGATATAACGGGGAATTAGTGTATACAGGGTTTCGTTCGTTAAGACGTGTTCATACAAAGTTGTTACAGAGGTACTGAATTTAAGTGTATTGGTGTATGTTACATTAGACAAAAAATAACAAACAATTTACTGTAGGTAGTAGCTACGTAGTAGGTAGAAAGTGGCGAGAGCACGAGCGCGACCAACCCTTCACAGTAAGAGCTAACTTGGACTGAGTGGCGTGTGTCGGCACATTCATGTTCAAACAAAGTGGAGAGTTCGGCTGGCTCACCCCATGCCTCAGATATAACAAACTTTGGTTTGTTATATCCGACTTGGTTCGGCCAGGAAATGACGTTCGTTATATCCGAAATTCGCTATAAGCGGGTTCATTATATCGAGGTTTTACTGTATATATATATATATATATATATATATATATATATATATATAAATTTTATATATATATATATATATATATATTAATTTATATATATATATTTATATATATATATATTTATATATATATATATTATATATATATATATATATATATATATATATATATATATATATTATATATATATATATATATATATATATATATATATATATATATATATTTATATATATATATATATATATATATATAATATATATATATATATATATATATATATATATATATATATATATATATATATATAAATATATATATATATAAATATATATATATAAATTAATATATATATATATATATATATATATATATTTATATATATATATATATATATATATATATATATATATATATATATATATTTATATATATATATATATATATATATATATATATATATATATATATATATATATATATATATATATATATTGACACAGAACCCCCCTCCCCCTGACGGTGATTAGGCAAGGAAACACAGGACAAGATGCTCAACAGTAGTTCACTATTGACTCTTTACTACACAACGACCATAATTAACCTAACATAACATAATTAACCTGACATAACTTGAAAGAGGTTTTGCCAAGTAAATAATGGTGAGCACCACCTAAAACTTTCACAGATGTATTGAATACACTGTGTGTAGTATGTACGACTTCATATTTATATTGATATCGTCCAAGCAGTAGTTATGCAGATTTACCCAATTATTCTTTGGCTCACCTTAACCTAAGTTGTATGTACAGTATTTATAGCTGCACTCAATGGTTACTCTGAATCAGAGGGAAGCGTCCGGGTGCAGCCATTAATCTTTAACATGCTCCGCCCATAATCAGCTGATGTATACCTAGGCTCCGCCTCCTTCTTCCCTCCCGGCGTCAGTGTTGAAACCACTATGGAGTCTAATAGGTGTGTGTAGCATCTTATCCCGAGGTTAATACTTACATGTCAGATAGAATTAAGGTTGCAGAATATCATGCAATACATATCAACTTCCGGAAACTATTGAAAACATTTAAAAAAAAATTTTATACCCACCGCCTCAGTAGGTAATACCAGTATCTGGTTACAGCCCCGCAATGTTAGGTTAGGTTGGGGTGGGGTTAGGACTAGGTTAGGTTAGGGTTAGGTTAAATTTTTAAAAATGAAAAAGCATCATACTCTGCCCAGAAATAAATAGTCTGTGCCTCAAAATTAGTAGGCTAACCTTATCTAACCTAAGGATTATTACCATGAAGATTTTATTTAATGAAATAATATCTTATGTGCTTCTTTAATGAGCTATAAAATCCTCAGTTGACTGTTTGTGGATAATGGTTATTCACCGATGCCCAAAGTCTGTTGAATCTCAGTGTATGTTGCAAGTAGTAAACAGGAAGTACCATCTAAATTCCCATAAAAAACATGACAGTATCAGTCTTTTGTCTGAACTCAGTCATTTATACATTGTATTAATGGTATGACTTATCAGTGACTACCTTATTAAAGCTTAGATTCAGTTTCATGAAACTGACATCCTTAATACACTGCTGCATATACGTTTACATTGCTACATTAACTATGTACATACAACTGTAGTCCTTTGCATTTTCTAACCACTTCCACTTTGAATGCTGCCAGTCAAAAACGTATGAGAACTTCTTTGTTTTTCTGTTAATTGTTAATTTCTTGTATCCAAAAACTATTTTGCTATATGCATGTATGATATAATCAATTCATCCCCTCAAGTTTTCTGTTTTATGGTATTCTTCTGCTGTTTTTCCTGAAGCACCATACTATGTTTTTCTCAACATTAAATTTATTTTATCTTACTCCATTCATCAGACACTTTTGTTTCAATATTCTTGACATGAAATACATTGCTGTTGTTCAAGTGGTATGTATGTACTAGTTTTATTGGATTATTTTGGTAAATTTCTTTTTACCCCTTTGACTACTTCCAAGTGCTTCCGAATGGCATCCAGTCTATTGCACATATATTGTGCTGTATTACCGTATGATGTTATATAGTTGTTGAAAGCCTTACCATGACTATTGTATTACAATGGATTTGTTTTTTTCAGTGCCTGTTTTAATAGATACTGGCATGAGTGTGTGTGCCTGTCAATGGAACCACAATGGTAGTGTGATGGCTGTAGCAGGCACTCTTCATCTCTCCGGCATAGGGGAAAAGGATTGCAATGTTGTTCAGTTTTATAATCCTTTTGGAGAGGTTAGTATATTATTAATGTTAATACAGTTCTCATTACAGGTAAATACAAATTTGTTTGTTAGAATATATTTGAAATGATGATCAGATATAAGTGAAATTCTTTTGCATTATACTCAACTGATTATTCATATAAACATTTCCTACAGCTGCCACAAACCCACAACACCCACAGCACTGCATGGTACACTACCCTCATATTCCAATAAACATCAAAACAACACCTAGCACACATTATCACACACAAATTCTACCATCACAACCACCGTGTCCTCACCAAACCAGATATTTACACCCAGATCACCTACTGTGCCATCACTCAAGGACAATATTCAATTGCTTGCATCACCACCAGACATCCACCCTTCCGAATTATCCATTCCCTGTGAGGACAGAATCCATCTGTCCAGGCTGTGGTGTAGGCACAACCCGACTCTTTTGACATACCAGAAGAGACTGGATGAGTCTGTTGTGGATGCCTGTCCAGGATGCAACACATCATCCCATACAATGAAACAAATTACAGAACAATACACTGCAAATAGTCATACACGTCAACAAGACCACATACACCCCATGAAGCCCATGTGGGAAAACCCAGTACAGGCCATGGTCTATCTCAGGAGCTTGGCTCTGTTTGGAGGCAAGCCTTCAAGGCAGCCTGAGGAATAACAAGAACTGATTGTTTATTTTTTATCATAACATAAACTGATTGTCCATTGTTCCATAAAACACATGTAAAGCCAATTTTCATGGCTCTCTTTATCACTTATTACTTATACCAGGCTGTTATCCCCCACATATACATCCATATACACTCCTCTCCCTTAGCCCCTAAGCTCCCACAGAAAAAATGGGAAGCAAGTTTTATGTTTTTGTCTTTTTTTTCTCTTTTCAGGCTTTCACATAATTGTTAAAAATTGCTTCAGTGTGGCATTTGAGTGAGGAGTATGGTGTTGGTTTTTCTACTGCCTTTGATATCATGAAACAGGGAACAGTTACTTAAATTCTACAATGCCATTGATGTGCTTATAAATTAATCGACAACCAAAAACCTTTGCACCAGTTGAAAAGTTTTGACATGGACAGAATGTATCTCAAATGGATTAGACACCATCAGAATGAAAGGTTTCCACTTTTTAATTGAATTGATAAAGGTCAAACAAACCTTGCTTTGAAATTTGACCACCTAACCAGTTTTATTTCAATAAATGGAATGGATAAAAATGCTGTAGTGACAACATGGTAAAGTAACTGAGACGTCCGACTAAAAGAACATTGAGCTGAGCCAATTGTCATAAATATATGTATTGAGCTTTGCTTCACAAAACCAGAAAATTCAGAAAATTTTGTTATCCTTTGCCCTGAACAACTTTAGTACTTGTACTACTTCTGATAAATTATACATTTTTGGGAGTCCGTGTTTGATAATTTTTACTTATATATAACTTTTTTTCAGCATCTCCGAACATTGAAAGTGCCTGGCAAGCAAGTTACAGCATGTTCCTGGGAAGGTGGTTCACTTCGTATTGCCTTGGCAGTTGATTCCTTCATTTATTTTGCAAACATCCGTCCAGATTACCGATGGTGCTTCTTCTCCAACACTGTTGTATATACATTTACAAAGCCAGATCGCTCTGAAGCTTGTGTCACCTTCTGGGATACCAAGAACAATGAGGTATGATTAATTGTTATTTTAACATTTTTTATGTGTTTAATGCAAACATTTTTGTATTGGACAATATTCTGACTCATCATCATCACAATCAATGTCATGTTTCCCTCTAGAAAGCTCTCTGCAATGGTTCTTATTGTATAATTTTCTCCAAATGTACCATATGTATTTATAATTCTTGTATGTGCCATATGCTAACTATCCTTACATAATGTTCCAATTTTTCTTCTTATTTTTGCTTGATCAGTCTTTCTCATCCATTATCTGACTATATTTAAAATATCTCGATATGTAATCCTTATCGATTCTACAAATTCAGGAATCACTTTCTAAACCACACTTTTATTCTCATTGTCTCAAGAAATTCTCAAATACCATAGACATTTAGAGGGAGGACATTGCTGCTGCCCTAATCCTTGACACACCCCTTCACTTTCTATCCATACTTCAGTATCATATTAGAGTAAAAAACAATATTCCTACTTGTTAGTGTACCTTTTAGCAAGCTATTTTGATTATCTGAATAGATAATTGTGTATACCAAATACAAAAAGACATCCATTAAACATGGCTATGACATCTATCTATCTATAGTCTCTGATGCCTTGTTCCCTCCAGGAACATTCCGGAATGGCAAAAGAGCCTCCATCTCTCTCTATCCACACACTCCCTTCTTGCTAGTTGAATCTCTCCCCCTCTATCAGCAACTCTTTCATGTATGTGCTCTTTTACTCTATCCTTTCATCTCACTACTGGCCTTCCTATCCTCCTTAGACCTATTTTCACTCAATACATTTCTTTCATAAACTCTTCACTCTTTGTCTCCATATGATTAAACCACTTCAACATATAATGTTCTCTCGGCTATTTTCATATGATATACGTTTCCTCTCCAACCTCAAACACTTATTTCAACTCATTTAAGACCTTAATCTTCAATAATACTTATGTTTGGATGGATTCCACATCTGAAGAGACGGTATTTCTCGGTGTGAACGCATAAACTGTTTATTGATATCTGTGTTTCCTAATTTGGTTTCATGACATGTATCATATCATTCATGTCAAGAGTTTTGGCTTTAACAAAATTTTCATTGGTTTCTTGCAGCATTTTATTAAACATATCAAATATCTAATGGGAATGGCATCGTCTGGAGACCATTGCGTGTTGGCTGTCCGAACAGATGATGGATCAGGACAGTTTGGTCTTATCATCTGTAATGCTATTGGAACACCAGTGGATAGTAAGTGATTGCAAGTTACTAGAGTCAGTTATGAAATGCATAATAGCCATTACAATTCTTTTTAATTTATTCTGGTATCAGTACCTTCAATGTAAAGAATTATCTAGAAACATTATAAATCAGTCTCAATTTAATGCTGACAGTTGATGACTATAAACATAGTAAGCAATAGATGACTTGAATATTGAATTATATTTACATGGCTGACAATGAAGCTATAGTGTATATGTATAGGTTATGTATTACGTTTTTTACAGGTAAATACATTGATATTGAGCCTCATTACCTGACAATGACAAGCAGCTATGTATTTGCTGCATCAAAAGAGAACTTCTACCTGTGGCATTTCAAAACACCCAAGGCTCATAGCTCCATTGAACTAATAAGTAATGTATTATTTAATTATTTTATGTGTGTGCCAAAAACTGTACCAATATACTTTCATTCACTAGTATCATTAATAGTATTACTTTACTGATAATGATAATTTATTTTCATATTGTTGACCAAATGAAATCAAAGAATATAATTTATGTTCACACTGTATTAACAAGTAAACATTAACACCTTTAAACATTAAAAGACAGGTGGACAGTAAGCCCAACAATTTGTTGAGTAATTATCAATGATCATGCAAAATCCAGAATTGCGAAATCAAAGGGCTTATTCCAATATAAAACAAAATGCCTAATTGGCACTTAAGGACAACCCAAAGTGTCATTCATCCCTTTGTAGTGCCAACATAATTTTACTAAAAGAGAATGAAAATATGTTGTTTATCACAAACAAACACTGCCAAATTGAAAATCTAAATTTTGCTGAACCCTGGAGTGTATACACCATGCTGAAAATGTCGCCTCTATTCACTCTCCCTTCTGTTTCCATGCCCATTACTGCTGTGGAGGGGTTTAAGGACTATAAATTGAGACCTGATGCAGTGATGCCTCGGACTTCAAGTCTCTGGTCCAACCAATTTTCACTTGGCCTCTTTTTTTTCTAGCTTTATTTCCTCTTGCTTCATCTGCCTTTTCTTTCTTACCTCCAATTATCCTCTTTTTTTCTTATAGTGTGAGAGCCGTGCTAAGAGAATGAGAGGCTAACTACGAGTTAGACATGAGTGGCTTGAGGGTGCCATGGGCACGGTATACCCTCCCTCCTTTATTGTCCTAACTTCCCATGGGGGTTATAGGGAGCAGACTAGTTATATCTTCCACTTACATTCGGCTCGCCATGGCCAGTTATGAAAATTCAAAATTAACAAGTGTATGATGTATAATGTATAAAAAAAAAATTTTGTCTCTGCCTGGGTCATCAGTAGGCCTTTCTATTTCTGGTAATCCAATCATATGTCAAGGGATTTTCTCATATCAATTGATACTGATGAATTCATTGCATGACTTATTCACTTTTTCATAAAGAGAGTCAAAATCATAAATTGTGGTTGAGATCATCAATAGTTAAAGTTCTTACTCACATGTGATAACTATTATTAACTTGCAGCCTTCATAATCGGCAATTACATGGAATTTTCTACCTAGAGTAATTTCTTTTCTCCTCTTCTTTGGCAACACCAGAGTCATACCATACAGCTGAACATTTTGTAGGTATATTCAGTACACTGTACAGTGTTGTTTGGCTGGCACATGGTTGAGTTTTGTGGCTTGCTGCCATGATCACCATCATATGAGTGTATCAGGTAAATATAAAAATTTTAAATTCAAGTGCGGCTTCCACGTGTAGGCCTCTGGGCCTTATGTAGCTTCCTTATATTCTTATGTTCTTATGTTCTTAAATGCATAATGCTTTTGCACCATCATTAAGTAAATAATCATAATTCAAACTACATATTGTAAGTCAAGGACTGACTGTACAGTAAAATCCTTCATTGAATCAAAATCTCAATGCTAGCTTTTTACAAATTAAGAAATGGCACTTGTTTGAATATTCAAAGACTTGGGCATGATTTGCAAAAATGACAAAAGGGCACTTTTCCTGTTTTTTCTATGCTTATGCAACAAGTACTGTCCTCTTGTTTTTTACTTGATGAGGAACATTCTTCTGATTGACCCACACATATACTTCTCTGTTTTGTTAGACTATTCTCTAATCTTATCTGTCCACTATGGTTTCCTTATCACACTGAATTTGACCACTATATCCTATTTAGTATGGAAAAGGAGGTGATATTATAGTTATGTTAGTCTTACTTCCTCTTGACAATGTTAAATTATCGAGTTTGAATAATCACATGGAAATAAGTGCCTTATGTTGTGTGCAAGAGGTTTAATACATAAGTATGTAGTTGAATTAAGGGGTTTGTATTATATTGATAATAAATTTGTAGAATTTTGTATAATTTATCTTTATTATTAATATTTACTTTGATATCTTAAAACTCAGGTACAAGTAAATCAGATCGACAGGAACGTCTATTCCACATTGATGATGCTCCCACTGGCATGTCTGATGTATCCAGAGAAGGAGACAAACTCTATGAGGTTTGTAGGTTTTATTTAAGTTTTGCCTTGTCTAATTGCATTCTTTCAATTCTTTGTTAACTGCCTTGTTACTGAGCTAAACCCTGTTTTAGCATCAAATGTACCGGCTCTGTACTATGTGATCATGCATGAATCCCAGTCTTCTTTCTGAGGGTTGAATGTAGTAAAAAAAATTTTGTTTGTTGAATATTTCAACCTTTTCATATTAACATGTCTGTAAGTGTTAATGTCAAAGCAATTTTGCTTCATGTGAATAATTATTGTACCAACACCATAAGGCTATATCATTCCAGGAACAAAGGAAAATTTTGGGGTGAAGGAGGAAGGATAATTTTATTTGGCTGGCTATTCTTTTTTTTTTTTTATGTCAATCCTGTTTCTATATTCCTCTAGTGAATACTTTAGAATCATTCTTGGTGTCTGATTCCTTTAATTTTAATATTATTTTTCTTGATGTAATACATGCACACTTCTTGTTTGCTCATTTTCTGTTGCATATCACTAACTATTAGTGTATGTTATGGGATGCTATCTTCATCTCTAATCATATGAACATTCTTGAGCAGTCTTTCATCATGTCTCCTACTTAAGAAGTAATATATTTGATATTGATATTGATAATACCTTTTCAACAAAAGTATTAAACAACTCTGGAATAGTTTTTATTTTTATCATTTATTTCAGGCCACAAATGACCCAATATGTTCAATGACTGCAAGTGAGAGAGTATTAATTGTTGGAAGAGAATCTGGAGCCCTGCAGCGCTACACTCTACCTCATGTTGCCCTTACAGCTCGTTATTCATTACCTTGCCGTCCTCATCGCCTGGCACTCAATTGTAACTCTTCGTAAGTGTAAGAATTTAATAGTTTTATTGATGACAGCAAGTCTTATAACTACTATAAACATATTATCTACATATTTTAACTCTAGTTATGCATTCAGCTTAAAAAATGTAATCAAACAGCATACAAGGACATCTTTGAAGATGTCTTTTGTAGTGGACACATTTTTATAGTACCAAATATTTGCATTCGCAGATTTTTGTTTAATGTTTGGTAATTATATAAAGAATTGAAATTTTAAAATTTGGAAGGTTTGTTTTGGAACTGAAAGTTTGGTAAATATAATGTAAACATGTCCAGTGTGTTGTATACATATCATCATCATCATCAGCCTCTTTGAATCCACTGCAGGATAAAGGCCTCTTCCCAACCTTCTCCACTCATCTGTTTCAGGCCACCCCGGCAATACTACGAAATTCATCTCTCCATATAGTTCTCTGTCTGCCCTGCCTTCTCTTATAATACCTGGGTTGCCATTCTGTTACTCAAGTTGTCCATCCATTACACTGATTAACAGAGATTTTGGTTCTGAAATGATTTGGCATTTTATTGACTGATTCGATATTGCTGATTTTGAATCTGACCTAAATTTTTCTTTATCATGTACAGTTGTATAGATTTACTCATCATTGACAATTTTGTTTTTATTAATGGTGTTCTGCAGTGAGATCATAGAAACCTGTGATGATGATGCTGATAAAGGAAATTATTTTTGTATCTTGGTAGAATATCTATGGTAAAGTGAACTATAAACACTCGTTCATAATTTTACATCCAAAGTTTTGAAAATATATTTTAGTTACTGTTTCTTTTCAGTCGTTTGGCCATCATTGATATCACTGGGTTACTCACCTTCCTGGACCTGGACATTCGGTCATCAGACAACAATGGATCAGAAGTAAGTTATGCACATTTTTTCCAAAATATAAGTTCAAGGTAAGTTTGTAATATATTTTCTTGATTTTTGTTATGTTTCGCTTACCTATTCTTGCGCATGCAGAAAGGCATAGAAAATAAAAGTAGAAAATAATTAAAAAAAGAAATAGTAATAACAAACAAAAAGAAATAGCTTGCAGAATGATAAATGAACTGTGATGATTAGAAGTGGCAGAAAATATCAATATCTTAGCATATCTGAAACATTCATAGATACAATAAACCCTCTATAAATTGGATTAATTGGGGAAGATCCCATCCAAATTAGCCGAAAATCTGGAATATCAGATGTTTGAAAATTCATGCATACCCCTGACACCTTTTAATCTTAAGAACTCACTAAATCATACTGTATCTTCAATTATGTAGAAAAATCATCCTGAAAGAGGAAATAGCACACAAAATAGTATAACTGCACATTAATGAAACAAAAAACATGTGTAACACTCACCATAAATGGTAATGTGTATAGTCATCTGAGCAAACTCCCTTATGAATCCTTGATCACAACTAGCCATGCGCATAGACGAGTTTGTGGTTGTTGGGGGAAGACTCACCCCTCCCTTTTTGCCTACCCTTTCTCATATCATTTAGGTTTTTCAAAGTTCACCTTAAACCTACACACTTTCTACACTTATATTTTAGCCACTAAAGTACTGTGCACAGTAACAATCATTGGGGGCATCCGCCAAGGGATGCGTTGCCTCACCCACTCCTCAACGCCAACACCAGCGTTCATCTTGCACGAGTTTCCATACCCCATACCAAATAAATCCCTAAAGGAACCATCGACTTACCCCAGCCACAAAATTTGTGGGTGCCCCCTTGGCCTCCTCCACACTGGGTTATCCCTTTCAGAAACAACTCTACCAGTAGGCCTCTTGATGCAACCTGATGGTGTTAGCTCATGCTATGGGAGTCCCATCCATTCATTCCATTCTCCGCTGTTTAATTTAAGAGCCATTGTAGCCCTAGAACTCCATTAGCCAGTAACCCAAAGCTGACCCTATACCATATAAGAACAAGTATTGGAGGCACCTCAAATGAACAACACAGATGAAGGGCCCTCAAAAAATCTAAAAGAGGTGTGTAAGTTGTTATGAAATTATACCCATATATGAGGATTCCAAGGTGTCTCCATAAAACCTGTCAGGTATGCAATGGAAACCCATGCATGTATATCCAGTGCTTTGCCTCTAAATACAACAAAATTCAACACAAATAGCTTTTTTTTTCTATATCACAAACTGTTAGCGCCAGTAGGCTTATGGAGGCAATGATGGACTTGCCTCTTGCCTGTTATTTGGCGTGGGTTTTAGATTTTTTATAGTGACACCTCAAATTTTACGTTCTCTCTTGAATATGTTGAGAACCAGAGAGGCTATTGCTACTACAGCCTCAGATGCATATAAACATTGTAAGTCCCATCTGAGGACAGTATGGCAGCAATTTGGGTAGTCTTTGGCCACTCGGCGGTAATACCAAAGAATGAAGAGTGGCCAGTGGATATCGGGGGATCGAACTCGGGACCCTAGGCTCGCATGCCCGAACGCTGACCACTGTACCACCGCCTCCCCATATAACGAGTAATTTGTAGAATGAGCCGAGGCTTGGTCAAATTCTTGTCTTTTTTACGAGTAGAAATCCACACTAGGAGTGTGGTTCATACAGTGACCGCTAGGCTCACACACTCTCTCCCGACAAGCATGAGAACCGCTCGCTCAGTTCACATGGATATCTTGTTGTGGAAACATCCATATTGTGTTTTCCCAGTGTTTTTCTTTTAGTTTTGTGCACATTTTTGCTATTATCTTATAATAATTACTGTAGTTGTGTTACCATGGGTCCTAAGACTAGTGCAAAGAAAGGTTCTGAGAAAAAGAAAAAGCTAATAACGATAGAAATTAAGAAGGAAATCATTGATAAACATAAGAAAGGAACTCATGTAGTGGACCTTCCAAACAATAATAATCCTCCTCCTCCTCCTCCACTGTTCCATCGTCTTCCTCGCACACAAATCATCCAATTTTTAAGGTAATTAAATTAATAAAACCAGTTTATATTATTTCTTTTGCATTTTCTTTGACTGTATTAGGTAAAGATTAGTTTCCTTAACCAATCGATATCTCTTTACCTTCATAATGCACTGCAAATTCAACCTCAGACAGTTATTCCACTGTATTACGGAAAAAAATGTGATTTTTTTTTTTTTTTTTTTTTTTTTTTGGTTACGTTAGGTTTATAATTAGGTTTAGTACGTTTAGTTAGGTTTGGTTGGGTTAGTTTTGGTTAGGCTTATTTAACTATAGCTCTGGGAAGGTTATGTTAACAAAGCAATTTTTGTTGGTAAATTTTTACATCTTCACCAGAATGGCATGTGGCTACCAAAGAAAGTGGCATCTGCACCTCACACAACCCCTACTTTTTGTCATAGAAAACATTTGATAGCTTCTAAATTAACATATCATAAGTCTAACCAAAACTAACCCAACCAAACCTAACTAAATGTAACAAAAGGCTATAACTAATATATTATCTTCACATACTGGTAAATAATATATGATTACTGTATTGTCATTGAAATTTTGATATTGGAAATTAAGTAAATATTGCTATATTCTCTTTATATACCAAATGCATTGTCTTAATTAATACTACATACTTTTGAACAATTATTTGCATTTTGATAATGTATGTAAAATGTGTTATAATGGATTTTAATGTTATAAAAAATTGTGATAGAAAATAAATAGAGCCAGTAGTGAATGCACTCGGTGGCCAGAACAAAACAATCTGAATTAGGCGACATCTCATCCAAGCGCAACTGTACATGTAAGTTGATACTCAAGGGAAAAAGCACAATGGAGGTATACAGTTCAATTTGATGATATTCATATCTGATACATAAAAATTTTAGAATTAATATTTATGCAAATCTGTATTTCTGTGAAAGGGATTTGTACTACATGTGTTGATTTCAGTACTGAAGTAATAATGGAAAAATCCATGGGACTTATGTTGGGCTCAAAGCAACCAGGATGTAGAAGATTTTGATGATTGTGACTTTTTCAATCACGTCTTTTGTGCAGGTGATGGGTTCAATACTGAAGTTTGAGCGGAAAGATGTGTGGGACATGTGTTGGGCTCAAGACAACCCAGAACTATTTGCCATGATGGAGAAGACACGCATGTATGTCTTTCGAAACATGGATCCTGAGGAGCCAATAGCCAGCTCTGGATACCTCTGTAACTTTCAGGTCTGTAACCTCACTAATATTATCTTTAAGAATGATATTTTACTTCTGTCAATGTCAAGATCAGGATGTTATATGATTGTTTCTTATAAATTGTAATTTTTAGATATGACATGTTTGTCCAGTGTTAAAACTGAAAAAACTCAAAAGATGAGGATGAAATACTCCAGGAGAGGTACTTACGGGGATGTAAGTGGTGCTGTGGACTTAGTGATTCCCGTGTCCTCTCCTCCTGGTTCCCTTAGTGTCTCACTTACACAAGAGAGCAGCTACAACCTACCCTCTAAAGACAACTTCTACTACTGCTTACATAACACTACATGCACCTTAAACTTTTACACTCTTCAACTCAATTTTTTTTTATATAATTGCCCCTCTGCTGATGACCTTCGATGTCTTGACACTTCCTCTAATACTTTTTCTATTGATTTCTGCAACATTCTAATCTGTGGAACAACATCTCTTCTCCACTAAACCTCATTTTCTCTTCTTAAATGAAACACAGTTGTCTGTGACTACTGACAACAGCCCCTTCTCTGTTCCCTCCTACTTTCTCTATCCTCATTTTCAATCCAAAGCTGGCTGTTGCGCATATGTGCGTAACGACATTACTTGCTCTCGTGCCCACAATCTTGAATCTTCAGAATTTTCTACCATCTGGCTAAGATTTCAAAGTCACTCTCTAACTAAATACATCTGTGCTGTATATCTCTCACCTAATTCCTCTGACTATATAAAATTCTTTGACTATTTGACTTCCAAAGTGGAGTACATCCTATCTCACTTTCCTTATCCTGAGATCTCCATTCTATAGGATTTCAATGTTCACCATGTTAAACTTTCCTCTCCGTAGGGCTCCTGCGATCACAACCTTATTTCCGTTACCTGTTCCATTGCTCCAGTGCAGCCTCAGGACCCGCCTAAGCAGAGGTACTTCTGGCATTTCAACTCTGCTAAGTGGGAGGACCTAAGGCAGTACTATTCTGATTTTCCTTGGGATGATTATTGCTTTCATGTCAGAGATCCTTCTCTTTGTGCCGAGTGCATAACAGAGGTGATTGTCTCGGCATGGAGTCATACATTCCTCACACTTTCTCTAATACTAAAGCTAAAAAGCCCTGGTTTAACACTGCTTGTTTAACACTGCTCTTTTCTACCGGTATTTTCATGCTGACTGCTTCTCTGAACTTGCTAACTGTATGCCTCTACCCATCCCGCGGCCTAGCTGCACAAGGCTTTCTACTTCTTCTCCTCCCTATTCTGCCCATCTTTTTAATGCAAGAGTTAACCAGTATCTTCACTCTTTCATCCCTTACACTGGTAAACTCTGGAACTCTCTTCCTATATCTGTTTTTCTACCTGCCTATGACTTGAACTCTTTCAAAAGAGGAGTGTCAAGACACCTCTCATACTAAACTGGACCTCCACCCCATTTCTGGATTTCCACCCTATTTCTTCTACTGTCCTCTATACAGGGTCTGGCGACAAATGTGATTGAAAAAAAAAATTATCATATTTTTGTTTGCCCATGGCCAGTATCCTTTTAATGGGGGAAAAAAAAAAAAATAGGCATCCGACAAAGATGAGTGGAGAGGGTTGAGAAAGGCCTTTGTTCTACAGTGGACTTCTAGAAGCTGATGATGATGACAATGAAGATGGAGTTTAGACTATATTTGTATGAAGTGCTTGTAATTTGTCAATAGAGAGAAATCTCATTATTAGAAGATCACAACTTTTATTTGGTGTCATTGAGAAATTAAAGGAAATGACTGGAGAAGACACAAAGAAAGTCAATAATATGCTTACAACATCCTTCCAACTCCCACTCTTATATATAACTTTCTAGGAGTTTTTTGCACTTGTGATAGAAAGTGGCAAACGCTCATCTTTTTTTTATCTGTGTGGGAATAGTCAAACATGTGAATGTAAAGAAATGCCCTTGCAAGTGCTTATAACTTAGGATATTGTAGTGAATTTATTGTAAACGTGTTTTCTTGTAATATAATGAATGTTCATATCTTGGGAAATCCCTTTATGTAAATTTTTTACCCTTGCTACTTTATTTTGCTAACAAGTTGTTTTAAATAAGTTCTTTATGAATAGGATCTTGAGATACGTGCAGTACTGCTTGATGAGGTGATGCGGGAACCAGAGTCTCCATGTATGGACCACCTGTTGACCTTGGAAGTGAAGAGTCTGCGTGACACAAGGGACTTGTTGGAGAAGGTGTCCATTAAAGATGCTGCAGCCTTTATTGATGAGAACCCACACCCTAGACTCTGGTATGTAAAACTTACTTAAGATTTGAATATGCCCTTGGCTGGTGAACATTATTTTGAATTCTCCCACCAAAAAATTTATTGCTTTGAAAAATGTATACTTTCCATGCTTAATCATCATGCATTTGGCACTCAATTGGGGAGTATCATTAGTGATTAATGAAAAGATGTGTTGTAAAGAAAATTGCAATTCTCAATTGCAAACCAATTCTCAAAAAATTATTGAACATATAAATCCAACATTTTATGTATCATGTGCAGGAGTTTTCACATTAAGCACAATTTATTTGTTTTTTTCTCAAATTGTTGTAAGCGTGTATAGTACATCATAGGTCTTACTCTTTTTTTTTCTTCTCTGGAATTCACATAATAAAAAAAATTGCAAAAAATGTTGGAGCAGAGATATGGAAGTGTTTGTTATATCGGGGAGGACCAAAGAGGTTGGATAAAGGAAGTTGAGTAATGGTAGTGGATGGGTGTGGGCGAGGGTGAGAGGAGGAGTCTGGGTTAGATAAGAGGGTTAGTGAGTGGTTTTAAGTTTTGGGGGGTATATATGGTTCTAATGTAGCTATAATAGTAGGAGGGGTTAGTGTTGGTATTGGTGTTTGGGAAGCAGGTACTAAAGGAGGTTGAAGGCGCGAGGGAGTTGACAGGTGGGCAGGTAGGGGAGTTTTTAGAGCTGAGAGGTGATTTCTTGTGAAAGTCAGGGAAGTCTGGGGGAAGAATTTTTTGAGGTGTATTCCTCAATGCACCTGTTTATTTTGATTTTTCATAACTGGCCATGGTGAGCCAAATGTAAGTAGGGGATGTAACTGGTCTGTTCCCCATAACCCCAAAAGGAAATAAGGACAACGAAAGAGGGAGGGTATACCGTGCCCATGGTCCCCTCAGATTGTTCATAAATAACTCGTAGTTAGCCTCTCATCCTCTTATCCCAGGTCTCATACTTTAGGAAAAGAAGGGATAGGGAGAGGCAAGAAAGAAAAGAGATGAAACAAAACGAAATAAAGCTAGAAAAAAGAATAAGGCCAAATGAAAATTGGTTGGATTATAGACTGAAGTCCAAGACATCAGAGCATTGGGCCACAATCTCTGGTCTCAAAGCCCCCTTTACAATGGCAATAGGCTTGGAAATGAATGGGTCATGAAATCCAAGAGTGGATGTTTGGCCTTTATGCCTGTAAAAAGTATGTCTGTTTTTGTTGGGTACTTAGCCCTGCTGGTATTACTGATAATGAACGTGTTGACTCACTGGCCAGCCTATGATGTTATCGTTTCATGTAAATGATTATTTCCTTCCTTTTAGCTCCTTTCTACTTATCCATTGGCAATCCTTTGGGTCTCACCTCTTAAATATCAAACTTCTTGCAGTTAAACTATCCATCTCTCATTTAAGAAGAGGCCGACTCTGCTGCTTAGCAAAAACATTGTGGGATTTAAGCTGAAGTCTTTCTTAATTTATAACTCAGAAAACTGGCGTGCGTTCCAGAATGTAAACAAGCATGCACTGCCCGTATACTTCCGTTCTCACCCTAGGGCGTGGATGACACAAGGACTGTTTGAAGATTGGTTTTTTAATTGTTTTATTCATCAAGTTTGTGAATATTGTTTGAAGAGAGGAATTCCTTTCAAGATTTTACTGCTACTAGATAATGCGTCTGCACATCCACCTCATCTATCCGATCTCAATCCTGATGTGAATTTTTTTTTTTCTTTTTGCCGCCAGACATCACTCTACTCATCCAGTCTATGGATTGAGTGGGACATGATGTGTTTCGTCTGTATCATGAAATTTACAAGGAGAAAAAGAAACAAACAATACAGACGAAGCTTACGATGTTTATGAAAAAAACAACTCCATTTTGTATTTTTGTATGTTTTGCAAATATTTAACCAGTTTGTACTGTCATATGCAGTGTTTAACTTAAGCCTGACAAACTTAAAAATAAGAAATAAGAGGATGTGTAGAGATGATACAAATTACATCAAATAAGAAACAAAGTGATGCGGCAGACTTACAACCGGTTGGTTGGAACCAATTGTGGTCGTAAGTTGACGACTAACTGTATATGGGTTTCCTGTGCCACATAACATGCATTTTCACGTCAATCAATCCAACTCAGCAACGAAATCTTCTTCCTAAGACAATGTGGAGATCCCTATTTGACCATATCATTATTGTCCACCCCATTATGGGGCCACTGACAGCTGTCAAAGATAGCACAATGCTCTTCTAGAGGAACACAGGCCACAGATTGTCAGGTTTAAAACGTTAAAAGTAACAGCTGATGTTCACTGCACTCTTCTCATGGGTTCCACCTGAATAGGTGTACATACAGTGTGATCACGTGAAGGTGGGGATGAGCTAAGGAGGGCTCCTCTGGTTGCTCTGTGAAGCTATATTTGTGACAATCTCACAACCTTGCACCTGATTACTTACGATACTTGGATGTTGTGATAAATAGAATGAGGATTAAAGGTTGGTGATGTTGTAGAGGAAACAATACTTGGATTTGTGAAAAAAAAATATGAAGAGTAAAGGTTGGTGATGTTGGAGTGGAAATTTGTATAAATGGTTGCTGAATACAATCCTGTTTGCAGATGATACAGTTCTGATTGTAGAAAATGAGAGCCCTACAAACGCATACATGTGTTAGAGAGTGTGCAAAAGGTGGAAGCTTAATATTAATGTAAACAAAATTGAGGTGATGGTGTTTGAAAGTCAAAGTTAAGCTAATTTTGATTACCAATATACTTGTAGTGTAAAAGTTGAATGAAGAGAAGAGATAGATAAAAAGAGAGAGAGAGAGAGAGAGAGAGAGAGAGAGAGAGAGAGAGAGAGAGAGAGAGAGAGAGAGAGAGAGAGAGAGAGAGAGAGAGAGAGAGAGAGAGAGAATTAAAGCATGCAAAAAGGGCATGGAAGGACACTGATATATGGGGACATTCTTTAATGTCCATCCACTTGGGGTAGTTCTTAGGAGCTGATGTTAGATATAGATAGATAGATAAATTGAATTCAATTTAATCAAAAGAGAAAACAGCCATCATATTATGTTACTTAACTGATCACATGTTTTCACTGCTTATATGGTGCAATACTGGTTCAATTCTACTAAAATGTAAGTAGGCAAAGGCTCAATATCACAGGTCTGTAATGTCTGTTGGGGTATCAGAGATTGGATTTCCAGCAATAATGTACTGTCAAAAGTATAGAAATCAAGCAAATATTGTTGTAACTACATCTCAAGAAATTATATTCCAGGCGTTTACTAGCTGAAGCTGCTTTAGAAAAACAGGACCTTAAAAATGCTGAGGCAGCTTTTGTTCGATGCAAGGATTACCCAGGAATACAATTAATAAAGAGGATTACAAATATTCAAAATGAAACCCTTAGAAAAGCAGAGGTAGCAGCATACTTCAAAGATTTTGAAGAAGCAGAAAGATTGTACTTGGAAGTGGATCGCAGGTTAGTTGAATTGAATATTTTGAATTGTATACCTATATAATTTCATCTCTGTATTAATATTCAAGTTGGCTGCTTACGGATATTTGATATTCTTTATCTGATGTTGGCATGTTTTCATGCCTATGAATGATTGATCATGTCATTCATCACTTCTTTAATATGTATGCCATCAATTTATTCATAAAAATATTTCTAGCACTTTATCTTTAATCCCATCATGTATTCAGTGCTTTTTTTTATATAATAACTTTCAATAATCACTTTGACTTGCTGCTTTTTAAAAATCTTATCAAATTGTGACAGGGATCTTGCTATTTCCCTTCGCCGCAAGTTAGGGGATTGGTTCAGAGTTGTTCAGCTTCTCAAGTCTGGATCATTTGGGGATGATGTGCAAATGGAGGAAGCCCTGAATAACATTGGCCATTACTATGCTGACAGACATAAATGGTTAGTAGTCAAAGTGTATTCTATAGATTTTCTATACTTCAAATTTGTGTGCCTATTAGAAATGCATTACAATCTTTAGTGATCTGCCTAAGAAAGCTGAAGAGCTACAGTATCCTTTATTACTCACTGCAAGGTGCATATAATCCTTGTAGTTGAATGAAATTGTTGTTTTCGGAACATAATACTTTTGCATTTAGAAAAAAAAGTTAATGTGAATTGAAAATATTTTTTGCGTATTTTAAACATCTGACCTTATATAAGAAATATTCTATTGTGGCTATGGTAGCTATGATATATAAATGGAATACAATTTCAATGGAAGAAATGTCATAATCATGAAATATTATCAGTGTACTGTAGTAGTATATGAAATGAAAATCTGGATTGATATATTTTGTGGTTGGCTTTCAGTGAAATGGCTTATTAAAGACAGGAAGACCACTATCAGGCATAAACTATAACTGACAGGCATTGTTGAATGTTGTATTATTTACCACGTGTTTTATCAATGATAATCAACATTAGTAAGTGGAATGTGTGAATTTAGAAAGTTTCAAATGTATATGTAGCAGTGTGGAGGTGCAGATTTTTTTCAGCAGATTACATTTCTATGATAACAGTAGTATATATGATATTCTTTACAGGGATGATGCTGTAAAACAATTTGAAGCTGCACATAATCATGACATGCTGAGTAAATGCTACTATCAACTAGAAGACTTTGAATCTTTGGAATCTCTTGTACGCTCATTACCTGAAAACTCTACCCTTCTGCCATCCATTGCAGAGATGTTCACAAGTGTGGGAATGTCGCAACAAGCAGTTACTGCATATATGAAGGTGAGGTTATGATTAAGTGCTTTGAGTCTCTCTCTCTCTCTCTCTCTCTCTCTCTCTCTCTCTCTCTCTCTCTCTCTCTCTCTCTCTCTCTCTCTCTCTCTCTCTCTCTCTCTCTCTTTTTTTTTTCTTTTTTTTATATATATATATATATATATATATATATATATATATATATATATATATATATATATATATATCTATCTATCTATCTTTTACCCATGGCGCCGGTAGGCTTCAGGGAGACCTTAGATGGTTGGCCTCCGCCCGTGAGTAGCGCGGGTTAGATTTTTTAAGTGACGCCTTGTTTCTTCTTATTGATAGGCTCATGCTGCCAGCGGAAGCTCCTCGCGCATATAACGTTGCAGTCCCGGCGAGGATGGTGTTATGGCAGCATGTGGGTGATCTTAGGCCACTCGGCGGTAGTAACGTAGAAAAGTGGCCAGCCCGTGCTGAGGCTCGAACGCGGGACCCTGAGCTGGTATGCCCGACCGCTAGCCACTAGACCACCGGCTGGCATGGTGTAGACAGTATTTTTTCACGAGTCAAAGCAACATTTTTGAAGCTATGGAGATAAATTTGGTAAATGGGGATATTTTGACCTCATCATGGTCATTATGCCCTTAAGCTCCATTGCTCTTACTACTATTATGAGCTGTTTAAAGATTATTTACCATGTTTGATGTGAGTAGCAATGCAACAAGCTCTTTCATAGTGCAGGGGAAGAAACTTTCGAAGAAGGCCCTGGGAGGGAGAAAGCATGCCTGAGAGTTTGCTCAATTAACATGAATGGCCTCAGTGCTATAGGGAAAAAGGAAGATTTTGTTTGAGAAGAGGAAGGTTGAACGTAATGGAGATGCAAGAAACCCATACAAAAAGTTGTGGAGTGATGGCCTGTTTGATAGGAAGCGAGAGTGAGTATGTGAGGAGATGGAAGAAATTGAAGGGGATGAGGAAAGTAAGAGGAGGAGAAAGGAAGTTTATGCACTCCTAATGTCTCCTTGGGTATAGGAAGGAATAGAAGCACACCGATGAAAGGAGTCCAGGATAATATGGGCAGTTGGGAAGGAAAGAATAGTGAAATATAGATGGATCTGTGTGTATGCACATGTAATTGCAAAGTGCAGAAAGCAGAGTGGAGATGAGGAATTTCTGGAATGATGTGAATGAGTGTCTGATGGAGATTGGAAGAGGTAGTAGGAGAGTGTTAACTGGAAATATGAATGGAAGGGTTGGAAATAATGAGGTAGAAATAAATATAATAGTATTAATATATTTAATTCTCCAAATCCTTTCTTTCCGTGTGTCATTCATTTAAAGTTGACTCAGAGGCGTTCATCCACTCCAATAACTGATTTTTTACATCCACTCACCTCCAACTGTACTCCCTTCATCTCAATCCTTGTTCTATCTTCTACCTCAATGTTGTGTAATCTCACCATGGATTTGGCAATATTCACATCATCCTGAGTAAATCCTTTAAATCTAGGGGTCCGTAACGGTCCTTTTGGTGGTTGGATCTTTGTTCCCTCAATTACCACTTCACATAATGGACTTTCCATGGCTATGACCTTCCCAAATCACCTTTCCTCCCTCTAGACAGGACCACACTATTCAACACAGCCCAGACCCTATATAGCTATAACCAAGCCTGTTTTGAAGAGAACGTCTCTGGAGGCATCCTTTGTATATACTGCACGGAAGAGAAACATCCACAATGAGGAGTTTCTGCTACTTGTTAGCTCTGTCTCCAGCTGGGTCTGAAGATGGGCCAGTGAGGAAGAGGAGAAGGGTGTGGTCACGCCAACAACTTATTGAGAGGCCTTTTCGTGGCGAACATAAGGTGTTGATGGAGATGGAGAAGATTACTGACCAATGGCCATCTGGTCAATTTCCATAAGGGCACCTGGCCACATTAACCTTTCTGTAGCATACTAAGCTCCTAAGAAATTCCATCACACTGTTAACATCCCATCCCACCTGTCTACTTTTATTTCATGTGTTATAATACCTAGGAAATCCCTTATTCCACTCTCATACTTAAAACACTAATAACTTTTTTGTCTCATCACCCACTCCTTCACACATAAAGCACACATTGCTTCCCAACATCCTGACTTTGTCCTGCTTCATGAAGTGAAATAGGTTAAGTTTATGAACAAGAACTAAAATATCTGAAAATATACCTGAGGAATATGAGCAGAAACTAATGGTTTTCCATCAATTTACCATTAATGCTAGATAGCAGAGCTTGTTCGAAGTTAACCAGATTGAGAGTATGTTTTCGATCAGGGTGCGTTTTTCAAGATGCAGCGTCTTATAATACAGTACTTAAATGCTATGGTGATAGTGGATTAGTAAAGATTAAGCAGACCCTGGTTTAGAAGTGTATTATTTTGTATCTTTTAAATACAAATTAATTCTTTACATTTCATTGTTGATTTTATCATAATATATATATATATATATATATATATATATATATATATATATATATATATATATATATATATATATATATATCAACCTTTGTTTAAAAGACAGGAACATCCATTAATATGGATAATCTCCTGTTTTAAGCTTACAGGATGAATAATCTGGGAAATATACATATTATATATATTATTATAATGAAATATGATGTTCATAATGAAAGTATGAATATTTCAAACTTCTTTTTTCAGTGCAGCCGTATTAAGTCTGCTATAGATACTTGTGTAGCTCTGAATCAGTGGCACGAAGCTGTGGAACTTGCAAAGCAGCACAATGTGACAGAAATAAGTGCCCTCCTGGCTCGTTATGCTTCTCATCTCTTGGAGAAGGGCAACCGGCTGCAGGCTATTGAACTTTATCGTAAAGCAGACAAGCTTCTTGATGCTGCAAAATTATTATATCAGGTGAGTACATTGAGTATGTGTTCATATTTTTCAATTGTGTTTTTTGTTTTTTTGATGCCTTATATATTCACTTTGATATCCTCCAAAGGAATGTGTTAATCTCTTATCAGCAGTGATTCACTGTTTTCTGTATCATAGCTGTTTCAATTTCTTTGTTTTCTAATCAGGTTAAATATTATCATTGAATGCAGTCCTTGATCTATGAAGTCATTTTCTGAAAACAATTATGTTACTTCAATCAAATTACAATGGTCTTGTGAATTCTGTGGTACTCAAAATCAGTGATTTATTAGTTCTGCACTGAATTCAATACAAATCTTAGAAAATTAAATAAATAGCAAGAGAGCATTTTGATTTCAAATAGATCTGGAATCCTTTAATATCATAACATGAAATTACTAAGGAAAGCTTAATTTAAGATTTTAGCAAATTTTAGCCTAGATATTTGTGTTTGTAAAAGAAAAAAAAGAAAACTACTAATTAGAGGGGTTACTAGCTGGTGTTACATAATTTTTTAGGAAATCTAGACATGTGTTACAAGTTAGGACGAGAAGGGGAAGAGGGTAATAAAATTACCAAAAAAGCATTAATAATATTTGAATGGCCCTAATATGATTTTTATGATTGATTGATTTATAGGTAGATAATAATAACAATATTTCCATGATACCAAATAAGTCGATATTTTAAAAACATTCCATCAATTTTATTCAAATAAACTGCTTGATTACATTGGTGCATGCCCTGAAAATTGAGGGAATTATTTCAATATAATTCTTGCCACTTTGTTCCTAAGGCTTTTTACGTGCACACTATTCACCTTTGTCATTGTCAATGAAAAGTTTGTGAAGGATTGTGTTGTGAATGTTGCTCAGAATCACTAGGATAGTATGACAGACTAGTTTTGAGAGAGTGAAAAATATTTTTATGGTACTCTTCTCTATAGACCTGGCCATGTGTCTGTTTTGGTCTGTTTTGGCTCATGGTACCTTGAGATTAAACTAGGCTTGGATTAAGAAATAGTTGCTCTAATAACAATCATTGCCGTCAGATTTATGATACTGCATCAGATATTGCTCATAATTTTTATAGTCAATGGAACTTTCTACGATTACAACCCCCTGATTTACCAGTAATGACCTGTAAAGAATCACCTTATTATAAAGTGATTCTTTACAGGTCATTACTGGTAAGTTAGGGGCTGTAGAGGGTGTAGAGGTAAGTCATAAGGTATAAAGTCCTTATACCTTATGACTTACCTCTACACCCTCTACACTTTTCATGGGGATGTAAATACGTATGTCAAGAATAAGCTGCTAATGATCGTGTGTGTATTAACTATTCTGTTTTCAAAGATTGCAGAAGAGGAAGGAAAAAAGAAGACACATCCTCTGCGTGTCAAGAAAATGTATGTCTTGGCTGCTCAGCAAGTTCAGGAACACAACTTGAAGATGAAGGAAACTATGAGGGAGGGTATGTGGAAACTTTTGTTCATATTCATGTAACAAAATCTGGCATAGTCTTCCAATTACTGCTTAAGAAAAGAAAATAATGAATGTTTCATAAAAGGATATGGTTAGTTTAATTCCCAGCGTGTCTTCATACTCCATGTAAATGAGTATATGTGGGAAAGCAGTTTCAAAGTTTGCCACAGAAGAAGATAAAAGAGTAAACTTGGATTTAAAATTTTATATATATATATATATATATATATATATATATTATATATATATATATATATATATATATATATATATATATATATATATATATTATATATATATATATATATATATATATATATATATATATATATATATATATATATATCATTAACCGTTGGCACCAGTAGGCTTATGGAGGCACAGATGGACTTGTCTCGCCTGTTATTTGACGTAGGTTTTCAGATTTTTATAGTGACGCCACAAATGTTTACGTTCTCTCTTGAATATGTTGAGAACGTGCAAGGCTAATCACTGCTACAGCCTCAGATGCATATAACATTGTAAGTCCCGTCTGAGGACAGTATGGCAGCAATTTGCGTAGTCTTTGGCCACTTGGCGGTCATATCAAAGAATGAAAAGTGGTCAGTGAATATCGGGTATTCAAACCTGGGACCCTAGGCTCGCTCATCCGAGCGCTAGACCACTGGACTGTAGTAATCTGGAGAGAATAGGGATGAAATGAAGTAGAAAATTTTATGCACATGATCATGAGAGGAGAATGCATGGTTATAATATATTGAGCTCGTAATTATGAATGTGTGTGTCAATTATGTACAGTGCTACCTCGGTTCTCAAATGTCTCCACGAACAGTTCTATTGCCTAACTTTTTTTTTCTATAAAACAATTGGTTGTCGAACAACTAATTGCTGCTTGCTGGGAGATGCATCCGTCAGCCTCCAAAGTGCTTATTGAAACAAAGTGTGAGTTGGTTAGTGTGCCCAAAGCTGTCACTTAGTGTGCACCTTTGCCAAAATTTGCTGTGAACATTCTCGTTTTTTCTTAGTTTTTACTTTTTCTTTTATTTCTTTTTTTTTTATTAAATAGGCCAACCTGGAACCAATGAAGGGTAGTGATAGCAAAAAAGTAAAAATAAAAATTGTTAGAGCCACGATAGAGGTGAAACAAATCTCGTAGAAAAGTGATGTTTGTGTGTCTAATCTTGCTACGCAGTTCTGTGTGGCAAAGTCTACTATCTCCCCCATACTAAAAAAATAAAGAGGCCATCAAAGGAGATGATGCTTTAAAAGCAGTGAAACTTCATCATTTTGGGGGTCTGGGATGGATTAAGACCCAGACCTTGAAAATGAGTTATGAACACTTTCGTTATCCTTGAAATGTCCTCCATTTTCTCGTGAAAATGGCATGTTGCTAGCTAAATTCCTTCTATATTAAAATTGGCATTGTTTAACTTCATTTAAAGGTCTATTTAAATGTCCTGCCGCATGGCACACCATGTGGCTTGTCATTTATCATGATGTTGAAGCATTTTCAGCATTTTTTTTTTTCACTTTTTTGGGATCTTAAATATGCCAAGATCACTTTGATAACCGTTTGAATCTGTAAATATGCTATATATAGCCAGCCAGCATGGTTTACTGCTAGAGACTGTGATAGTGAGAGAACCTGTTGTTAGTGATATCTGTAGTGAGAGAACCTGTTCTTAAAATTTTTTAATCCCACCACTGAGTAACAGCCTTATGGCCCAGTTTATGGTCGGTGCCACACTTATATCTATGGTCAAAACAAATGTTTGTTTGGCAGTGGTTTAATACACCACAGTTGTAGATGCCAGTTTTCTTCTGATAGGGTTCACGTATCGGGGATGTGGATGATATTCGTCGTAATCACTTTACTCATGTGGTTGCTTAGGTAAGGGGGAGGGTGGTACCTGGTGATGGAGGTGAAAGTGTCTTGAGAGGTGGCTTGTCTGCTCAAGTGCATAGGTATTTCTATGTAGGAGTTGTAGGGGCCACACCCCACTTGGTGCTATCCTGAGTGTGGCAACATGGAGGAAAGAGGAGAGGTAACGCCGACTTTGTTCATGCCGCCCTCCCCCATGCTCCGCCCACCAATTCACTCCTTGTGTTAAATTAAATTGTGAAGTGCGGTGTTGGTCTGCCACTTGCCACCCATCCTTGTTGGTATGACTTATGGGGATTGGATGGGATTATCAATACATAAACTAGTGACATGGCTTATAATTTAATTATTATAAGTGTGAGTCCACACTATACACTCATAGAGATACAACTCTGTCACTTTACATAAGTAAATGCTCGATTCCTAGTAACTATCTTTATGCTCTATTCACTGTCAAGAGAAGTCTCCAAGTCACAATTGGGTTACGGGCCTCTGCCATTGCTGCTGATACAGTCTCACTCTTCAGGGGCTGCACTCCAAACTAGGCTGACTTTGCAGGAGATCTGCCTCGAATCTGAGTGAGTTCTATCTGACTGTCTCTACAGTATCTTATATTTGCTATGGCTAGCTTACTGTGTAAAGATTTCCATCTCGCCTCTAAGCAAACTGTATTCTTCCTGACATCATTGAAGCAAGTTGGCCACCTTTGTCAATATGACTTATGGGGATTGGGCGGGTAATAGGTAGTAACTGGCGTGGTTCTAGAAGTTGCTGCTCATTGTGGTTGATTGCTGCTAGGGTAGTGGTCTCCACTAAAGTCTTTGTTTGAATTTTTCTTGATTTGGGCCCATTTTAAACATTCATTAAAGGTTGGGTGTTGTTTTGCCATAGCCTTGTATAGCCTGACAACTCCAGTTCTTGTATCTTTCTACAGATCTTGTATATTTCTTGCCATTGCCAGCCTGAAGGAAAGGTCAGGATTTAAGGTAGCAATACCATTGTCACTAGCTTACTTCTGTATGTGCTTGTTGATGTTGTTTATTTTAGCCTGTAGTGTGTCAGAGTGTAAACTGGATGCAAGCTGGTTGACACATATGTCTTTGTTTTTCAGGTTGAACATTTTTACATTTTTAAGGTTGATGTCTTTCTTCACTGTGAAGGTCCGTTCAGGGGCACCCACCTAAGGGATGTTGTTGGTTGCACTGTCCCTTTCATGAGCAATTTTTCCTCTAGTGCAGAGATTTGGCACTCGAGGAAATATTTTTCATCTGGCATGGGACTAGGTTGTGGTATAGTCAAAGTTGATGTGTCATGAGGGATGATCAGTTCTAGAGATATCATATGTTCAATCGATCATTGTATAACATCACTTATTTTCAATATTTCTTCAGTTAGATTGATTTTAGCTCTGTTTATAATTTCATTGCTGTATGGAAAAGAGTGGAATCCTTTTCAGTATGTAATGGAGGGTTGGGGTTGCGAGCTTGTTCCATTATCACATTTATTAATATATTCTTGTTTACCCACACAGCATTTCTGAGGAGCAAGTGGAGTTTCCAGGAACCAGCAACAAATTTGACTTTTCCCATAACATGATTTTAAGGCATCTTTAATATTTGAAAGTGTACCTTAGTATTACTGAAATTTTTTGTATGAGGATGTAAGTTATTTTTAGTAGTAATGGTCACTTTCTTACAGGCAGCAGCCGCAGTGCTGCCTTGATGGGCATGTTTGATGATGGACCAGGACTCACTGAAGATCTAGACAAAACAAGTTCCTACAACAGTATGTTGGACAGTCCTTGGAAGGGAGCAGAAGCTTATCACTTTTTTCTCTTAGCTCAGCGACAACTTTATGAAGGTCCGTAATGCCACTAACTTTGATTTTGTTATGCTTTTGTGTGATACTGAAAAGGAAAACTTATAAGGTGGAAGTTTCATCATCATTGGTGCTACATCAGGATCTGCAGCACTGAAAGGGAAAGGTTATACTGTAAGGTGGAAGTTTTATCATCATTGATGTAATATCAGGAACTGCAGCAATATAATTAGGAGACTATCATATGTAATTCATTTTTGCTATATCACATCTGCATCTGTTCCGTTAAATACTATAAAATTTTCAGAAAGTGTTTACAACAGACTATGACTTCAAAAAGCGACAAAGAGAAAAAATATAGGGTGTGGAAAATCAGAGTAAATACATAGGAGATAAAGGAAATGATGAATTAATTAGATGAAAGAAAAATAATACAACAAGATGGAGTATCAGGATGCATTTTGAAAGAGTGTAGACAAAGAATTACTAATTTTTATATAATTGAGTGATCTCTTAAAACAGGAAAAGTCTTTAAAGAATGGAATAGAGCTGATACAAAGATTTTTTACAAAAATGGAAATTAAAAAGAACCACTTAATTATAGGCCAGTGGCATTGACCAGCATAGTCTGTAAGATATGTAAGAAGGTCATCAAGAAACAATGGACTAAATACTTAGAAAGAGAAGGAATAATTACAGATAGACATTATGGTTTCTGAACAGTAAGGTCATGTGTCACCAACCAAGGTTTTACCCTAGTGATAAATACAATACAAGCATATAATTAGATGCAAAAAAGGCATTTGATAAGGTTCTTACTTTAAAGTTGGAATACATTAAAGCATTGGAAGTAACATTGAAAAACTTGATGGAATAGTAATAGTTGAAAAGTCAGAAAGGAGGGAAAGAAAACGTAGGATACCACAGGAATCAGTTATTGCACCAATAATAGATCAAATATGTTGTAACTATTCAGACTTTTCACTTCCTAGGTAAAGATATAATGAGTTAATTTGAAACTACAGGTTGACCATCAATATTTCGTCAATCAATATTCCGGTAACATAATTTTTCCGGCATGAATTTTGGAGTGCAGTTTTAAATTTCCTGAGTTGGCGTACCACTGTTTCCGAGAGGCCTAGAATCAGCTGTATGCTTACGCTTCCGACAGCAAACAGGCATTCCTTCTCATTTATTTGCCGTAATTATTAAAATCTCCTGCTGTATAACCCCATCATGTATTCAGTGGCTAAGGGTTTCAAAAGAAAAGAAAACTGCTGCCAAGGAGCTTGCATCAAGAATAAATGAATATGCTGTAACAGAATGGCTGCATGCTGATGATAATGTGACTACAATTCATTATTACATTGATTCTGAAATTATACATATAGTTGTAAGTCCAGAGAAAAATGGCAGTGATGAAAATGAGAAAGGTGTGAGAGAACGAATCTCTATTGATAGGTTAATTAAGAACTGTAGTTCTTTTCTGCTACAATATATACAATCAGGGGACAAAACATCGATAATCCAGAAATTAAAAAAATCCAGCACTCCGAAGGTCCCGTGGTTGCCGGATTAGTGATGGACAACCTGTACAATGATTAGACCAAGACTGGAATATGCAGAAGTAATATGGCCCTTGCACAAGAAAAAGCATCTGTTGAAATTGGAAAGAATATAAAGAATAGCAACTAGGTTGGCGACAGATTTGGAAGACTAAACATATGAGGAAAGATTAAAAGAAGTGAAACTGATAGAAAGAGGAGAATTGATTACAATTTATGAATTGATGAACAACCTGGAGCAAACAGATAGAAAAGATCTAATAATGAAAAGAAAAGTAGAGGCTAGATATTTGTGGGAACATAAGAAAAAAATGAAAAAAGAAATTTGCTTTAACAATGCAAAATAGTACAGCTTTCTCATGAGAAGTATAGTTTATTGAAATGAACTGAAGGAAGACGTTATAATGCAAAGAATGTACAACAACTGAAGGAAAAACTGGACAAATATAGATAGGAAAACGGGACCACACGAGTGTAGCTCAGGCCATGCATAGAATAACAACTAGGTCAATATATTAGAAGGGCTTTCCAGACCCTCACTTCGTCTCCCTTGGTGACATTTTTTGACCCTTAGGTAATATGGTGGTAGCATTCTTGCCATACTCCCTTATAGTACTAATAATTTTATTTATGTACAGATAAAATGATAGTGACTTTATTTTTAAAAAGCATAGTATATGCAAAAATTTTTACTATTTCAACTCTAACAATACAAATATATTCCACAAAAATTATAAGGTTTAAGTTGATTTGAAAGTTGGAAGTTGTACCTGACCTCTTTTAGTCCACTACTTCTAAAAGAAAAGAAATTGGTTGTTTTAGCAATTGGTAATCGTCTCTATCTAAATTCTAAATGTCAGTTAATATAAAATACCTTGAGAAAAAATTATATAACTATTCTACCACTATTATGTCACTATGTAAATCCCAAATGTCAGTTCATGCAAATTTTGCAGGTTATGTTGATGCAGCAATGAAGACATGTCTTCATTTAAGAGAGTTTGAGGGTATTCTTGATCCGGAAGATATTTATGGCCTTCTGGCTTTAGCTTCTTGTGCCAATCGGGCTTTTGCCACTTGTTCTCGAGCATTCATAAGACTTGAAGCTCTCCCTGAGGTAAGTGTTATTGTATTTCCTTTCCTAATTAGAGAATAAGAATCTGCAATACAGGTAAACAAAGTAGATTAGTCTCTTCTCTAAAATAATAGTATAATCCTTAACAATTGTGCAGAAATTATTCTGATAATCAGCTGCTATCAATGACTGATGTAGCCATCTGGTTGAGCCTACCTGTAGCCATATGATTGTCTCAAAGATTAGCCATGCATGCCTAAGTACAAGCTAACTTAAAGCAAAACCATGAATGGTAGAATTAAATTAGGTATGATTCATTGGATCTGTACTCACACTTACATGGATGACTGTGGTAATGTCAGAGTTGATACATGCACCACGTCTCTCATCTCATGGGAAGAGTGCTTTTATTAGTTGAAAACCGGTCTCGTGTTTTTAATTTTCTCCTTTTTATTTCTTTTGGCCACTTTTTTAATACTTGTTTTAGTTTAATACATATATTATGTTTGATTTAAGTTTATTTAATGTTTTCCCATTATAGGCTCTAGAGCAAATCACAGATTTTTTAAAGGAAAAATTAACATTAATAGTTTATCGATAACATTTTTAATGAATTAACTGATTATTGAAGTTAACCTTTGGGTTAATGACTTAACAAAGTTAACTTTTTTTATTAACTGCACCCAGCTTTGTGTTTTCCTTTTCCCAATACTTGTGATCTTACTTTGCACAGTAGCAATCTACACAGTCCTTGTTTGAGCCTCATTGGTTATGATACTGCCACTGCTGTTGATACCCACATGATCATAATGTTAATTAAACATGTATAATTCCTATACTTAACCTAGATAAAGTGATGTTTTTTTGCTTAAAATATGATTCAGTAAGTCACATGGTCCGCTAACAGGTGCAGCTAGTACTGGTAAGACATTTATTACGGGTTAGCCTGTATTTATGAATCCTCTTATTAGAATATTTTGAAGTTACTTATAAAATGTTCTCCTTTTATTGATTTATGAATGCTAAATTCTAAGCTTTGATTAAAATGCTCAAGAAATTGAAACTTTGAAGATCATATAAGTATTTTTTCAAATATAGTATGAAACAGTGTAATGGAATCAGATATTATCCAGTACATACTTGATTTTGAGAAAGAAGCAAATTCTGGCAACTGTCATTCCCCCAATCGTGTTTACCTCAGTGTGTGATTTTATACATCCACTCACCTCTTCCCTTACACCCTATTTTCACTCTTCAATTTTTCAATCTCCTTTACCCTTGAGGTTATCTATCTCATACTCCAAA
The DNA here is from genome assembly GCA_029783475.1 of Metacarcinus magister. Taxonomy (NCBI): domain Eukaryota; kingdom Metazoa; phylum Arthropoda; class Malacostraca; order Decapoda; family Cancridae; genus Metacarcinus; species Metacarcinus magister. The sequence goes on along the minus strand of JAPQNM010000003.1, from coordinate 29,014,294 downwards.
TCCTTTCTTTTCGTGCGCCATTCTTTGTGTGTGTGCGTGCGTGCGTGCGTGCGTGCTTGCATGAATGGGTGGAGCATCAGGATTCAGCCAGCCAGTCAGATCAGGCTGCCATCAGGAAACTAACCTATGAGCTATCTCCTAAGAAAACCTGACAACTGACAGATTTTTAGCAAAACAGAGAACTGAAAATTGCCAGAAATGGCGAAACACAGTGAATACTTATTTATTTCAACTCATTTCTTTGTCTTCTTTTCAGATATCCAGTGAGAAAAAAGAAGCATATGAAGATCTTGCCATGAACATTTTCATGAAATACAGTCCAAAGGATTCCCGTAGCAATCGAGCTGAATGTACCAACTGTGAAACAATGATTCCTGATTGGTAATATATATATATATATGTATATATATGTGTGTGTGTGTGTGTGTGTATATATTTACCTAGTTGTAGTATACAGGGCCTGAGCTACACTGTGTGATCCTGTCTCCGTATCTATATTTGTCTAGTTTTTCCTTCAGTTGATGTACATTCTTTGCCATTATCACCTCTTCTTTCAGTCCATTTCAAGTATCTATACTTCTTTGGGGAAAACTGTACCTTTTTGTATCTTTCAAGCAAATTCCTTTATGCAGTATTTTCTTGTCCCCTCGAATTTTTAGCCTCTCCTTTTCTTCTCAATATTAGGTCTTTTCTATATATATATATATATATATATATAGTATGTATGTATGTATGTATGTATGTATATATATATATATATATATATATATATATATATATATATATATATATTATATATATATATATATATATATGTATGTATGTATGTATGTATATATATATATATATATATATATATATATATATATATATATATATATATATATATATATATATATATATATATATATATATATATATATATATTGTTACGACGGGAGATTCTCAGTCTCTGTCGCAACTCATACACCCAGGCTGTAAGCAGCCTCACATAACCCACCACGGCTTCACTCACGCCGTTGGTAGTACCACGGCTATACACACCCTTCCGGTACTACCCCCTAGGGTCTCAAGCCACCAAGATAACACCCCCTCAAGGTGTTCAGGGCCACAAAGCCTAACCACTAGGCTTCACACAGAGGTCGCCACTCCGCCTACACACGGAGAAAATACACACACGTCCACTACTGGCCGTTGCGCAAACAGATAACACACCCAAGCTCAGATAGGCTAGCTGGGAAGGACAAATAAATACGTTCTCGAGATTATCGTCCCTAACACATGTGAGTATCCTAGGGCGGGGTTATACCCCTGGGGGACATTCCACCCTTAGCGTAGGCATCCACCCACTGTCCAGCCCAGGAATATAAACTCCCTGAATTCAATGAGAGCTCTTAGTCTCCCCAGACGACCGAAACCACGTCCCAACTTGAACCGTGGAGAGGGGGGGAGAAAAGACTATACTCTCATTGAATTCTAATACACAAGTGATAATCCTCTCTGAGGTCAACTGCCTCCTCAGAGTAGCATGTTACAATCGTACAACAATACGAACAATAATAATAATGCCAGCATATACAATGCTCTCACGATGGCATACAAAAGTCCTCTCCCCTAAGTCACAACGGTGGGAAGGAGGCAGAACCCTGAGTTCTCTTACCACAAAAACGAGACAATACTTCCTCGGAGACAGTAAACGAGGAGTCTACTAAGTCCCTAGCTCATAGAATATCCTTATGGGGATATTAGGAGGGCGAGAGGAATGTAGCAAAAATCTCACGGCAAAATAAAGCAGATGTAATTATTACGTTAAGTGCGATCCCTAACCATTCCTCTCATGTCAGCACCTCCTCCTACAATACCTAACAACCTTATAACTCGAGAGAAAGGCGAGCCCCTGGAGAGAGCAAACAAACCACAGATGAAACAAAGAAATCTCTCCACTTCCCCTTCGCACGTCTCCTCAGCTCGAGTCCCTAAGCGTGTCTGCCGGCCTAAGCGACCGTTATACACCATCCCCTGGTCCGACCCGCCTGACAGATGCCAAGTGACATATTATACATACAATAATCTCGTCATGCCACCCGAAACGGAACATCAAACCCACCTTCTTATACCCTGTCAAAACAACATCCCCTCCTGTCTAGAAGGCGGAAATAAACAGTAGTAGGCTTCCCAAGGTGTAATAAAGAATGAAATAAAGAAGTTATCGTGGAAGGGAGGGGGGGACAGACAGCTGCGGGGGGGAGACACATGATACCCGCGCGCCACACACGCCACACCTCCCCCACCGACACAAACGAACAACACCAAATAATACATCGCCCATTATGACACTTCCCCTCCCCTGGGAAAATTTTTACAAGTCTTACGAAGACTTGTAAAAATTTTAACAAAGCTTACACAACTTAACCCCGCGATAGACAGTTCGCCACGTCTATATCATGCACCGCCAGGTGGGTCCTCCCTGGGGTGCTACTGAAGACCGCTGGATATTTACGCAGGCGGTCCATCATCTCCCGCTGGCGCACCGGCACCAGGTGGCTCAGCTTCTCCTCCAAAAGCTGGGCACTGTTTTTCTCCCAGTGCTCCGTGGGCACCACAGGCTCAGTACCCCACTCCTCAGGTACTACTCCCTCACTACCGAAAAATAAAAATAAAGGTGCCTCTTCCTTGGCGGAAACTAAACTGCCCTTCTGGCCATCCCTACGAAAGTAAGGCTTTAACATATTTACATGGCACAGCTGTGCCTTCTTGCGCCAATCAGGAGTAGTCACCAGGTAGTCGAGGTCGCCCACACGACTCTCAACCACATAGGGGCCGCTGTAGCGTGCAGCCAGCGGCTGTCCCTGAAGGGGAAGAAGAACCAACACTTCATCCCCGGGGGCGAAACAGCGGTACTTGGTCTTACGGTCATAGTACGCCTTCATCTCCTTCTGCGCCTGCCCCAGGTGCTGCTTGGCCACCTCCAGAGCCTTCAACACCCTCTCTCGTGCCACCAGCACCGTACTCAACAGGGACTCTGGGGGTCTGTCCTGGGCATCACACCAGGCGTCCCTCACAACATCTAAAGGGCCCCGCACTCGGTGCCCGAACACCAGCTGATTGGGAGAGAACCCCAAGGACTCAGTGGGGGCCTCCCTCACAGCAAACAACACATACGGGACTGCCTCATCCCAGTCCTTCTCCTGCTCAAGACAAAATGACCTCAACATCGTCTTGAGTGTCTGATGGTGCCTTTCCAAGGCGCCCTGTGACTGAGGGTGATAGGCACTGGAAAGCACGTGCCTGACACCCCAGTCCTTCATAGACTGTTCAAACACCTTAGAGGTAAAGTTGGCACCTCTGTCAGACTGAATCTCCTGCGGCAGTCCGAAGTGAGTGAAGTACTTGAGCAGTTCCTTCACCACTACTCTCGCATGAGTAATCCTGAGGGGGATGGCCTCAGGGTACCTGGTGGTGACATCCATCACCGTCAGCAGGTACTTGTGTCCTGCACTAGTGGGAGGCAGTGGGCCCACTATATCAATCATTACCTGGGTGAAAGGGGGAGCGACAACGGGGATAGGATGAAGGGGTGCTACTGGCGGCACTTGGTTAGGCTTGCCAACTACCTGACAGCACTTCACCGTAGCCGCCACGCCGCTAGCCATACTCGGCCACCAAAAGTTCCGTCGCAACCTCTCGACGGTCTTCCTCACACCGAGGTGCCCCGCCATCGGGCCCTCGTGTGCCAGCAACACCAATGCCTCCCTAAACCTGGAGGGCACTACGACCTGGAGCAACTCGCCTCCGTCGTCCTCAGTCCAGCATCTATACAAGACCTGGCGGCGCAGGATAAACTCTTCCTGGCCTCCTGCCACCTCACTGCCCTCACCCACTTTCGCAAAGCACGGCGCCAGCTCACCATCTCTTTGCTGCTCCTCCACTAGCTCAAGGGGCTTGAGCTCCTGCAGGTCCCTCTGAACTACAGGGTCTGGCGGCACTGGCAGGGCTGACACCTCCGTCCTCCTACGGCGCCGTCTCTGCACTACTGAGCCCGCAGGCTCCCTGGGAGGAACTCTCTCCTCCTGAGATACTGCCTTGGGTGTCAACTCCTCGGCTGACGCGTATGGCCCTTGGGACTGGACCACACCCCTCGAGTCCACACCTGGCAAGGGAGCAGCGCGCTCCCTTCCTCCGATACACTCCGCAGGGCAGAGAACTCCCGTCTCCCCCGCAGAGTCGGGAAGTCCCCTGCCCCCGGCAGCGACTCCCAACGGACTCGAGAACCCAAGCTGGGGCGCAGGGTGAACCTTAACACCCTCAGCCTCAGCACCAGGTGGCAACTGCGCCTGCGTGCCACCTCCGGGAAGCTCTGCAAGGTGAAGTGATCCATCAAAAAGGCTGTCCAAGCCAAACACTCCCTCCTCACCCTCAGCAGCATCCCCTAACAAGTCCAGTGCAACGTGTGGTGGCGAAGCCTCGTGGCTGTCGGCACCTGCACTATGACTTCCTGGTGAGTCCACTCCTGGCTCACCCAGAACACCGCTAGCAGGGGGGCAGGCCTCAGGGCACACTACCCCTCCTGCTGCGTCACCCCCTCTGCACTGCTCCTGTGCAGGGGGTTTCTCTCGCCTTGCCATCGAGCGGGTCACGGCGCCCACTGCGCCAGACACCTCAGCCGTCACGAGTTGCGGCTCGTGCTCCCACACTCTACCTCCTGCCAAGTCGTTCCCCAGCAGGAAGTCAACACCAGGCACTGGCAAGTCATCAGCAACTGCCACCAATGCCTTAGTGGTCACAAGGGGGCATGTCAACTTCACACGGGTCGTGGCAAACCTGTCCACCGCATTTATCCCGCGGCACATAACCATCCGCCCCGCCACCTCCCTGCCAGTCATGTTCTTACATAACGACTGCTGGGCTGCCGTGTCACGCAGTACTGTGACCGGGTATCTCTTTCCTTCAATCTCCACTGTCCCTTTACACAGGAAAGGGCGGCACCACTCTAACTCTGAACTAACTACCACAGACGGGGTGGTGGCATTCACACCCGAGGGAGTCTGTTTCACCTCCTCACGGACCGACTGGCTTGCCAATGACACTTTCTCATTCCTCTCCTCATCAGGCCACACAAGGAGAGCAACAGGCTTTTGAGGGGGAGGTTTAAGAGTAGCAGGTGGGGGCGCTAGCTTTGGACAGTTGTATTTAACGTGCCCCGCCGCCCCACAGTAGTAACACGTCACACTCTTCCCGGGCGTCTTCGAAGTGCTGCTCACACCAGCACCCTGAGACTTCCACTGCGGATCAAACGGTGGTCTACTATGACCCGGGCTACCATGCTTAGGCTTGGCACCAGCCCCAATGCTGTAACGGGACTTACCAGGGGGGGGGGATGTCCTCCACCCCCACCATTACTTACTACTGCCGGTCCTCTCTCCTGCATCCTCACTCCTCCTCCCGGCTGAGGGACTTGACAGTGGGCTAACACATGGTCGTCAGCCCACGTCGCCGCCTCCTTTAAACTCTTAAACCGCTTCTCCCTCAACAGCAGCACTATCCCCTTCTCTGCAATATTGTTAAATTGCTCCATCACCATGAGCTCTTTCAGCTCACGGAGAGATGTGGCCTGCTCACTCACTATCCACTTCTCGAAAGCCCCCTCAAGGTGTCTCGCACACTCGAGGTAGGACTCAGTAGGCCTCTTCTTGGCCCCACGGAACTGGAGCCTGTACGCCTCCGGCCTAAGTTCGTAAGCACGGAGGATGTCAGCTTTGAACTCGTTATAGTTCTGCAAGTCCTCAACTGACATTTTGTCATACACCTCCAAGGCCTTCCCTTTCAGTACATTTGCCACCAGGCCTACCCATCTCTCCTGCGGCCACGCAAACTCAGAGGCCTTTTTCTCGAACCTCTTGAACCACTCATTCACCTTCTCCTCATCAAACTCAGGGATGAGCTTCATGCTTCTCACCATTTGACTCTCAACTGAGTCCTCTCTCCCTCCTTCTCCTCCTCTCACTGATCCCTGAGGAGAATTAAGTCCCAAACGAACCTTCTCTAACTCGTATTTCCTTTCTTTCGCCCTCTCCTCGGCCTCCAGCCTCCTAGTCTCTCTCTCCTCCTGAGCCTCAAGTCTCTTGGCCTCCAGCTCCATTTTCTTCAGTTCGAGCTGGAATTTCATCTCCTCAGACCATCCTCCTGTCTGGGAGAAACCAGAAAAACTAGGGGCAGGACTCACACGAGCTTGTGAGCCCTCCACTGGACTATCTACTCTGACACCATACTGTGTCAAGTCCACACTGCCACTACCGACAGATACACGGGACGCTGGCCTTGAGCCTCCAACGCTATTTCCTTCGTCCCCCATTATGATTCACGGTGTACTATACTCAGGAGGTTAAACAGCAATAAAATATACTTCAGAACTCCCCCACTCACACTGAACCGTCTCTCTCGAACGTATACTTAAACTCCCAACTATCCTGGCGAGGTCGCCAATTTATGTTACGACGGGAGATTCTCAGTCTCTGTCGCAACTCATACACCCAGGCTGTAAGCAGCCTCACATAACCCACCACGGCTTCACTCACGCCGTTGGTAGTACCGCGGCTATACACACCCTTCCGGTACTACCCCCTAGGGTCTCAAGCCACCAAGATAACACCCCCTCAAGGTGTTCAGGGCCACAAAGCCTAACCACTAGGCTTCACACAGAGGTCGCCACTCCGCCTACACACGGAGAAAATACACACACGTCCACTACTGGCCGTTGCGCTAACAGATAACACACCCAAGCTCAGATAGGCTAGCTGGGAAGGATAAATAAATACGTTCTCGAGATTATCGTCCCTAACACATGTGAGTATCCTAGGGCGGGGTTATACCCCTGGGGGACATTCCACCCTTAGCGTAGGCATCCACCCACTGTCCAGCCCAGGAATATAAACTCCCTGAATTCAATGAGAGCTCTTAGTCTCCCCAGACGACCGAAACCACGTCCCAACTTGAACCGTGGAGAGGGGGGAGAAAAGACTATACTCTCATTGAATTCTAATACACAAGTGATAATCCTCTCTGAGGTCAACTGCCTCCTCAGAGTAGCATGTTACAATCATACAACAATACGAACAATAATAATAATGCCAGCATATACAATGCTCTCACGATGGCATACAAAAGTCCTCTCCCCTAAGTCACAACGGTGGGAAGGAGGCAGAACCCTGAGTTCTCTTACCACAAAAACGAGACAATACTTCCTCGGAGACACTAAACGAGGAGTCTACTAAGTCCCTAGCTCATAGAATATCCTTATGGGGATATTAGGAGGGCGAGAGGAATGTAGCAAAAATCTCACGGCAAAATAAAGCAGATGTAATTATTACGTTAAGTGCGATCCCTAACCATTCCTCTCATGTCAGCACCTCCTCCTACAATACCTAACAACCTTATAACTCGAGAGAAAGGCGAGCCCCTGGAGAGAGCAAACAAACCACAGATGAAACAAAGAAATCTCTCCACTTCCCCTTCGCACGTCTCCTCAGCTCGAGTCCCTAAGCGTGTCTGCCGGCCTAAGCGACCGTTATACACCACCCCTGGTCCGACCCGCCTGACAGATGCCAAGTGACATATTATACATACAATAATCTCGTCATGCCACCCGAAACGGAACATCAAACCCACCTTCTTATACCCTGTCAAAACAACATCCCCTCCTGTCTAGAAGGCGGAAATAAACAGTAGTAGGCTTCCCAAGGTGTAATAAAGAATGAAATAAAGAAGTTATCGTGGAAGGGAGGGGGGGACAGACAGCTGCGGGGGGGAGACACATGATACCCGCGCGCCACACACGCCACACCTCCCCCACCGACACAAACGAACAACACCAAATAATACATCGCCCATTATGACAATATATATATATATATATATATGTGTATCTGTGTGTGTATGTATGTATATCTATATGCCGAATGACTGGGTTCCTCTTCATTAACAGTGTTAATATAAAAAATAATATAATAATCAGTTTTAATTCATCTTGAATATGATATTAGAAACTATTTTGACTTTTTTTCATTGCAGGATTAGTGTGTGCCCCAGCTGCAACACCCGATTTGCTACTTGCATTGTGACAGGCCGACCAATAATGGATGTTACTGCCATATGGACTTGTCAAGCCTGCAGACACTCGGCACTTGAGCAGGACATGACCATGCGAGCTCATTGTCCTCTTTGTCATGTAATCATTGCCAATTAGCAATAAGAAATTCTTATGTTTTCAGGTGTCACTAGAAATTGAAGTTAGATTTAGTGTTTCATGAACATTACTAAGTGTGTCATACAGTGATGAGCAAGACTTATCTTGTATGTTTCTGTGTATCTCACAAATATAATGGGGAAGATTTAGTTAATATGTCTGAGTGAGTGAGTTAATGCGAATAAAGAAAGCTCCAGATATCAGAGGCCAAATGACACTATGATAAGCGAAAAGGCAAGCACCAGAGCACAGAGCTAAGTTTAAGGCAAAGTAGGAAAAAGAAGAGAATGGTTAATTATAGTGAAGTGGTTAGATCAAATGGAAGATGTGGGTTTGTCAAAACCAAAACTATAGTGGAATTTAGAGCCATCAGTAAAAACTTGAGTGTAATTGATATGAATTGAAAAGTGTTCAAGAAAAGGGATCGTTGGTGTATCAAACTTGGAAGAACATAGATAGAGAGCAGATAGATTGATAAAACAGATAGATAGACAGCAGAGGTAATTTCTGAGAGTGGAAACCATGGGGCATTCCAGTGGAGAATGGACATTGTTGGATAATGAAAGAAAGAAAATTAGCGAGTTGTGATAATGGTACGAATAGGAGAACTGAGATCGTGAGGGGCAGAGGATCACAAGTAATAGGTATTGAAGTAAGGGCAATATCTGGGCAGGAGGGGTCTTGGGGAGAGGATAGATTATATAACAGGGATTTACGAGAAAATCCAGAAGGTAAAGGTTAATTAAGAAGAGATTTTGTGATAGGTATAGCTGAAGAAGTGAGAGGAAAAGTTGGGTAGGGGAAGGAAAAGAATACATAAGAATAGACACGAAGAAAACATCAGCTGACTAGGGTAACTAGGGTATCTGCTGGACTATATACTATTACTAGTAAACTGCATGTAGGAGAACAGGATAGCACAGAAAAAGACTTTCTCTCCACCTACCTCTTTCTTCAGCAATGACCTGAGAACGCCACGACAATGTACGAGAGTTGTACGTAGGTTCCACAACCCCTAACGCAGGCTCTACAGAGCTCGTCATAAATATTGTCGCCGGAGACCACGGTATATGTTTGAAGGATCAAAACGCGTGCACTTTCCTTGGCGGGCATCGGGTGCTTTAAATTAAATTATTACACATCTGGCATCTCAGCCTGGGTGTCATGCAACTTTCAAAGGCGGGAAGAAGTGATAGGCGCCTGTCAATCACTTTGACTGGCGGGCGCTTTGTTGCTGTCTTCCCGCGCCACACCCCCAAACTGGTTTAATAATCTGCTTAGCTGTTTTCCTGGACAATGGTGCACTACCAGATCTTGTCACGGGATGACATCGCAGCCATCTCAGCTCTCCACAAGGCTGGACACTCCACACAGGCTATCTCTGACCAGACGGGTGTCAGCTGGCAACGATACGTGAAGCGTATGGCTGAACTCGGCGGTAACAAAATACCCGCCTAGAAGAAACCACCAGGATACACCTGCAAAACTTCCCTGTGAACCCTGACAGTGGTACACCTTGAAATCGAACGCAATCCACGAGTATCGGCCAGGAAAATCAGGGAAGACAACTTGGGATTGCTGAGTAATGTGTCTGTGAGGACATTATCGCGCCGCATCCATGACGCGGCGTGGGAGAGGGGTGCGACAATGTTTATGACGAGCACTGTACGTTCATGGACTGACAGTGAGCTGACATAGCCCTGACATTTGACATTTCAAAAGCGGTACATGCCACTTATGAAGGGGACAGTTGTACGTACCCATCACATACATTATACTTAAGTGCCCGTACCCATTCTGATGTGATTGGAATGCACCAAGTAGCCCTTCCGAAAATCCACACTAGGGACTCGCAATGTTGAAACGCCGCGTGCAATATGGAGCCTATGCCACTACGATCATCGGCTGGCTGTCTTGGCAGGTGTGTATGGATGTTGGGCGGGATACGTTGTACCCACGTTAGGCGTTCGGCTCAACAGGAAAAAATCGACCTACAAACCCGGCACAAACTTCGTGGCACCCTTGTCTTGCGTTCGGCTTGGGTTCAGTTGTGTACGTAGTAGGTGCGTGACGATGTCGGTTAGTTCAGGGGAAACGTCGTGGTGCTTGCGTGGCATCTCGTGGTGCCATTGGATGCTGATGGACAGCTTCGGTTGGCCTTCGTACAAGCTTCGTACGACGTACGCAAGCCTGCGTGCTAATCTCGTACTGGCAAAAATCGGCCAAAAAATCGCTCCAATCTCGCAGAACTCAAAAGTCAGGAACTTCGGGGACATCGTAGCCAAAAGTTGTGTAAGTGTGAACGAGGCCAGCTGGTGTCATCCAATAAGGATGTATATATGTCTTAGGTCTATTGGTATATTGTCTTAGGTCCCTCACGTGCCGTGGAACACTGTCCACCTCCATCCTGGTGACGACGCCGGGCTGCGAAACTGACTCACTGTGCTGCCTATTGTCTATTGGTATATTGTCTTAGGTCCCTCACGTGCCGTGGAACACTGTCCACCTCCATCCTGGTGACGACGCCGGGCTGCGAAACTGACTCACTGTGCTGCCTGACCCACACAGCATCTCCCGTTGTGTACTTCTCCGTCATCGCTAGGTGTCGTATCCACGACGTAATGTTCCTGGGCAGACTGAACACAGTCCACAGTCTCGTACCTTGTAACGGTATACACCATTTGCAGGAGCCTCAGTCACCGTTGTTCCATCGCGGGGCGTAACGTTGTATAAATGGACTGCTTCAGCGATAGAACAGTGTTTTCAGGCGGAGATCACCTTCATTGTACATTGGTTCCGCTCTACTATGCCATTGCCTAGTCAGTAAACACGCCACCCTAAAGCGTAGTTACATGCCCCACCATGCGGCGAAGGCTGCAAATTGCCGCCTGTGGAAAAAATGGTGTCATTATCGCTGAGCAGTTTGACTGGTGCTTCTCACTCGTAGAACACCTGTTCCAGCTGGTTAACGGCGGTGTCTCTGTCTGCCCTGTATAACTGCCCTTCATACACAAAACCGGGACTGCCCGCAATCAACAACAGACAGGTAGGCGTGACTCAGGTGATGAGTGACGTCTATGGCCAAACGCTACCATGTCTTGGTTACATCCAGGGACCCATGCTGCCACTTCACTGGAGCCGGGTCAATGCTCCAGCACACATCACACATTGCTTCACAGCATCGTGCTCTTCAGTCGCGTCACAGCCCGAGTGATCTCACGCCGTGCAAAGAACAGCATGCGCCGAATGCCGGAGTGACCAGCACGCACTTGGACATCAGTAATACTGGTTACGCCAATGTCCTGTTCTCTCACTGCTGCTGCGCCAACTGCTTGTATCGCACTCCACATCCACTTCTCTGGGACATGCGTAAGCGAGTCAGTTAGGTTTTCTGTAGAGCGGACAAGTGTTAGGGACAATACCATCCCCAGCTCAGTCACCAGCTACCTGATGACGTCAGTGCGGCGGCAGATCAACATCTTTCCGTGCGCCTTGGTTCGAAGGTGTGCGCTGCCACTCAGAGCGTCGTCAACCGAGCGATGGATAGTCGCAGAGTCTGTCTGCAGTTCAATGGTCCACCTGCCCCATGCAATGGCCAGGTTGACACCGGACCACTGCGTCCAGCTCGGCCATGTTGATATGCGAGGTGTTGTCCCGCCACACTCAAGATACATCCTCAATGGCGTCGCCTTACGCCGTCGTCATTACAATATTGCCAGCTAGAACATTGGCGTCAGTCCACACAACTGCCGGTCGCCTTGCATGCACCAGAGGCCATGACATGGATCTTCTTTAACCAGCCATGTTGCCACACACTCCATCTGCTTACGCAGAAAGTCATCCTCCACGACATCGTCCCAACTATGCATCATTGCATTCGCCTGGCATTTCAACCATGCAGCTGTTGGTTGGAGCCAGCCGCCTACCGGCAAGTGTGCGACTAACAGTCTGCACCATACGAACATAGTAAGGCGTGTCACTCGTGTTGGCAGTGAAATGACTGGATCGTCACGTATCCACCGCAGCTGGCTGTCGACTTACTGCACATGCAGCCCCAGCAGCTAACCCTCTCTGTATCCCCATGAATACATTCCTTCCTCTCATAATCCTTACTAGGGATCTATAACACACCTGCCCTCCTTCTGTCTCTCCATGTTTGCATAGCCAATGCCTTCTGGTAATCAACGGCAGTCTGCGACAGATGACTCTTAGAACAGGCTTTGATGAACAGAAGGCATTGGCACAGCACTGTTCCCAAGTACTTAATCTATTTTACTTCCTCTATTTTCTCTCCTTTTTCGCGTGACACTATTATCAAGCCCTTAAATAATTTGCTAACTGAGTTACAGGGGTTTACTAAGTACAGTGCAATATTGTTTCATTCTTTCTTAATGTCATATTACTTTTTGTTCAATGAGAAAATATTCGGTTGTTTGTTGTTCTCATGACAGTAACTGTCACACATTCATTAGATCTAAATGTAATGTTTATTTATGTACTTTTGGTCATATTAAAGCACCAAAAATTTGTTATTTGGAGTTAATTGGGCATTTTCCTATATATAAGTGAAACAAATACCAAAGAAATTCATTACTTACACCAATTTAGTGTTACATAGCTATTAGGTAGTAATACTCTGTACTGAAGACAAAAGTACATAAAGTTCATAGGGACATGAGCGACAATTTTTGAACATACAGGGTTACGGTACTTAGTGGCTTCCCAAAAATTTCTGGTTTATCCTAATCTTTATCTAATACATGGCTGATGAATGGCAACTATGCAATGGCTCCACTAGGATTTCAACAGCTTTATGTAATACGCATAGCAAGGGACTCAGTTGGTGAACCACCCAGGAAGGAAACAAAGAAAGTATGTGTTGATCTACAGCAAAGACCACACAGAAGGAAGGAAAAACCTTGATCAAATGTTACGTGGACTTGGTCACAACATAAGATTCTAGTTATTAAACTCTGTTTTTAAAGGTTAATATAAAACAGTGTTCTCATGTTTTTCATAAATCTTAAACGTATAAATCTATATTAAGAAATGGAGGTAAAACAATTATATTTTTTTGCAAATATTAAAAAAACTTATAAATGAAAGGTTATATATATGTTAACAAAATAGATTTTATTCAAAACCAGTTTTTGAATTAGACAAAATTTATTCTACTTTTTATGCCAATAGCATGTATTTCAATAAATTTATTGTGCCATTTTCACCTATTTTTTCACTTGTGCCATTTTTACCTGTGCCGTTTTTACCGTGCCATTATTGCCTAAATTCCTGAGAGACATATAGGTGACAAAGGAAATTAAATACCTTGGAATAATAATCAATGATCAGAAAAAATGCTTCATAACACAGAAAAAACAAATAATGCAAAAAGCAAGGAAGATGGCAAACATGACCTACACTGTAATAGCCCAGAGTGTTAATAAGATATTGATTGGGAAAACATATTGGAAGAGTGTGGTGCTACCATCAATACTACACGGAACAAATGTCATCCAATTTAAAAAATCAGAAATAGAAGAATTACAAAAATTAGAAAATAGTGTATATAGATACATACTAGGGGCACCAAGATACGCCCATGCAGGTACCAACACTGAGAGGAGAAATAAGAGCCTCAAGTGTGCACAGAAGAATAGAAGGATACATAAAAAATATTTCAAGTATGGTCTGGAAAGAGAGAAAAATGAGTTGATAAAAAGAATAATGCAAGAAAAGATGGAAAGTGGAGATCTGTGGATGAATACAGTAAGGAAATACATTAATGAAGCTGACTTAGGAAGAAAATCAATTAAAGAAACAAATCTCAAGGAAATTAAAAAAAAAATGACAAAATGGGACAGAAAAGTGGAAGAGGGAAGTAAATCAAAAATCAAGTTTAGAAATATATAAATGATTTAAAACAAATAAAAGAGGAAAGAATATATGACAATGACATGTCATCAGTGATTCTTTATAGAAGGACAAATAATTTACAATCAAATAATAGAAGAAGTATCAGTGGAGGTGAAGTGAAATGTGACATGTGTGGGGCAGAACTAGAAGACATAAAACACTTTATTTTCTGATGTCCTTTTTTCCAGGAAGGAAGAAAGAAAAATGTAAACTTGCAACGTCCATATATAGAAAATGAAAATAACATCTTAGGACAGTTATTATTCCAAGAGGAAAACATAGAAAGAACAAAAGAATACCTACATCAAGTTTGGAAAAAAAAGAAAAGAAAGAGGACTGATATAAACTATAGGCAAGAAAGTGAAAGAAAATGAACATATAATTAAATAAATAACATGAGCACAGTGACTAGGGCATGAGTTTCAGCAGATGGATGGCTACGGTACTGTTTGTGAGCCGCCTCTCTATCTTTGACAGCACGAGAACAAGCAGAGTTAAACCAGGGCTTTTTAGCTTTAGTATTAGAGAAAGTATGAGGAATGTATAGCTCCATGCCAGAGATAATCACCTCTGTTATGCGCTCGGCACAAAGAGAAGGATCTCTGACATGGAAGCAATAATCATCCCAAGGAAAATCAGAATAGTACTGCCTTAGGTCCTTCTACTTAGCAGAGTTGAAATGCCAGAAGCACCTCCGCTTAGGCGAGTCCTGAGGCTGCACTGGAGTAATAGAACAGGTAACGGAAATAAGATTGTGATCGGAGAAGCCCAACGGAGAGGAAAGTTTAACAGAGTAAGCTGAAGGGTTGGATGTTAGGAAAAGATCAAGAATGTTGGGCGTCTCCAAGGCGGTCAGGGATACAGGTAGGGAACTGCACCAGCTGCTCTAGGTCATGAAGGATAGCAAAGTTGAAGGTTTGTTCACCAAGTTGGTCAGTGAAAGAAGATGAAAGTCAAAGCTGGTGGTGAACATTGAAATCCCCTAAAATGGAGATTTCAGCATAAGGAAAGTGAGATAGGATGTACTACTCCACTTTGGAAGTCAAATAGTCAAAGAATTTTATATAGTCAGAGGAATTAGGTGAGAGATATACAGCACAGATGAATTTAGTTAGAGAGTGACATTGAAGTCTTAGCCAGATGGTAGAAAATTCTGAAGATTCAAGATTATGGGCACGAGAGCAAGTAATGTCGTTACGCACATATGCGCAGCAGCCAGCTTTGGATTGAAAATGAGGATAGAGAAAGTAGGAGGGAACAGATAGGAGGTAAATGGGAGTATGGCAGGAAAAATGACAAGGGAAAGGTGAGTAAGGTGTGAACCAGTGAAAGGATGAATAAGAAAAAGGTATGCAAAGATTGCTACTATAAAAAAAAAAAAAAAAAAAAAAAAAAAAAATTAAGTAGTATTGGGAAAAGAAAAATATAGAAGCTATGACGTCTTCTATTACTGAAATGGTAGACCAGCCCATCTCCACTTTCATGTCGGAAAGGTACTGCACAAAACCAGCAGTGGTTTTCATTATAAATTATTTGGATTCTGGGGTATGTAGTAACATTAGTAAATTTGCAGAAGACACAAAAATAGGGAAACTAATAAGTTCGGAGCAGGAAGATATAGTATTATAAGGGGAATTAAACAGCATGCATGAGTGTGCTGTTAAATGGCAGATGGACTTCAATATCATCAAGTGCAGTATGATACATGTAAGTATACACAACACATGAAATAGATATACCCAAAACGGAGCAGACAGGAAAATCAAACTTGCAGAAAGACTTAGGTGTTGGTAGGTCAGAACCTGAGGCCCAGAGTTCTGTGTAGAAGTGCCAGGAACAGAGCTAACAGGGTATTGGGTTTTATCGTCAGGAGCGTGTGTAATAGATCAGCAGATGTAATCCTAAGACTTTACTTAGCGTTAGTTAGGCCTCATTTAGATTATGCTGTGTAGTTTTGGTCTCTATAAAGAGCTTTGTAAGAGATCTATGCAATCATTGACAGCTATCAGTGGCCCCATAATGGAAGGACCAGATGGCTATGGGCAGGGAGGGGCATCATCTTTTCCCTGGGAGGGAGAGAGCATGTATGAGAGTTTGCTCAATGAGTGTGAATGGCCTGAGTGCTTTAGGGAATAGGAAAAAATTAAATGAATGTTTTAGAAATGAAAAAGTTGAACAATATGGGGATACAAGAAACCTATACAAAAGGATGTGGAGTGATGGACTGTATGATGAGGAACGAGAGGGAAGTATGGGAGGGGATGGAAGGAGGAGTGGTATGGTGTGGAGTGGAAGAAGAAAGAAAAGGAAGGGGACAGGAAGGATGTGCACTCCTAATGTTTCCTAAGGAATGGGAAGACATAAAGGCACATAAATTACGGGGGCTAGGATAGTGTGGGCAGTTGGGAAGGTAGGAAAATTGAAACATGCTTGGGTCTGTGTGCATACATCCGTAAATGTTAATTGGAAACAAAAATGAAAGGGTTGGAAATAGTGAGGTAGCAGGTGTGGTGGGAAAATGGGTTGTGGATGGAGTTAATGAAATTGGTGAGTATGTATGTGGTGGACACATATGCAGAAAGTAAACTGTTCTTAGCAAACACCTTTTTTCTGCATAAAATGATCCACAGGTACACAAGAGAAGGAGAGATAAAAGGGGCGAGCAGAAGAGTATGACTGATTAATTAACAGTGGACAAGAAATTGAAGAAGGATATGTTAGATGCAAAGGCAATGAGAGGGATGTAAGAAGGATCGGACAGTTATGTTGAGTTAGCAAAGTAAAGATAAAAGGAAGATGGTAGTATAGCAGGAAAAATAGCAAGACTAAGGTGAGTAAGGTAGTGAAAGGATTGATAGGAAAAAGGTGAAATAGGAGTATGAAAAAAGGTATGCGAGAGACTGAGAAGCTAGGTTGACACTTGAATACGGAATAAGTGTTAATGAGGTAGTGATGTATAGATCAGGGACTTGGACATGGAAGAGTGCACAGCAGTTAAGAGTACGTGCAAGGGAAATGAGTTATCCGAGAGGAGCATGTGGGCATGACGAGATGGGAGGGTGAGAACAATGAAAGTGTGGATGAAGATGTGGCATGAGACCTTTTGCAAATTGAGTGAATTGTGGTGTAGTGGAAAAGGAGAAAATAAATACTTTGTGGTGGTTTGTCATCTTGAGAGAAATAAAAGTGAAGAGTTTATGAAAAAAGTGTATGCGAGTGAAACTGAGAGTCATAGGAGAAAAAGAAGGCCGGTTGTAAGATTTGAGAATAGGATAATACAGGAGTACATGCATGAAAGATGCTGATAGGGGGAGATGGCTTGAATAAGTAAGGAGGCAGTAAGCGGATAGGGAGATGTGGAGGATCTTCTGTCGTGGTCATCCCCTTGAGGATCTATCTGGAGGGAATGAGGCGTCCAAAACTATATAGATAGATAGACTTTACAGAAAGATTAGTTACGTGTTTAGGATTTATGCTGCAACCTATCTTGCTTGGTTGGGAACATCTATCAAAAACAGACAATGTGTTTCAATATAGAAATCAATACAGGACTACAACATATAACTAATAATATCATTTGAATGAGTTAAATCCTCTCAAAACAAAAATTTTCATTTATTTCAAAATTCTTTGTACAATAATGATAATGACAACTAGATTACAGTGTATCCTACTTTAGAATGGATTGTAGCCAATACTGGTATTTAACTTGAACTTTCTTCTCTGATGAATTGGAACTCTTTCTTTTGCTTCTTGAATCATTTTTTGGACTTCAGATCTGCAATATCAAGAATTGTAAGATACACTAAAAAAAACTTATTGTAAAGAATAATTATTTACTTCCGACATACAAAAATGTTTTCAGAACATGTACATTTACAATGAAAGGGCTGGTTGTTGATGACCAAACATCATGTAAAATGGCACCACAAGCAGGATTAGAGGAATAGTCCATCTCTAGTCCTTTTTATGCCTTGACCACTATAGTAAGACCGAGCTAAGGCTGCGGTCAGGGTGTGACCATCGTGGGGAATACCCGTGTTACAGCGATGCCACGTGTAGAGATTTGCCGCGCAAATTCAAATCAATTTCGTATTTAAAACATTTATGAGGCCCGAATCGTGTATCTGGCAACATCATATGTCATATGTGAAGTTTTCTTGAGTGATAAGATGCATTATACAGAACGAAAGGGAAATTCATTAATAGGTACTGCTTTTTATTAGCAACACTGTAAAATATGTATGCCACGTTTCTTTATATGTTTATATATATCTTATCCATTATAAATTTACTGTTTCTTCATACATTATAATACTATGAATAAACGTGTATGCATATTTCCTGATCATGTCTGCCATGGTTTTACTTATATTGAAACATTTCTACAATGCGGATTAAAAGACATGTGGCAGGCCTGTAAAAGGGTATTCCCCGACTGTTTCCGCTCCCCACCCACAGCCTAAGGTCGGTACTACTATACATAACATATTTTATCTTGTTTTAGCTTTCAAAGAATTTTCAATTCTATCTTTCAGCTTATAGCATTAAAAAAATAGTATACCTGTATATTGGAGGCTTGATTTCTTCATGAAGAGTACAGGCTGATGATGAAGGATTTCCTTGATTATATATGATGGGTCTTATCAGGTCAACATCTCGCTTACAGTTGTCAGTAATGTCACTTATCTTTGTGGGAGGGGCCACAAAGTGAAGTAAGAAGTAGCTGAAAAGAAATTATGGTCAAATTCAAGTTTTATTATTTATGTTATCAAACTATCTTGATACCTTTTTAACTCCCTCTTGATCCAATATATTTAACCATATTACAAAAGCTACAGCTATTCATCACTGATTCAATCATAATTTCAACACTTACTATGTAAGTTTTTGTGATCTAAGGTGTAAACTAATATGCAAGTGAAGGTATCATGATAAATATAAAGTAAATGCAGTATAACTATAAAGCTAATAAGAAAAAGTAAACAATGAATATAAATAGAAATCTACAAGAACAGAAGAGAAAAAATGAGATGTGGGAAATCAGGATAAATAGAGAAGAGATAAGGAGAATGATGAAGTAATTGGATGAAAGAAAAGCAATAGGACAATATGGGGTATCAGGATACATCTTGAAGGAGTGTAGACAAGAAATGGCTGAGCCAATTCATGATATAATTGAAAAACATATAAATAGAATATTTGGTGACACTTTCAGGATGCTAAGGAATATATGGATGGCTTTTCACTTCCTAGATAAAGATATGAATAGAAAAATTATAACTACAATGACCATACCAAAACTGAAATATGCAGAAGTAATATGGTCCCTGCACAAGGAAAAGCATGTGTTGCAGAGAATTGCAACAAAAATGGTGCATAAATTGGAAGACCTAACATATGAGAAAATATCAAAAGAAATGCATCTAACAACACTAAAAGAAGGAAGAGAAGAGGAGACTTAATTACAATATATAAATTGATGAACAACCTGGAGGAAACAGTTAGAAAAGATTTAATATTGAGATGAAAAGGAGAGGCTAGATATTTGAGGGGACTTCCGAGAATCAAGGCCAGAGAGGGCATGGAAAACGTCACAATGAAGAATTTTTATTTTAGGGATGAAGTAGTCAAAGGGTGGAGGAGTAGGAGGAACATGCCCAGTATCATTCATAGTAGAATTGGTAGCAAAGGTTTAAGTGAAGAGTTCAGCTTTAGAGAAAGAAGAGACAGCCGTGGAGCCATCTGGTTGAAGTAAAGGAAGGAAAGATGAAGAAGCAAAATTGTTAGAGATATTATTGGCTAGATGCCAGAATCACGAGAAGAGTTAGAATTGGAAAGATTTTGTCATTTTCTATTGATGAAAGAGTTTTTAGTAAGTTGGAGAATAGATTTTGCATTACGGGCAAAAATATATAAGGCATGAGTTTCAGCAGATGGATGGCTACGGTGAGCTGCCTCTCTATCTTTGACAGCACGAGAACAAGCAAAGTTAAACCAGGGCTTTTTAGCTTTAGTATTAGAGACAATCACCTCTGTTATGCACTCAGCACAAAGAGAAGGATCTCTGACATAGAAGCAATATTCATCCCAAGGAAAATCAGACTAGTACTGCCTTAGGTCCTCCCATTTAGCAGACTTGATATGCCAGAAGCACCTCCTCTTAGGTGGGTCCTGAGGCTGCACTGGAGCAATAGAACAAGTAACGGACATAAGATTGTGATCAGAGGAGGCCAATGGAGAGGAAAGTTTAACAGAGTAAGCTGAAGGGTTGGAAGTTAGGAAAAGATCAAGAATGTTGGGCGTGTCTCTAAGGCAATCAGGGATACAGGTAGGGAACTGCACCAGCTGCTCTAGGTCATGAAGGATAGCAAAGTTGAAGGCTTGTTCACCAGGTTGGTCACTGAAAGAGGATGAAAGCCAAAGCTGGTGGTGAACATTGAAATCCCCAAGAAAGGAAATCTCAGCATAAGGAAAGTGAGATAAGATGTACAGTGCTCATTTCAATTTTGCGTGATCCAATTTTGCGACCAAGACCAATCTCCATCTCCGCAAGCCCAGGTACAGTAAAATGGCAATTTAAATTGATTTTCTTAAGGATAATGATAATGTTTATGTTTTTCTGTATTTTTCTTTATTGTAGGATGTATTTGTACATGTATTTGTACATTTGTACATGTATTTGTGTATAAACAAGGGCAAAAATATGACTGAAGTCACCATAAGGTTAATTAATCCAATTTTGCGAATTCGCATTTTGCGGCCTGCAATGCCGACCAATTTGACACAAAATTGGAGGGAGCACTGCCACTCCAGTTAGGAAGTGAAATAGTCAAAGAATTTTACATAGTCAGAGGAATTAGGTGAGAGATATACAGCACAAATTAATTTAGTTAGAGAGTGACATTGAAGTCTTAGCCAGATGATAGAAAATTCTGAAGATTCAAGATTGTGGGCATGAGAGCAAGTATGTCATTAAGCACATATGAGGCGCCTAGAATCATACAGCACTAAGCGACATAATACCCGAAACTGAGATAAGTACTGTCGACGCTCGATTTAACAGACCCCAATTTAACGGACTTCGAATTTAACGGACTGTCCACTGGCGAACAGAGTCCGTTAAAATCTAGGGTGAAACAACCAGCTTTTGGGTGATAAAATATAAAAACCTTATATAACCGAACCTAACATAACCTAATCTAACCATAACCTACGTAACCTAACCATAACCTAACATAATTTGAAAGATGTTTTGCCAGGTAAATAATGATGAGCACCGCCTGAAACCTTCACAGATGTGTTGAGTACATTATGTATAGTATGTATGACTTCAAGTTTATAATGATATCGTTCGAGCAGTAGTTATGCAGATTTACCCCAATACTTTTTGGCTCACCTTAACCTAAGTTGTATGTACAATAATTACAGTTGCACTCAATGGTTACTTCGAGTCAGAGGGAAGCATCTGGGTGCAGCCATTAATCTTTAACATGCTCTGCCCACAATCAGCTGATGTATATCTAGGCTCCGCCTCCTTCCTCCCTCTCGGCATCAGTGTTGAAACCACCATGGAGTCTAATAAGTTTGTGTAGCTAGGTTAGGTTAGATAAGGTTAGCCTACTAATTTTGACGCACAGACTATTTATTTCTGGGCAAAGTATGATGCTTTTTCATTTCAAGAAACCTAACCTAGCCCTAACCCCACCCCAACCTAACCTAACATTGCGGGACTGTAACCAGATACTGGTCTTACCTACTGAGGCGGTTGGTATAAAAAAAATCTAAATTTTTTTTTTTAATAGTTTCTAGAAATTTATATATATTGCATGATATTCTGCAACCTTAATTCTATCTTACATGTAAGTATTGATCTCGGGAGAAGATGCTAGACACACTTATTAGACTCCATGGTGGTTTCAACACTGATACCGAGAGGGAGGAGGGAGGCGGAGCCTAGATATACATCAGCTGATTATGGGCGGAGCATGTTAAAGATTAATGGCTGCACCCAGACGCTTCCCTCTGACTCAGAGTAACCATTGAGTGCAACTGTAAATACTGTACATACAACTTAGGTTAAGGTGAGCTAAAGAGTATTTGGGTAAATCTGCATAACTACTGCTCGAACGATATCGATATAAATATGAAGTCATACATACTATACATAATGTACTCAACACATCTGTGAAGGTTTCAGGCGGTGCTCACCATTATTTACCTGGCAAAACATCTTTCAAATTATGTTAGGTTATGGTTAGGTTACGTTAGGTTATGGTTAGATTATGTTATGTTAGGTTCAGTTATATATAAGGTTCTTATTTTTATTACCCAAAAGTTAGGCGTTTCACCCTAGATTTTTTCCCGGATTGCCATATTATAGCCTTTAACCAAGCAACGGACTTTTTACACTAACGGACAGGGTTCCCTCTGCATTAGTCCGTTAAATCAAGCGTCGACAGTATAGTACAGGAAATCTTCGTTTTACGATAGCAATACGTTCCTTGAAACCCTATCGTAAACCGAAATAGCGTATACCGAACCCATTTTTACATGTATTAGATAGGGATGCGTTCCAGCACATTGCCAAAGTCACTCCTTCAGGTTCAGATACATACATAAAGACATAACTTAGTGTAAAAATAAACAAATTGAATGTAAATAATAAAGAAAATAAAGAAAAGAATAAAGAAAAGAATATAATTATGCAATCATCTGATCAGCTGATGCAGGCGACGTAGGCGATGAGGCAGAGGTCGAGGGTGAGGCGGGCGATTCAAAACCTGAAGTTGATTGCTCTGTTGAAGTGGATGGTCCAGCTGATGTTGATGGGCTGGCATGTTTGAAGAACGTTGAGATCGTTGACTGTTTGGCACAAGGTTTCACTGTGTTTGGCACTGCATGCACCACCACGCCGATTTGGCCATGCCCAACTCGCCACGCCGATTTTGGCGCCTTTTTTGAATATTGTAACTGCGAATGAAGTATCACAAATCGAAAAAAAGGTACTAATTGGCTAGTATCGTATCTGCGAATTTAACGTAAACCGAACTATCGTATAGCAAAGACTTCCTGTACTGTGTTCCCCAAATGTCCTTCTATCTGGTGAATGTGTCAGATGTACAGAATGCATGTTGCAAAATGGTCAAAATTCCCATTAAGTAAGCATAACTTTTTCTCGTCCGTCGCACAACCACGAGCTAAGCCCTGAGCGTGCCACACGTGGTGTGAAGCCAATGAGAGCTAGCGATGCAAAGCGTGTGGCGCTGAAGAGCACTTCTAAGCCAATGGGAGTGCAAGTGATATTCTCTCCTGGCCAATCAACGTCCACGTTTCAGTCACGGGCTACAGATTTTGTTTGTGTTCAAATAGAGATGGACACATTATCATTTCTGAGCTATTTTACTACCAAAATACGATCGCTATGAGTTCTATGAGTAGTGAAGGGAAAGGGGGAGAAGTTGCTGCCCCTGTGAGAAGCAGGAAGAGGTCAAGGGAGCCGATAAAGTGGAAACCTGTGGCAAAACAGAGGAAAAACACAAGGAAGGATTATGACATCGATCATGACTCAGAATGACTATCCAGCAGTGTAAGTACAATAATGATGCAGTAAAACTCAATTATCCTCTTGTTTCTTTAACTTAAATACACCTTATACTTTTACTCACAATGTTAACAATCTCATTATCACCGTAATCAAATTAATCATTACATTATTACTGTCGTCATTATTGTAATGAGAATGACAAAATGTGGTAGCAAAAATGTTGCACAACATATAAAGAGAAAATGCAATGGAATATCTCTTTAAATTTCTGAAATATGCATGTTTAAATATCACCAAACTTTGGAGGCCATTTTCTCCTATTTTAACCCTTTCACTGCGAGTGTCCCATATATGGGACACAGACTTTGGTGCCGTTGCCTGCGAGTGTCCCACATATGGGCCAGGAGGTAGGTTCAAAAGAGGTTCAAGCAAGGAAAAACCTCACCTAAGCCAAGAAACTAGACATGCAAGCTTATTGATAGTTGTGAGACTTAAAGAGGCGTAGCAAAGGATTTTTGGAGTGAACGAGTCAACAGTACAAGGTATTTATGTGAAGAAAAAAACATATTCAGAAACATGAGGCCTTGCACCTTCTGCTGCAAGATTGAGTGCAAAGAGAAGTGAAAACAAAGCACTGCTTAAGACTGAGCAGTTATTAAGCAGGTATATCGAGAGGCAGATGAAGTGAAATACACCTGTGGATGCTAAAGACATAATGGAAATGGCCAAGTAAATTTATTGTGGTATGGCCAAGAAACTTGGCTCTCTCTCTCTCTCTCTCTCTCTCTCTGATCATTAGTGATTTTGTTCTACCTCAATACAAACACTTTAAAGGCACCTCATCTTGAATATCTGCATTCGATATTTGAAGTATTACTTTGCTTCTTCAACCCATTTTCACATCCTTATTAATAACCTTCCTACCCATAATCCCATTTAATGTAAATAAACACCACTTGAATTCTATTTTTTGTTAAAATCATGCCACTAAAGTTGCTTCAAAAGATAAGTTTTGTCCTCCAAAAATCCCAAAGCTACCAGTACAAACCTTCCCTTTGAATGCACTTGACCATGAGCTCTCATTCTGTATGGTAAGTCTCTTGAACCCAGGCTCTCAATCTTGCTTACAAATCCACCTTCATCTAGGATAGATTCTCCCACTCTCTTTACTATTGCCACTGTAGCATTCTGGAATGATAAGAAATAATGTCATATGAATTTATCATCCAAATCAATACAATATAGCATAAAGTATATTCTTCTCATTTCAAATGCATTCATGTTACTGAAATAAAATTTTAAAAACATTTTAAGCAGGAAATTACTGAAAACGACCATAATTTTTCTGTTGCAGCAGTGGGTGTAACTATGCTAGAATATCCATTATTTCTCTTCATAAATAACTAATTTCAGGGATTCATAAAGTCAGCTGAGTGTAGAGTGAAAGGGATCAAATTATTTTTTTTATTGGTTGACAATTGATTTTGTGCCACTCTTTGTTCCTAAGCCTTGCCAGATTAACCATTTCTCTTAAACAAAAGAAGTATGTGCATCCTCACTCTGTACTCCACCACCTGTAATCATCAAAAATACCACATTGGGGAGACGGTGGCCTTGAGGCTAGCGGTCGGGCCCCGGCACGTACTGGCCACTTTTTTTTTGCTACTACTGCTGAGTGGCCTAAGATCACCCACATGCTGCCATAGCACTATCCTCGACGGAACTGCAATGCTATATGCACGAGGAGCTTCCACTGGCAGCATGAGCCTCTCAATAAGAAACGAGGCATCACTTAAAAAATCTAACTCGCGCTACTAACGTGCAAAGGCCAACCATCTAAGGATTCCATGAAGCCTACCAGTGCCACAGGTAAAAGATATATATATATATAAAAAAAATTAAATAAATAAATAAATAAAAAAAAATAAATAAATAAAAGTTTTAGTGGTCCAAGAGTGGCTGGGTTATGAAACAGTCTTAACTCAAGTCTACCAATAGGGATTTTGATGACAGATCAGCTATGAAGGCCTCACGCTAAAACCGAGTGTAGCTTTATATCCTCTCCAAATGAGCCATAGGAGCAGTCTTGACATGGTTGGAGGATGGCTTACTAATTCAAGACAAAAAAAAAATTGTGTGTTTTGAAAGCAAGCCGCTCAAGTGAACACTCAACACTAAACATGGACTTAGACTTTGAAAACACAACTCAGGATTTTTGTGTAACGGCTTCACTTGAAACTCAGTCTAGTTTCATTAACAGTTCCACCTCATTCTGAATTAATAATCACAAATTTAGATTTCAGTTCACCAATGATATTTGCTTTCTTTGCAAATAACATATCAAAGGGTATCTGCAATGCAAACACAGCAGAAGTGAGTTAATAAAAATTATTACAACTGAATGCTGCTGTCTAAAGAAACCAACTGGGGAATGAGGAAGCAGTGAGTGGTGGTAGAATGCACACAAAGATAACTATTGATGCCTCATTAAACTAATCTAATGCTGGTTCAAAAAGTCCTGAAAACTTATTTTCATTCTGTTCCTACCAGCTGACTTGTAATCTAGAATATATCTTATGGAGATCACATAATTCTCTCTCTCTCTCTCTCTCTCTCTCTCTCTCTCTCTCTCTCTCTATATATATATATATATATATATATATATATATATATATATATATATATATATATATATATAAAATAATAAAAATTAAACAAATAAAGAAAATAAAATTTTCATAACCTATATAATGTTAATATTCAGGAGTAAATAAGAAAATTATCTATAGTATCTGATGCCTTGTTCCATCCGGAACATTCCCCAAGAGGAGAGCCTCCACCTCTCCCTATCCCTATACTTCTTCCTTGCTTGTTCAAACCCTCCCGTCCATCAGCATCTATCCCATGCATGGACTCCTGTACCCTATCCTTCCACCTTCCAAGTAGCCTTCCTCTCCTACTAGGATCCTTGTTTTCACTCCCAAGCACTCTTTTCACAAACTCTTCACTTTTTATTATCTCAATATGACCAAACCACCTAAATGGATTTTTTTCCCCCACCTATTCCACTACACCACATTTCACGTAATTTGCATAGGTTCTCATGTTACTTCATTCATACACTCTTCCATTACTACTAACCTCCCATCTTGTCACACCACAGGCTCTCAAAGATCACTTACGTCCACAGCATGCACGCTCCACTGCTGTGCCCCACTCCACACTTGTCTCTGATTCAACTTTAATGTTAGCAAATTAGCTAAATTAAGATAAGCTTCTATGGTCACGGAAATTCTTTAAGTAACATAAAATCTTTGACAATACATTATCTGTATTCTGGCGGTGCTGTTACATAAATTAAAGGTATACTGTATGGATGTCCTAAGTATTTCCTTTACCCATGCCACCACAGGCATAACTCATCAGTTTTTCTCGTCTCCAAGTGCTGACTCTATACATGAGCCATGTGTGAACCATACCTGTAATGTGTTGGGAGTTACTCTCACTTCTGAAATAGGTGGAGTGACTGTAGTCAAAGAACCATTTTATCAACTCTTCTTCTAAAACTGATTGTTTTCGGTCCCTACCAAAATCTTGCATCTCTTGGTAACTTCTACAACTATTTTTTAGGATTACTGCTCTGCTGTACATACAAACTGTATGTACTATAATGACAAGAACTGTATACATGTGATGTGTGAAATCAATACACTTTTAATTTTCAAAGCATTTTACTGACACACCCACCCTGAAGTAGTATTTCACAGCAGTATTATCTTCACCTGACTTGGGTTTGTATGAATTTCCAACTTTTTTCAAGTATCAAAGTGATTCATTGTCGCTTGGCTGATGACCCATTGTTGCATTGTTTTGCATGACTTGGGTACACTTGCCAATTCAAGCAGTACAAGCTTCAAAAAAAAAAAATACAAATTGGAAAAATAAAATTATGTGTTCAATATTTACTATTAACATTACTGTACAAGTGCAAATAATATTTCTTTGATTGAAACACTAAGATCTAATTGTTACTAGTGAATAGAGGATATAAAACTGCATTAGTAGATGTTAGTGAAAAAAGTAAGTTTTTCAGTCAGTGTTTTCTAAATATTTACTGAGCTTTTTTTCCCAAAATTGTTGTCTTAAAGCACGTTGCACGTTGTGCAGGTTGAGGGCACAGTCAACAGTGAGCCACACTTTCTGACTGTAGATTTGGGGGTGGAAAGGACGTTTGTCAGTGTGGATGTGATACCTGGCGGCACAACAACTGTGCAGCGTGACTGGCCACTCAATGGAGTTACAGGGACCCGAGGAGGTGAAGATAGGAGAAGGAAGCAAGGAAGAGGAATTTTCTTTTTTATATCATAAACCGTTAGTGCCAGTAGACTTTATGGAAGCAAAATTGGACTTGCCTCTTGCCTGTTATTTGACGTAGATTTAGATTTTTTTTATAGTGACGCCTTGAATGTTTACGTTCTCTCTTGAATATGTTGAGAACAAGAGAGGCTTATTGCTGCTAAAGCCTCAGATACATACAAACATTGTAAGTCCCGTCTGAGGACAGTATGGCAGAAATTTGGGTAGTCTTTGGCCACTCGGCAGTAATACCAAATAATGACAAATGGCCACTGGATATCGGGGGATCGAACCCGGGACCCTAAGTTTGCATGCCCGAACGCTGACCACTGTACCACCGCTGGTGTATGTGGCAAGTATTGACGACCCTTGTCTCCTCGGCTTGGATTACCTAAAGAAGAGTGGCGCCTGTCTGAACTTTGGGGACATGACGATGAGTGTCCGCGGCGAGAGGATGCCCCTGCTGGAGGACGGTAAGCGTGCTGAGGCTGACGGGTCTGTGACTCTGACTGTGTGAGAAATGTGGTTGTGCGCTGCCGGTATACTATCAATAGGATAATCCTCTAATTTATTACTGCTACTTAGATGCATAACATTACATTTGCTATTGTTAAACTTCATACCCCACCTAAAAGCCTAGCTAGGAAGAACAGTAATGTCCTGTTGAGCAAAACCTGCTTTAGTAACTATTTTACATCATCGGCAAACTTGAAGCATTTTCCTTGTATACCTTTGTCTATATCATCTACAAACAATACAAAAAGTAGTAGGCCAAGAACAGAACCTTGTGGAAGTGCACTAACTACATCCACCCACTTAGTGCACCATTTAAAACAACTCTCTGCTTTCTGTGTTTGAGTAACTACTTGATTACAAATGCCAAAGTGTTCTAGTTTAGAAATTAAAAGTGAATAAGAGACTTTACATGACAGTGCTTACAGGTACGGCAGCCGTATCCTCATAGTGCTCGCTTATAGATACGGCACGTGCCTAGCTTTTGGGTAATAAAATATAAAAAGCTTATATAACCAAACCTAACCGAACCAAACCGTACCTAACCAAATCTAACCTAACATAACTTAATCTAACCATAACCTAATGAATGCGATATCCCCATAGTGCTCGCTTATAGATACGGCACTTGCCTAACTTTTGGGTAAAAAGCTTTTATAACCGAACCCAACCGAACCAAACTGTACCTAACCAAACATAACATAATATAATCAAGTGAAGATTCGTAAGATGACCCAATAGGTTAGGTTAGGTTTAATTAGGTTTGCTTAGGATAGGTTAGGTTTAATTAGGTTTTTTTAGGATTACTTAAAGCAATTTCTCTCTAATTGATTTTGATGGTTTTGAATTAATCTGACTCTTTTGTGGCAATTTTTACCTTGGGGGAAAAAATATATATTGCATGGCATAACAATCAAACATCAGATTAATTCAAAACACATCGAAATCTATCAGAAAAAAAATTGCTTTGTCCATAAAACGGTAAATATTCGTTTCCTTAACCAACCCTAACTAAACCTAACGTAACTTAGACCAAAAAAATCGTATTTTTTCTGTAATTCAGCGGCATAACTATTTTAGGTGATCTGAACAAGTATCTAAGCTTAAATTTGCATTATAAAGGCAACCAGATAGCGAGTGGTTAACGAACCGAATATTAACCTTACATTTCTGTCGCAAATTCCTAGTTTCTGCGTTCATGCGTTGCATTCAGCTTGAGCCCTGTTCAGTTATGAGTATCATTAACTCTACTGTGTAACATTTTTCTACCACATACCTTGTGGACGTGCTTCACAATGAGAGATAACTCGAATAACTTGGCCATATTGCTCCGTGACACCGGCTTTGGGAGTTCGGGTTGAAGGGTTCCCCGTTGTATTGGTGCGAGCCAAGCACCGCACGTCAGCGCGCCGTGTACCAGTGCAAACACAGATGTACTACAATTCTAACTGCAGAAAATAAAAGAGTATAACCGCTCCAATCACTAAAACAGTAGTAACGTAAAATTAAATTGATTAAGTTTCTACAATAGTATGTATGTAGTATATACTACGTACATACTATTGTAATAGAGTGTAGTCAGTAGCCACACGGACACTCTATATTAAAAGGGTAATGCCTAAGGGAAAACAGAAATAAGTAAAAAAAAAATCCCGCTTGTCGCCAGACCCTGTAAAGAGGACAGTAGGAGAATAGAAGCAAGGGGTGGAGATCCAGTTAATATTAGAGGTGTCTTGACACTCCTCTCTTGAAAGAGTTCAAGTCATAGGCAGGTGGAAAAACAGACAAAGGAAGAGAGTTCCAGAATTTACCAGTGTAAGGGATGAAAGAGTGAAGATACTGGTTAACTCTTGCATTAGGAAGATGGACAGAATAAGGATGAGAAGAAGTAGAAAGTCTTGTGCAGCGAGGCCGCGGGAGGGGGGGAGGCATGCAGTTAGCAAGTTCAGAAGAGCAGTCAGCATGAAAATAGCGGTAAAAGATAGATAAAGATGCAACATTGCGGCGGTGACTTAAAGAATCAAGAAATTCAGTTAGAGGAGGAGAGTTGATGAGACGAAAAGCTTTAGACTCCACCCTGTTTAAAAGAGCTGTATGAGTTGAGCCCCCCCAGACATGTGAGCCATACTCCATACATGGGCGGATAAGGCCCCTGTACAGAGCAAGCAGCTGAGAGGGAGAGAAAAATGGACGCAGACGCCATAGGACACCTAACTTCTTGGAAGCTGATTTAGCAAGAGTAGAGATATGAAATTGCCAGTTTAGATTTTTAGCAAAGGATAGACCGAGTGTGTTTAATGTGGTGGAGAGAGGAAGTTGAGTGTCATTGAAGATTAGGGGATAGTTATCTGGAAGGTTATGTCGAGTAGATAGTTGTAGAAATTGAGTTTTTGAGGCATTGAACAAAACTAGGTTTGCTCTGCCCCAATCAGAAACAAGTGAAAGATCAGTAGTTAAGCGTCCTATAGCATCTCGCCTTGAGTCATTTAATTCTTGTTGGGTTGGGCGTCTGTTTGGTTCAGTAGGACTGTTAATGTCTTCTTCTTCTTCTTCTTCTTCTTGGGAATTTCATGGGACTATGCAGGTTGTGGTGCCACAGCCTCTAGTGCTCCAAAAGTGCAGGTTGTAGATGAATAGGTGGATCAGATCCTGTTGAATTGACCTGTCCTTTGGAGGCAGGTCCTGGTGTGCTTGAGTAACTGTTAATGTCTGTTCTTCCTATAATAATAATAATAATAATGGTAATAATAATAACAATAATAATAATAATAGTAACAATGATAATAATAATAATAATAATAATAATAATAATAACAATAATGGTAAATCTTACTAATAGCACCTCCTCACTGATCACCAAAATATTGACATAGGTGATAAGGTATGTAATGTACAACATGTATGTGTTGGTTTTATTTGGGGGACGGCCTTAGTTTGGCCACAGAGGCTCTTTAAAAATCTGGTAAGTGCCTCAAATTTTAAGTCCACACAGATGTTGAGTTATGGTTAGGTTAAGATTGTTAGGTTAGGTTAAGATTGTATGGTTAGGTTAAGATTGTTAGGTTACGTTTATGTTATGGTTAGGTTAGGTTCGGTTATATAGGATTTTTACATTTTATCACCCAAATCCAGAAAAAATCTAAGGTTGAGAACCTTAACTTTTGGGTAATAAAATGTAAAAATCTTATATAACCGGACCTAACCTAACCATAACATAAACGTAACCTAACCTAACAATCTTAACCTAACCATAACTCAACATCTGTGTGGACTTAGAATTTGAGGCACCTACCAGATTTTTAAAGAGCCTCTGAGGCCAAACTAAGGCCGTCCCCCAAATAAAACCAACACAAACGTGTTGTACATTACATACCTTATCACCTATGTCAATATTTTGGTGATCAGTGAGGAGGTGCTATTAGTAAGATTTACCACAATAATAACAATAATGATAATAATATGTACTCATAGGTTTTCTTTTTTTTGTGTATGTGTATATTTGACTGTGTGTGTGTGTGTGTGTGTGTGTGTATGTGTGTGTGTGTGTGTGTGTGTGTGTGTGTGTAATAATAATAATAATAATAATAATAATAATAATAATTAATAATAATAATAATAGACGGTTTATTAGAAAAAGCAGCCATAAGCTGAAAATATACATTTTAAAATTGCTTAACTCTAAATGTGAGGAGTGGAAGACTTTGTTTCTTCTTTACATGAGAATATTCAGACAAATTGTTAGCATAGTGATAGTTGGTGGTATGTCGTGGCTTCGTGGGTCAGGTCAGGTCCGCTTCACGACAATGTCCACCCGGGGCAGTGTGGTGACGGTGGTGTAGCACTTTGGAGGCCGGGGATGGCCTCGAGCCTGGGTAAGTGGCATCGCCTTCAGGTTTCGGGGGAGGTGCCGCCTGTAGGAGGACGACGTCTACGTTGGGTGGGAAGCAGCTGAAACAGGGTGATGGGTGGAAGTGCAGGTGTATGTGGTCGGCAGAGGTGCAGCTGAGGGTGGTGAGTGTAGGTGCAGCTGTGTTGGCGGGAAGGTGATGGTCCGGAGGGGATTAACAGGCATGGATTAGCACCGATAGCCCTCCGCACAGCCCCAGCCAGTCACGGTCGAGACTCGTCCGCTGACTCGGTTTCATTGTTTATAGTTCTTAAATGTTTTTCCTTTTGCTTTAAGTAACTTCACTGTGTTATGTGTTCATTTCAAATTCACTGTTCTTAATTGTGTAGAACTTCCACTTCTCATTGAGGGGGAGGGGGAGGATTATGTAGGGGTGGGGAGAGGGTCAACAAATAGAGGTGTGTGTGTGTGTGTGTGTGTGTGTATATATGTGTGTTCACTGTAGTCTGGAGGATCACGTGCTGGACTCGTGATCGTCAGCATTACCCTCCCCGAAGGAGCGCAAAGCTCATAGAGACCGATCTATGGGTAAGGCTGATACTCTTACACATTACACACCCTCATCCCACTTGCTCAAGGGGGACAGAAACCGCTCCCTGGCAGTGAAAATCCTTAGCGATCTGAGCATGATTCGTTAACTGACCCACGGGAGTGTGTGTATGTGTGTGTGTGTGTGTATTTATGTGCATGAACATAAGAAGAACATAAGAAATGAGGAGACTGCAAAAGACCAGTTAACATCTTGGTCATTCTTCTCTGGACTGCCTCCAAGGAGCCTATAACCTTCCTATAATAAGGGGACCAAAATTGAGCTGCATAATCTAGGTGGGGTCTAACTAGCGCTAAATACAACCTCAGAATGACCTCAGAACTCCTATTTGTCACACACCTACTAATAAATCCCAGTATCTTGTTGGCCCTATTTCTAGCTATAATACACTGTTCCCTGGGGCGCATGGTGTCATATTTATATGACATTGGAGGCAAGGAGGAGCTGGGAGCTTCAAAATGAGTTGAATACATATTAGTATGAATTTATATAAGGCGACAAGGAGCGAGGGGGGAGAGTAGCCTGTGGGTGTAGTGAGACCGTGGAATGCAAGATGAGAGAGGTGTGGCGATGGTGGTGAGGGAGAGGCGGTTGGAGAGGGTGGGGGAAGAAGGCTTATTATGGCCGTATGTATAAGTGTGTGTGTGTGTGTGTGTGTGTGAGAGAGAGAGAGAGAGAGAGAGAGAGAGAGAGAGAGAGAGAGAGAGAGAGAGAGAGAGAGAGAGAGAGAGAGAGAGAGAGAGAGAGAGAGAGAGAGAGAGAGAGAGAGAGAGAGAGAGAGAATAAAAACGGAAAAGGGGAAGGTGTGATGAAAGTGCAGAAAAGGAGATGGAATCGTGAGGAGAAAGAGGTGAAAGTGAGAAAAACTTTTTTTTTTTTAATGAGGAGAAGAAAGGAATGATAAAGAAAAGTTAGAAAGTGCGTACATTAAAAGAGAATAAAAAAAATGGAAATAGTTTACTCTGGGGAAGGGAAAAATATTGTGTTTTAAGGAAAAATATAAGGTGATCAGGAAGGGGAAGAGTGTAGAGGGAGTAAAAAAAAAGTGGAGGCTGACGATGAGGCGTGGGAGTTCGAGGTGTCATGAGAAAGATCGGGGAGAGTTTCTTAGGTCGTCAGGTCGAGCGAAGAAAGAGTTAGGCCCTTTTCCGTTCACCCTATGATCCTCATGCTCTCCGGACCTTATGCCCTAAGAAGAGGAAGCATGAAGGTTGTAGAAGGAGGGGTGCCCCGTAGTCAAAGGTGTTTGGGAGACAAGGCGTATGGGGTCCTGGACTAGCGGATGAAAGGCGATGGTATAGAACCAAACAACAGCGGCGGCGCCCTGGTGTCGCTGCTACAGGGAGTGACGAGCTGGTCTGGGTCCTGCCCGCCAAATGTAAGCAATGACATCATTACTCATTCGGCAAACAGACTTTGCTCCGACCCACGCCCAGCCCAGATAAAGGAAGTGACACCCCCACCCCGCCGGTTCCTCACCCACGTCCTTACACACACACACACACACACACATACACACACACACGACCCCTTTATTGCATAAGTATCATGTACCACATTTACGGTATGAAAACATAAACATGCAATCACGAAGCACAGCTTTTGATATGGGTGTAGTATAATTGAAACGTATCCAAAGTATGCCCCAGTTACATATTCTGGGTGTGGATCTACATTTTGGTGCACTCTAGCTTACCAATCAATATACTTACTTTCCTTTCGAGTATGTGAGCTGCAGTAAACAGCCTTGTAGGTCACCTGGCGACCAATAAAAGTATACTCTCATTGTACTCTGTTGGCGACCGTGATCACCTCATGATGGCCTCCTCTCGGGCTTATGGTTGAAATTAGATTATCGAGGCTCCTTTACTTATCAGCATTCAACACACACACACACACACACACACACATACACACACATACACACACACACACACACACACACACACACACACACACACACACACACACACACACACACACAGAATATTAAGTATTAAGTGTGTGTGTGTGTGTGTGTGTGTGTGTGTGTGTGTTAAATGATAACAATAGATTTACCTCATCGCATGTTGGTCTCTGATTCCCCTATTACACTGTTAGAAACACTGAAAGGCTATATAAGTACTTCTCTGTCACTTGGCAATTTGGTATTAGAACCATGTCTTCTTTCCGCCTTAGGTGACGCAGAAACTTGTCCCTCGTAATTTGCAAACCCTACCTCCATGAACTGGGCTTGAGGATGATTATATTGTCAGATAACGACGTCGATGGAAGGGTATTTGGGTTCGCCGAGACCTACGAGTGCAACAATGAAACAAATGTAGTACTGTACCTTAAGGTCGTGTACTGCTGGATAGCTTGTTTGTTGTCTCTTGAAGTTCATGATAGCTTGGTGGACGTTGCATGCATGCATGCATACAACGTGAGTGAGAGTGAGTGAGTGAGTGAGTGTGTGTGTGTGTGTGTGTGTGTGTGTGTGTGTGTGTGTGTGTGTACTTGCTTATGTGTATGTGAGTGAGTGAGTGAGTGATTGACTGAATGACTGAGTGAATCGATATGAAATTGCTTTCTCAAAAAAATGTACTAAATGATTGTAATATAGAGATAAGTCTGTAGTTGTTCTTATTCTCTTTAGACCCTGACTTGAATATGGGAATTGCTTTTGCTATTCTTAGTTAGTTAGTTAGTTTGTTAGTCAGTAAATATATGTGTGTGTGTGTGTGTGTGTGTGTGTGTGTGTGTGTGTGTGTGTGTGTGTGTGTGTGTGTGTGTGTGATCGCCAGTCATTATCCTCTTGGAGATAGCTTACAGCTCATTATAGCCCGATCTATGGGTAAGGCTGCGACCATTCACTCAGCACACACCCCATCCTCTTGCTCAAGGAGGACAGCAACTGCTTCATCAGTGAAACTTTGCACCTTGAACGAATTGAGTCCGGCGAGTGACAAGCCGAGACGTTACCACTGAGCTACCAAGCACTGTGTGTATGTAAATGTGTGTGTGTGTGTGTGTGTGTGTGTGTGTGTGTGTGTGTGTGTGTGTAATAATAATAATAATAAATAATAATAATAAACGGTTTACTTAAATAGTTAAAGCAGCCGTTGGGCTGAAAATTTACAAATTACAAAAAGGCATGTAAAATAATAAAATAAAAGGGAATGGAGACAGGTGGGTCTGACGAACAACTGGTCGGTGATGGGGGGATAACGAGTATAATAAAGACTAGTGGGAGACTGGTGGGTCTGACGAACAACTGGGGGTGATGGGGGGGATAACGAGTGTAGTATAGTCGAGACGGCAGCGGTTGATTAGTCGTGAAGTACACAGGGGACAGGGGCAGTGGCATGTAGTGAAGTACGCGACAGGCAGGGGTGTTGATTAGTAGGGACGGCGGCGGTGACTTGTACTGAAGTATCCATCAAGACAGGGGCGTTGAGTGGTAGGGAAGTAGACAACGGGGACGGTGGCGAAGACTAGTAGTGAAGAACCCACGGGACGAAGGATGGGGGAGGGGGAAGTGGTCAACAAGCTGACCATGGCAGCCTTAAGGAGCACCTGGATCCATGTCTTCACCCTATGAGGCCAAGATGGGAAGTGTGTTTGTGTTGTGCCATAGTGAAGGAAAGCAACAAAAAGTGAACATGTCAGACCTTATATGATGCATCACTCTGTCCTATTTTCTTGTTTAGTAATAATTATGCATCTCTCTAAACCCATAAACCTACCCAGTCGTGGCATGGTCAAACAAGTTGTGATGGTATACTACCATGATGGCAGCATGCTGGTATCTGAGGTTAGTTCTCACTCTAAGGTTTCTTAGACCGTTCATAAAAAGTTGGCCTTGAGTCCTTGACGTTATTGGTTACATTGGTCACTGCTCACTGTGGTGCAGGAGGAAACATAACAGGTATAGTGGACATTCTATGAGCAGACACACCTTCCATAGGGTAATCAGAAGGTAGATGACAGTAATCACAGCATAAGATGTGAGGATTATTTGCTTCGAGGCCTTGTAGTTGCCACATACCTCTATATATTTATGGTCTATCTAGTTGAGTCTGGTTATTACTGCGTTCTTTCCATTTATACTTTTCAGTAAGTTCTGTGATTATGCATATGGTGAAAGCGTCGATGTCAGTAAGATATGTAAATTTATTTCATGAAGACACTTCGATAGTGTTTGTTACAACCTAAGCACAGGAACACAGCCTCAAGCGCACTAATAGTAAGGAAAGAAAACACAGGGAGTTAACTATGCATGGTCATATCACAGAATTCTATTATCAGCTGACGTCATAATTAGACTATATAACCTCAGAGTTATGACAGTAACAGAAATATAGTTCGTTAATGCTACATATGGTGGCGCTGGGGTATGAGCCAGGAGCGAGGGTGGGGGAATGGGGCTTGAGAGGCGCCAAGTGAGAAAGTCCCATCCCAGTGAGCCAGCGCGCGCGCGGCAGTGTAGCTTGACTAGTGAGGGAGAGTGGATGTCAGTGATGAAAAGGGGCCGCCTTAGAAACTTAACTAGTACTAAACCGTGATATTAGTGGTGACAGTGGTGAGGATCTGGGCTAGTGAGATTGGTGACTTCCTAAGTGCTGCAGACACGAAAAAAAGTGCCAGGGAGGAATTAACTTACATAACGTCCGAAAGGAAAAAGTTTCTTGACAGCACAAACTCGAGGAAGAAAGGTAAGAAAGCTTTTGGCCGCCTGACTGTAACCTATATTACTTCACCGAGTGGGACAGGCTCTCTCTCTCTCTCTCTCTCTCTCTCTCTCTCTCTCTCTCTCTCTCTCTCTCTCTCTCTCTCTCTCTCTCTCTCTCTCTCTCTCTCTCTCAAGCACATTAATATAGGATCAACACTTCCGGTTTTCTAATTGTTTGAGATTTACTAGTTTGTAAACAAAACTATCAGCATTTTATGTGAATATAATGATTAATTGGTATGTTTGAAAGGTTTCCATTATAAGGATTTCATCACAATAAAAAAATCATAATAAAGTTCAAAGTTTATAAATTCCATAAGAGAAAGTACAGCACGGCTACTTAGGTCACTTCTTAGCGGAGTTGAAATTTCTTGCTGCTTGACCATATGAACTTTGGCGGTAGCAATATAGTATATCGTAGCATAACACGATAGTTGTGTTGGCTCATTGCACATTTCAACCAACTTTTCTTACTGAGCTCTGTTGACATACACAGAGAGGACCCACGCGACCGATTGTTCGTGCAAACTTTACTTTACCTTTTTTTGTGTTTGCTCACGCGCCCTGAGCTGTTGAGGCTCCTGATTTGGTGGAAAATAATTTTTTTCAACACATTCTATATTCAATTCAACTATTACATTCTATATTCAACTCTATTTGTTCTGTCACCACTGCTTCATATACTGACGTAGGTGACTGGAACAGGAGGAAGGCTGGGGCGGGCTGGGTTAGGACGGAGATCACAAGTTATGGATCAACCCCACGTCAAGAGAGAAGGCAACAAGTAAAACAATAAGAACATAATCCCTATGTAATAATCATGACATTTAACTGTTTGGTCGCATGGAGGAAGCATTCAGGAATAATCACGGGAGGCAGGGAATTTTGGAAGAGGAGGAGCAGAGGAGAGATAAAAGGGAGGGAGGCATCACAGGACGTCCTTGGAGGAATAATGGACCATGATGATTACCCGAGGCATTTCTTCCCGGGTAGATGAAGAGACAGGGTAAGGCCAGATGTGTGGGGTAAAGGAGAAGGTGGTGGAGAGAGGAGAGTAGCAAGTAGACTAATAGTAGAGGAAGAGAGTGTAGGTGAATGTGAATGCATATAGGTTATGGGATGTGTTAAGTGTGGGGTAGTAAAGTGGAAAGGAGAGGAGTAGGAGAGAGACAACGACGAAAAATAAGGGAGGATCGGATACAGCATACATTTCGAAACAGGAAAAGAGGAAGACAGAAGGGAGATGTGGGAGAAGGATGGAGGGAGGGAGGGAAAAAAGTGGATTTTCAGTTGGCAGACTAGAGCAGCCAACCCTTCATTAAGACGTTTGTAGTATTCAGCAAAATAATTGATAACCTTTCCTTAGCTTTGGTATGTTACGATGCTGAGAGAGAGAGAGAGAGAGAGAGAGAGAGAGAGAGAGAGAGAGAGAGAGAGAGAGAGAGAGAGAGAGAGAGAGAGAATCAACGAACAATAAAGAGGCGACCAAAACTAATTTGGGCTTATGTGTGTGTGTGTGTGTGTGTGTGTGTGTGAGTGTGTGTGTGTGTGTGTGTGTGTGTGTGTGTGTGTGTGTGTGTGTGTGTGTGTGTGTGTGTTTGTGAGTGTGTTTGTGTTTGTGTTTGTGAGTGTGTGTGTGTGTGTGTGTTTGTGAGTGTGTGTGTGTGTGTGTGTGTGTGTGTGTGTATGTGTGTGTGTGTGTGTGTGTGTGTGTGTGTGTGTGTGTGTGTGTGTGTGTGTGTGTTTGTGAGTGTGTGTGTAAAATTAACAATACTAATAACAATAATAAGCGGTTTATTAATAGGCAGTCATAGACTGAAAATATATATAGGAAAGGAATCAATATTTTAGATATAACTAAATCTACATAGAGTTTAAGGTGCGTACTATGGAAGGGATCGCGCTCTTCTAAAGCGATCGATCCTCGGCGCTTTGATTGGAATGAATTTGTTACGGTGTCTGGTAGTACGAACGGGGGAAGGGGCATCGGGTTGGGGGGGGGGTGGGGGCAGATTACGATGTCGAGGGTGTTTTAAGAGGCCTTCCCCGAATTTCTTCAGGGCCTGCTCATGTCTGACAGACAGCCTCGTCAGACTTAGAGTAGAGAGAGTACTTGTGTAGTTACCGAAAGCAGGGCCCAGGATGACCTTACATGCTCGTTTCGGAACCTTATGAAGCTGGTGTTGTTGTGTGAGGTTCAGAGACGAAGACCAGGCTGGGGAGGCATACATGAGCTTAAAGAGTAGAAAGGAAGTATATACTCTCTTTAGCTCAGCAGCCGGTGTCCCCCGGAGACTGAGCCTTCGTAGCATGTAAAATTTGTAGAAGGCTGATCTGATGATATTGGTGATATGCTGCTTCCAATTGAATTGGTCATCCAAGGTGATGTAAAGTAGCTGAGTAGACTGCACTACTCGGAGTGGGTGGGAGCCAACGGAGAGCTGAGGAGGGGGGACTGCTACTGAGGAGGTGTAAAAGTGCAACACTACGGTCTTGATGTGGTTGATGGACTCTTTGTTCACTTCTGTCAACGCCTGTAAGCTGTCAAGGGTGGCCTGTAGAGGGAAAAAGTCTGGAGATCTGGTGTAGATAGCAAATAAAATGCACGGTTAATAGAAAACAAAGGGTCGTTCTCAATGTACTGCCTTTGATTAGGCACCAGTCACTAGTGGTGTATTTCTGGGTTCAGTTCTCGACCTCATACTATGCATAATTTACAAAATTAACATAATTGTTCGACGTAATGATTTGATTGCCGAATCCT
Organism: Metacarcinus magister; assembly: GCA_029783475.1. NCBI lineage: Eukaryota > Metazoa > Arthropoda > Malacostraca > Decapoda > Cancridae > Metacarcinus > Metacarcinus magister. The sequence continues at coordinate 28,973,791 of JAPQNM010000003.1, read as the reverse complement.
CAGGCGATACGGAAATAAAAAAATGTGTGAGTGTGTGTGTGTGTGTGTGTGTGTGTGTGTGTGTGTGTGTGTGTGTGTGTGTGTGTGTGTGTGTGTGTGTGTGTTTGAATTTGTTAATCCACCCGTATTATTGCACCTCTCTCTCTCTTTCTCCCTGTCTCACTTTTTTTACTCTCTCTCTCTCTCTCTCTCTCTCTCTCTCTCTCTCTCTCTATATATATATATATATATATATATATATATATATATATATATATATATATATATGTATATATATATATATATATATATATATATATATATATATATATATATATATATATATGTGTGTGTGTGTGTGTGTGTGTGTGTGTGTGTACATATATATATATATATATATATATATATATATATATATATATATATATATATATGTATATATATATATATATATATATATATATATATATATCTAGTATGTGAATAATAACCTGCCCCATGATTTTTTTTACCCGTTGTGCTGAATGATGTGTTCCCGCGCGAGTGCATATCTGCTTCCATCCAATCAACAAGGTCTGTAAGACATTCCAATGGAATATTCACCTTGCTTATTTGGAAAGTATTATTTGGGCTTCAGCCATGGAATTTCTTTATTGTTATTCATATTATTATATGATGGGAGGTGCATATTTTATTAAATTTTTCCTTCGTAAGAAAATAAGATTTGTAGTCAGTGTGTTTTTCCTCACCTTCGTTGCACACATTATTCCAATTCTTTAATCTCCTTCGCTTCTCATCTTTCATCTCACATCATGTCCACTTATCCCTCTCAGTCCCCATTTCTATTGCTCATTTAAAAAAAAATTTCCTCATGTTTTGATCATGTCCTTACTTAATTTGGTTCTCTCATTTTTTGTTTCATTTAAGTTACATCACTTGCTCTCTCACTCCTCACTTATCTCTTCCTATTTTTCGCTTCTCATCCTCCTCTTTCCTTTCCGTGTTACATCTCCCCACTCCTCAGCCGTCTCTGCCTCTCTTAATCCTCCCAACCAACTCCTTTTTCACAATTTCTTCACACCTTAATTATTCTTCACAGTCCTCCCGTACCACCTCCCTCACGCAGAAAATCACTAAACTCATATCAAACTCAAATTAGCAAACGTTTACTTGAGCTGCACTCTTTAAATGCACAAGGAAGGCAAATACATTTGCACGTCAAAAGGTTCAGTAATCACGGTTGAAGGATTAAGATATTTTGCAGTTCATATGTATACTATGATGCTCATCCTCGAAAGAAATAAGTTGTCGGATTTTTTCTTTTTTACACGCCTGTTTAAGGCTGTCATTTGTTTCTGCATTCCACTATAACATTTTGGTTCAAACTGTGTTGTTCTATGCTTGTTGACGCATACTCCTGTGTGTTACAAGAGTTTCAAAATTTGTTACTCGCCGAAAAATTATCATCCGGGTTTTATTTTTACCACAAGGCAATGAAAAGGAACCGAGAGGGGAGAAGGAGGTGAGGGGCGCGGCAGCTGCTCTTCCATAAGAGACGACTATCAAGGCTGGAGGAGGAGGAGCAGGAACAGAGGAGAAAGATGATGATAAAGAGACAGAATTAGTGGTAGTGTTATTCTGAAAGCGTCCTTCTTACTAAAGCAATGCTGTATATTTTTATTACAGACTAATATTTGGTTTGCTCTTAACAGCGGGCAAATATCCTTCCATTACATTAGCATAGACGTCTTTTTTTGAACGATCTGAAATATGCATAGTTTCTTTGTTATAAAGGAGGCTTTGTTTAACTCTTTCTTGCCAAGTGGAGTGAGAAGCACAAATACGCTCAAGCTGTCCAGCACAGGGATGAGTGTTATATGCTGATGCCACGCTGTGATAACTACTACTTTTTCTTGCTAACGAGCCAGAGAGAGAGAGAGAGAGAGAGAGAGAGAGAGAGAGAGAGAGAGAGAGAGAGAGAGAGAGAGAGAGAGAGAGAGAGAGAGAGAGAGAGAGAGAGAGAGAGAGAGAGAGAGAGAGAATCATGTTGAAAAGAGTGTCTGATGCCATAGGTCTTCAGCGAGGCTCAAGGACAAAAACAGGAAATAACATTTTTCATCTCCATTAGAGTCTGATTTTGTCTGCAGATAACAGCATCTTCCGGAGAAAATTTTCTCCCCTCTCCTTGGTATACCCAGGACAAGAGTGCATTACGAAAGCTTTGTTTAGTTAATCCCTAGTTGGCCTGTGTGAGAGCAAGTCGTGGGCTAAGGGACGGGTTTAGTAAGAGTGCATAACCCGAGGCAAGGAAGTATCTCAGACTAACCTTCATCAGGTGATGCCCAGGGATCTGAGATGCAACTCTAAGCACAATTTTGACCCAGACAGCTTAAATGTATTCAACTGGCTTATGCAATACGTGCAGGAGACCAGGTGACAGCACAGTTGGGGGAACGATTGGTGAGGCATGTTGGGGATGCTCAGGTTAGGCCCTGAACAAAGCCCCTCATCACGTTGCTCTCCTGATGGCATGCGACTCCCACTTCCTGCTGCCTGTCGCTACCAAGGACGCTCAGAAGGTTTTCAATCTTCGTTGTTGAGCTAACACGTATGATGAGGAATAGTAGTGAAAGAATAACCACAGGCCCTTGTCATGCTCCATCTAGGCACACTCACTATCTCGTGTTTAAAGGTAACATCCATCGAGTCTGGTAAAAAGGAAGCCCAGTAGTCAATGTTTTGTTGACTGACGGCTTGAAGCACGACGCAGTGTATGAGGAACGTCGTGACGGGTGCCGCAATTCACTTTATGTTTATCTTCGTTTTCATAAGTTTTTTCTATTGCCAGCACCTGACTAATTTAGTAAATATTCTGTATTTGCATCAACGTCCTCTTCTGTTAGGTTTCTCTTCAAACTCATGCTTCACTTATACCTATCAGTTTCAGTTTCTGCCTGCTCCTTCATATTTCTTCTGCTGTTTCTGTCCAGTCTCCTTCAATAGAATGACCTCTTTTTCGTAACCACATTCATCCATATTAATGTGATTACAGACAGAATAAAGTAGTTTAGATCAGTGTCAGTTCAGTTAAGTATTAGTGATTAACAGCAAATTAATGCCTATATGATTTCACAAGATAAAGTAGTTTATCCCATATGTTGGACCTAAGAATCAAGATTCTAGTGTTTAAACAAGTTTCATACTATAATACTATAATACGGGATCAAACAGCATATTCATCCGTTGATGCATTACTGAACAAATATAGCAGCAGTGAAAAAAAAAAAAAATTACTTCGAGCACC
>JAPQNM010000003.1:28958008-28960508 GCA_029783475.1 Metacarcinus magister | reverse complement strand
AAACTCGATACGGTCATTCACATTTAACAAGAGGTCATGCATGTCGGGCACGTTGTTAGCAATACACTCTATAATCGTTCTGCTCATTGTTATGTTGGCTCTAGTGACAATTTCTATTGAAAACATTAATGGATCATTTGTTAAATGAGTTCTTTCCAAAGCTAGCTTAGAATATAATTTGTGATGCTTTAATCTAATTTAGTCTGGTATTGAAGGAAAGGTATCCTATTTGAGTGCCTGGTTGTATAACTTTGTAATTGGCTTTATGTCAGCTCCCACACATGACTTGCAGCCGTACAGTAACGCAGACATTAACGTTGCATCAAAAACCCTACACCTCACCACAAACGGTACATCGTTATTCTCATGAACAAATGATACAAACTTCAGTATATGATCTACCTTGTTCTTAGCATGCACATTGAGCGCGAACGACACTGAGCCGTCACTGGTGAAGGGCGACCTGAAGTAGATATAGGACGTGCACGAAGCAATATCGAGCCCGTCCACCAGCAACGGTTCCACGTCAACGAAAAATTTGTCTTACTTTCATCACCACAAAATTCCTTCAATATCCTGACCTTGTTGATCATTCTCCCCCTGCTTACACACACACACACACACACACACACACACACACACACACACACACACACACACACACACACACACACACACACACACACACACACACACATGACACACTTTTTCTTACGTTTACTACTTTTTTTCTTGATTGACTTCCCCACAACACACACACACACACACCACACACACATCACATATACATACATATACTCATAACATATATATATACATATATATATATATATATATATATATATATATATATATATATATAAGATAATATACATATGAGAGAGAGAGAGAGAGAGAGAGAGAGAGAGAGAGAGAGAGAGAGAGAGAGAGAGAGAGAGAGAGAGAGAGAGAGAGAGAGAGAGAGAGAGAGAGAGAGAGAGAGAGAGAGAGAGAGAGAGAGAATCAGAGAAGAATGGAGTGAAAAGGCACACTTTTTAACTTCCTTTTCCCACGAAACTCTCTAATATCTTTTCTTTCATTGTAATGTTGCGTGTCTGTCTGTCTGTGCGTCGATCTACTTATCTCTCTCTCTCTCTCTCTCTCTCTCTCTCTCTCTCTCTCTCTCTCTCTCTCTCTCTCTCTCTCTCTCTCTCTCTCTCTCTCTCTCTCTCTCTACACACACACACACACACCCACACCCACACACACACACACACACACACACACACACACACACACACACACACACACACGTATACCATAAAAAACAGAGAGAGAGAGAGAGAGAGAGAGAGAGAGAGAGAGAGAGAGAGAGAGAGAGAGAGAGAGAGAGAGAGAGAGAGAGAGAGAGAGAGAGAGAGAGAGAGAGAGAGATATGAAGGCATTGCTGCAATTCAGATGAATGATAAAACTACTTTGTTACTTTAGTTTGATCAAGGAAAATGACAAAATTGCGTCCCAAGTGTGGCTGGACGCACGCACACATACACACATAAACACAATCACAGTCACAGTCACAGTCACACACACACGCACACGCACACGCACACGCACACGCACATGCACACACACACACACACACACACACACACACACACACACACACACACACACACACACACACAGGCGCGCGTGCACGTGCATGTATACACACAATGCTGCATTTTTTCCTTTTTTTTTTCCAATGGAGGGAATAAAAGGAAGGTTGCGGCACGCGGAACAAAGTGGAGAGAAAGAAAAAAGTAAGTTAAAGAAATATTGGAAGCAAACTAAGTAAGCAACGTAGTAGGTGTTTGCATTGGTGTGTGTGTGTGTGTGTGTGTGTGTGTGTGTGTGTGTGTGTGTGTGTGTGTGTGTGTGTGTGTGTGTGTGTGTGTGTGTTATCTTTCCACTATGGTAGAAGTTGGATGATAAATTAATGAAACTCAAAATTCTACAATATAACACATTCAGCACTATTGTTTTCCTCTATATCTATCACCAGATAACAATGAACACAAAACCTTATTTCGCTTCTTCTACACTTATTTCTTTGCATGGGTGATGGGCAATACCGAAAATATACTCACACAAAATACTACGCTGAGGAGAGGAAGGGGGATCAGTTTGTATTGTATTGGTATTATGTTTGTTTATATTCTCACAGCTTTCTCACCAGGCACCTGGTATATGATATCATCTGTCAGTCGTCGGCCTCGTTATCAAACTTCTCCACTCGTCTTTATCTTCATATAGTCTTTGTTCATATATTTCTTCCAACAGTAGATTTCTTCCTTTCAGGTTCTTCTTTACGCATTCAAACCATCTTTTTCTAGGTTTTTCTAGTGCTCTGGTCTCCTTCCTCTAGGTTGCAATTCCATGTACTTTCGAGGATATCTATTCTCTTCCATTATTTGCACATGTCCATACCACCTTAAGTTGTATCTTTCTATAGCTTAGAGTCTTAGCTATTATAAATAAG
>JAPQNM010000003.1:28933008-28950508 GCA_029783475.1 Metacarcinus magister | reverse complement strand
ACACACATAATTGAAACCGACATATCTGACCATTTCCCAATAATCTCACAATTCAAATTTACTGACTTTTAGGAAAACAAACCATTATACAAAGACATTATAAATTACTCTGATACAGCTCTAGATAATTTTAGTAATGAACTCACCCAATTATACTGGAATGATGTGTTACAATAAATCCTAATGAATCCTGCGATAAATTTCACCATATGTTTGATGGACTATATCAGTGCTAAAAAATACATTATCCTCTACATCACACCAGTTTTGAAGAAAAACATCAACGAAAGAAATAGACTAGAAAGACTTGCTAAAAAATCGCCCATAACATAAAAAGAAACCTTTCGTAAATACATAAATAAACTTACCTCCATATTAAGAGAAGCCAAAAATGTGTATTATAAAGATCAATTAAAATCTAATCAAGGCAAACCCAAGATATACTGGAAAATAGTAAATTCTATACTCGGCAGGACCTCTAACACAAATACTAAGCATCAAATATAATTAAACCCACCGTGTACTGACATATCAGATATTTGTAATGATAACTTTTTAAAGAATCGGAAACACTACATCAACAACAAACTTTATGATAACTATAAAGAATATTTACTTAATCCTCCTTCCTTCTTGATGTGTTTATCTCCAACAAATTGCAAAGAAATCGAAAACATATTTAGAATCACTAAAATTGCCGCTCCAGGAGTTAACAATATTTCACCTAAAGTTTTGAAACACACCTATCACTATCACCACACACGATCAGTTCCCTTACATCATATTTTTAATCAGTCCCTGAGAACAGGAGTCATTCCAGAAAACTTTAAAAAAGCAAAAGAAGTTTCTTTTCACAAATATGGCAATAGAGTAAGGTGTTAGAAAAAATTATTGCTCATCGCCTCGTAAATTATTCAGAGACCAATAATCTTCTATTCAGCTGTCAACATGGTTTTAGAACTAATCATTCAATTGAATCAGCAATACTTCAATTTGTTTCAAGATCTTATAAACTATTAGAGGAAAAATGTTATGTTGCTGGGCTATTCATTGACTTATCTAAAGCTTTTGACTATTTAAATCATCAAATACTTCTTAACAGATGAAAAAAAAATGTAGGTATCAGAGGTTTATCATTACAATTATTCAAATGTTATCTCAGTAACAGAACACAAACTGTATATTGTATTCTAGAATCCTCGTGTAACAAGTATATATCTACTGGGGTTCCTCAAGATTCTGTTTTGGGACCAATTCTCTTCCTCATATATATTAATGATATAATTTTTGCTAGTTCCAAATTCAAATTCACATTTTTATTAGCAAATCAAAATATAAACACTTTACATCTACATTTACACTCTGAATTACATTCCTTGAATAACTGGATTGGGCTGGAGCAGTACAGGTTTAAGCGGCATTAACGGTGATAACCAACTAGTTAAGTGAGTTTTGCTTCCTTAGTGTGTAGTTAGAAATCTCATCATCACTCAGTCAGGCTGGGGAACTGATGGAGATGATGCCAAACACTAGTAGCAAGATCATGAAATTACAGTCTCTCTCTCTCTCTCTCTCTCTCTCTCTCTCTCTCTCTCTCTCTCTCTCTCTCTCTCTCTCTCTCTCTCTCTCTCTCTCTCTCTCTCTCTCTCTCTCTCTCTCTCTCTCTCTCTCTCTCTCTCTCTCTCTCTCTCTCTTTTTTTCTCTTTCTCTTTCTCTCTCTCTCTCTCTCTCTCTCTCTCTCTCTCTCTCTCTCTCTCTCTCTCTCTCTCTCTCTCTCTCTCTCTCTCTCTCTCTCTCTCTCTCTCTCTCTCTCTCTCGTCTTCATGGCCTTAATGACCGTAGGCACAAAAGGCAAGAATACAGTATAACGGTTTCACTTGAAGTAGGCATCACGCATCTTCCATCCACCCCAAAAAAATTATGATTGTACGTAGTTTTGTGATTTCTCCTCTGCTTCCTTTTAATAGGTTTTCTATTTTTATCATTGTCTCCTTTAAAAGTTAGTAGAGACAAATTTGTAGGTGTGCAAACATGAGGATAAAGGCGAAAATAGTGATGGTAATTTATGTATGTATATTTCTCTAATATCACAGTATATCTCTCTTCTCTCTCCTATCTTATCTCAGCATTTTGCGACCGAAGGGCACAGTTTTAAGGATAATATATATATATATATATATATATATATATATATATATATGTATATATATATATATATATATATATATATATATATTATATATATATATATATATATATATATATATATATATATATATATATATATACATATATATATGTATATATATATATATATATATATATATATATATATACATATATATATGTATATATATATATATATATATATATATATACATATATATATGTATATATATATATATATATATATATATATATATATATACATATACAATATATATATATATATATATATATATATATATATATATATATATATATATATATACATATACATATATATATATATATATATATATATATATATATATATATATATATATATATATATATATGTATATATATATGTATATATATATATATATATATATATATATATATATATATATATATATATATATCCATCTATCTGTCTCTATCTCTATCTATCTATCTACCTATCTATCTCCTGTCTTCGAATTGTGGTGTAAGGCTGGCACATTGTGCTGCAGATATGAAGATAGTGAGCGTAATGAAACAAATTTGTAAAACGCTATTGCAATAGAGTCTCCCTTCTCCCGCTTCCATCTCTTTCTCTATTGCTCTCCAATCTGCCATCTATACTTACTTCCCTCAACATCTAGCCAGTCAGCCATCCAGGAAAGTTGCATCATCAAGCAGGTAATACAGGCATAACAAGATATTACATATATCCAATGGGAGAAAGGCAGATCGTGGATTTCGTGTCTTTGATGGAGGGTTCAGACAGGGTTCAGCTGTTTACGTCTTTGCGGCTGCTTCAACTCATTGCTCTTGACATTTCCACTCTCAGCGGCACACCCTAAAGTCTCCTTCACTACCACCCTCCACCTCCACTCCAATCAGCTCGATTCTACTCGTCTGTATACGGTGTAATTTTTCTCTCAAGTGAAAGTAACGACAATTCATTACTGCTGCATTTGAAACCACTAATTCTAGAAAAAAAACAAGATTGCATACCCAAGTCGATGATCTATAATTATTTGGAATTTGGCCTGTCTTGTATACTTGAATAACCTACGTGAAAACCTAATTTAAAGCGTGTCCATCTTAAACATTACAACGCTGGTAATACTTGGTAGAAAGAGGAGGAAAAGCAAAAGGTGGCGTCTGAGGAGATTCAGGAGCCTGGCAATCATCCGAAATGGCGAGGGTTGCGTCGACTGGGAAGTTCCGTAATTGAGGTGAAACGTGACGGATCGATGCTCGGGGGAGGCTGTTGTTGATTGCCTCCTGTCGCTCGTGGCTAAGTGAGGAGGAGGAGGAGGAGGAGGAGGATGGGAAAAAGGAAGCTAAGAAAATGGGTGGGGGGGGGGAGTGGGAGAGATGGGAGAATGAAGTGAAAGGTAAAGTGAGATGTCTCGGTGGTGAGGAAGCAGTCCCAGCAGGTCTTGGGGACATACAAAACACAAACACACACACACACACACACACACACACACACACACACACACACACACACACACACACACACACACACACACACACACACACACACACACATAGCCCGTCACTCTGCAGACTCGAGTTCCCGCCTTGCAGAGTTTCACTAATGACCAAGCAGCTATTGTCTTCCTTGAGCATGAGTATGGAGTGTGTGATGTATGAAAGGTCACAGCCTTACCCATAGATCGGGCTATAAGGAGGTCTAAGCTCTCTCCGCGAAGGTAATGGCTGGCGATCACGAGTCCAGCGTGTGATCCTCCTCACGACCGTAGTGGTATGACACACACACACACACACACACACACACACACACACACACACACACACACACACACACACACACACACACATACACACACAAAAAAAACTTCACACATACATACACATGAGGCAGATAGGCACACTTATAAAATTTGATCTATACTCAGGCATCTGCTCCCTATGTGAGTTTTTAAGACTAGCAGCACTTCTATTCCTGATAACAAGGCAGTACAAAAGCCTCAACGATGCTCAGATGACAGGTTAGTTGCCAGGAAATTTCCTACACGCGTCGTTGGGCACAAGTGATGAAGGCGAGAGAGAGAGAGAGAGAGAGAGAGAGAGAGAGAGAGAGAGAGAGAGAGAGAGAGAGAGAGAGAGAGAGAGAGAGAGAGAGAGAGAGAGAGAGAGAGAGAGAGAGAGAGAGAGAGAGAGAGAGAGAGAGAGAGAGAGAATGTGTGTGTGTGTGTGTGTGTGTGTGTGTGTGTGTGTGTGTGTGTGTGTGTGTGTGTGTGTGTGTGTGTGTGATGTCGTCATATAAAATGAAACTTATGTAGAAACAGAAGAGTAGAAGGAATGCAAAACGGAGAGAAAGTTAATAGACAGGTGAACGGGAAACATAAAGGTAGATGATATATAAGGGGAAATAGTAGGCAGTGAGAAAGAAAATAAGAGGAAGAAGGGGAGAAGGAGGAGGAAGAAGAGGAGGAGGAGGAAGAGGAGGAGGAGGAGGAGGAGGTGGAGGAGGTAGATGATGACTTCGTGAGTCTGACGATGAGCTTTTGACCTCGGTGGCCACGACGGTCTTGTTGATTTGGATAATAAATACTTCTAGATTATTTCTACAACTTCCTTCCTTTCGCTGCTACTCCTCCTCCTACTCCTATTGTTCTTTATTCTTCTCCTCCTTTTCGTCTTCGTTATCATACTTATTGTGTTCTACCCTGTTCTACTACACATATTACTCCCAACAGTAGTTCAGCACACATCCTCGTTATAGATGGACAAGTATTTGATATCTGTTCTTTCTAAGTATTCCAATGTATTTCTGGTTCTCCTTCTCTTCTTTATGTTCCTCCTTTTGCTACTAGTCATCTTTCCCTTTCTCATTACTATTTTCCTCTTATTGTTTATTGAGTATCCTGAACTGATCCATTCAAATACACGTGTACTTTCTATATCGAGTTGCTTGTATTGACGTCTATTCTTTCTTTTATTTTCTCAATTTTTTTCCATCATGTTCTATCCTCCATTCATTTAAGTGCGGTTTCTCCATTCTTTTCAGTCTTGTTTTTTGTTGCTGTTCCGTCGCCATATACATTTTTACAATTCACTTTCCATTCACCACGCTTGCCTTTCTCTTCCATTCTTTTTTCTTCTTTTTTTCATCTGTTCACGGTTATAGAATATTTCTCTTTTTCATTCACTACCTCTTTTCTTGGGTGTGGGAAGACCTTGGGCCAGCTCACGAATCTCCAGCAGTTGCTGTCTTCCCTCCTTGAAACCACTCCTAGCAATGGCACAAACCTCGTCGACCTTCCGCTCTAAGGTCAGCATCTCAAGGAGCTGCCGAATTGCCTCCTATTGTTTGAGATTCACGTCGGGAGCTGGGAGTTCGGAGTTTAACGTAGCAAAGGCCAAGGTAGTAGGTACTAAGAGAACGACAGAGACGGTTGGCAAGGGCCTCTGTTTTAGAGGGAGAGGGAAGGATAAAGAAGTAGGTTTAATTTATTTCGGTGCGCAGTCCATCCCTTGTTTTCTGGCTGCATTCTTGCGTGGCAAATATTACGGAAATTGCAAGGTATACAGATGTTTCATCTTAAGTTCGAATGAAAAAAAATGGAATGACGTGACTCCGATACCCTCTTCACGCCTTCAGATTTTCGTTTACTGGCAGGAATATTTTGTCTGTGGAATGTGGTGTATATGTTTGAAACTCCACATTCGTTACTGAAAATGTTTTGTGAGTTGGATATCCTTTTATTGCTTCATGTTAGAATGTTAGAAGGTTAAAAAAAACGTGGTCTTAAGGATCACGTGCTGGACTCGGGATCACCAACCCTTACCCTCATGTGTGTATGTTTGTGTGTGTGTTGGCTCGCTCCTGTGTACAAGTGAGTGATATCAACTAAATAACAATTTCCTCCTCTCACAATCCGTCACCCCCCACCAACACCATGCCCTATACTAATCTGATACACTGGTATTTTATTGCTTTTCGAAAGCGTGCAGCAGGATCCCCCGAGACGCTGCTCACTGCCAAAGAATCGCCATTACATTGCTTCTAAGTCTCACGCTCCAGTTAATTAGAAGTTGCATGATCTTTATATTTTCTCTCACGGCAGGAAGTTTCTTACTTACTTAACGCAAAAGGAGGAGGAGAAGGATTACAAAGGAATGCAAACAGCAACAGACCCACTGGTCCCTACTTAGCTGTTTGATTTCTCTAACTACAACATAGATGATTAGTTAGCCTGAAGAGAACCGTGTCAGCCAGGGATTTTATATGAAATCATTATCGAGGCGTTTCTTAAAAGTTTCAACGGTAGCTGAGTTAACAATGTTCGAAGGTCGTCCGTTCTAAACATTGACAACACGATTAAAGATCAAATATTTGGCTTCGTTTGTTTTAGGAGGAAGGAGAAGAGGATGACGGAGGTTATGGTGTTGTTGGGGCTAAGAATGTGTATATGTTGTGTCTAGGGCGATTGGACAAGGTAGTGTTTATCTATGCTGGTTCACGGTTTCCTGCTGCCTGGTAAAGTTGATTTTCTCTCGGCACTGCAATACCATTATTCAAACTTGTTTCGTCTCACTACATCTGCTTCCCTCCTACTCTTCCTTCCTTACTCGTCTTTTTCTTCCCTCCTTTCTTCTTCTGCATTAGCATCGTCGCTGTTCCTCATTGTTAAGAGAGAGAGAGAGAGAGAGAGAGAGAGAGAGAGAGAGAGAGAGAGAGAGAGAGAGAGAGAGAGAGAGAGAGAGAGAGAGAGAGAGAGAGAGAGAGAGAGAGAGAGAGAGAGAGAGAGAGAATGTATTGCTATTAGGAAGATGATTAACGTGTTTCTAGACAAAAGTGTTATGTTTGGTATTAGAGGTATGGTGATGGTGAATGTAGAAAGTTACATAAGTGGCGTCCAGATGAAGGGACGTTGGAATGGTGATGGTAGTTGTGATGTTGTTGTTGGTGGTGGTGGTGGTGGTGGTGGTGGTGGTGGTGATGGTGTTGTGGTTTGCTGTACGGAACCCCTTATACAAATATTTATCTTTCTCTGATGGGCTACATGGGAATTGGGAAAGTGGGATGGGGTAGTGGGGAAAGGTGGTAGAAAGAAGAGGGTGTGAAAGGGGTGAGGGTGAAGATATAAGTGTGGAATGGGAGAAAGAACAGGGGGAGGAAGAGAAGGAGCCGGAGGAGGAGGAAGAGGGGTAATGTCAACTCGTCGTTCCCTTTGAGACCTCTTAACACATCCTGTCCGTCCAGTCAATGTCGTAAGAAAATATACGTTCTCTCTTTCTTTCTTTCTTTCTCTCTTCTTCTTCTTCTTCCTCTCTCTCTCTCTCTCTCTCTCTCTCTCTCTCTCTCTCTCTCTCTCTCTCTCTCTCTCTCTCTCTCTCTCTCTCTCTCTCTTTCTCTTAGTTAGGTCGCCTGGACATGCACACAAGTATACACGCTAATGGAATGCCAAGGTCTCTATGAGATACCTTGCTGGAATACATTAGATAATTTTGTGTTAACGACGTTGCAGAATCAGTCATGGTATGCAATTAAGTTATCAAATTCACCAGATATAAAATAAAACGCAGGTGTACGGTAGATATGAATATCATATCTCATGCATAAGTTAATTCACAAGGATGCTGCCTTGAGTGGTCCCGATGTTTTTTATGGTTCATAATTATATGTAAAACCAATGCAAATCTCAATTTTCGCTCATGTGCTCTTTACTCATTATACTTTGGGTACATCCTGTGTGGATGTTTTACTAATGGTGCATTCGATGGCATCTGTGGGGATTTTCTTAACATACAGCGGCAAAGTGAGAGTTTCGGCAGGTGGATAGCAAACAGGTAGTTTTTGTCCTGCTTTGCCGTGGGCGGGATCCGATCGTGGGCTCCAGAGACTAAGAATCATGCGTTTTCTTTTGTTCTTTTCTTCCAGATTTACTCCCTGTCACTGGTCTTCATAATTTTTCATCTCTCTTCGGCTCTTTTCTTTTCAAACTTTCTGTTGTTTTGCCATTAATTAAGTATCTCACTATTTAGTGTTTTATTGATGTCGTAATCGCCTCTTAAGCAAACAATATAGACACTATGTAACAATATTATCTAATAGCAGCGATAACAGCTTTTGGCAACTATGGCACGTAATACCACATATGAATTTACAGTATGAATTTACAGAGAATAATATATTTTATCTTCCGAGAAGCGAAGACACTCTAAGCACCATCACTAACGTCATGTGGGCGGCGGCGAGGTAGGCAAAAATCTACGACCTGTAGAAGTAATGGATTGACGTGGCTACAAGTAACAGGTTCTCGTTGTGGCATATTATTAGAGAACACGTCACTTGTTAGATTTTACAGTCTGCATGAAGACGTCCGCCTTAAAGCTTAATATATAATTCCTCTTTCTCGCTGTGTTCACTCCTGCTTCGATGGAGAGGAGGTGTCGACGGGAGGTGAGTACGAATGCGTCACACTCTCTCTTGTGTCAACATTGGGCGGCAAGTGGAGCACGCGTCAAGGGTTTGCACGCCTTCACGCACCGCCACGTCTGACGCAATGTAGCTATAAACTATTACGGTGGCAGCACGTGGAAGACTGCACGGCGCAGTGGAATGACAGACCTCGTGTGAATGTTTGGATGTTCCCTGTGTCTCCACGCAAGTTTCATTGCTTAATTGTTCCATTATCATCTTTAGCCACATTTTTCGTGTCCATCTGTATGTGTTGTTACTTTTATCTTACCATCATTGCATCTTAGACTATTCTTCGACTATCAAGTAGGATTGTAAAGTTTTCATAAGCTATTGCATCTAACAAAATACAGACGTCCACTTCGCTGTACATACTTACTTTTCTACACGGTGGTTACACGTCATACATTTTATCTTATGGCTGATGTAAGAGAAGTTTGTAAACCTCTCCTACTGGTGTATGATAAATTTTTCCACCTATCACTTTACTTGTAAACAAATATTTTCCTTTATCCACCCTAAAACCCAAGGTATCAAAAACATATTTTGTTAATCTATTCATTAAAGATTTTTCTCCATCTGACATACACGCCCGGCTGATATCAAGAGCGTCATATTGTGGTTCCCTATGCGGCACACTAACAGTTATTTATGTATTTTTTTGTTGCCTCCAGCTGCATTTTCTTGTAGTACCTACTTGCAACTATTTAGTAGTTTTATGAATTCTGTATAAGTAAGTATAGGTAAGTTTGATGAGTACTATTGCGTTGCCTTGAGGGTGTTTGGAAACCCTCCATGAACTTTAATCCGCTTCATTACTCATCTGAGGCCTCCCTTCTTGACGTGCTACAAAATCATATCAGACTTGTAGGCATATTGAACATATTGAACAGGTGTCTTTAGAAATTGTTCCTTGCATTAAACTCATGCATGGTATTTCTTTTCAGAGCAGAGTGTGTTGCGGTGCTTTTGAAGTTGTCTGGACTAGTGTGCTACTGGCAGTCACCTCCTTGAAGGTGCCCCGTTAGTGCTGCTCTGGAGGGTTCTGGACGGCTGTGGTCTGTGATGTGGAGAGTGGCAGCCGCCAAGAGAAACATCGTCTCGTGGTAGCAGCCATGGCTCGCCAAAGACCACAATAACTACGGGTTTACATGGATGACAGACAAAAATGGTGGTCTCAGTGAGCGGGGTGGACCCGACCGTGCGACAGGGCGGGGCCACTGCTAAACTACGTTGACCCATCCTTATCCTCAACATGCGAGCCCTTACTTACAGCTGGATCGGGCTGTCGGCGGCAGCACCCCTCATCTTCCTTATCTGCGCGTGGGTGCTTGGGGTATTTCACTCGTACCGTCGTCAGTGGCGCTCTGTCGATCTATTCCTTCTAGCGGTGTTTGTCCAAGAGATTCTGATGGCGGTGCAAGTTTTTGCGTTTGCTCTCCTAAGCCTCATGAGACCAGAATCTGCCGCTGCGTGCGGAGCCTTCGTCTGGAGCCTTAGCGCCACGCGGACTCTGCAGGCGGCTACGGTGGCGTCGCTATTGGTCGATCGCGCCCTAACAAGCCAGTGGCCCTACAAGTATCGCTTCAGTGTGCGGCGACATCAGATACGGTATCACTTGGCAGTCTTGGCAACCATCGCTGCCCTGGTGGGAGTAGCGGCCATACTTGCCCGTCCAGCTGATGCCCCAGACACATTCGAACACTGTAGCTTTATGCCACACGCCCTTCACATTCGCTTGTCCCTCTTTGTATTGAGTGTGTATGGACTGCTTGTGGTGGCCGGAGCGATGAGCATAGGCGTAGTGCAGGCAGGACGTGGGTGCAACGAACTCTCCTTGTCGCACTCCGACATGGCTCCTATCACCGCCACCAACTCCTCCACCAGCTCCAGCGGCGGAAGGCAAAATTCAGCCCTGCACGCCGCAGCTTCTTCCGCCTCCACAACTTCTTCTAATGCGTCGTCTGGACAGCTGGGAGGAGTGCACGGAGCCATGAAGACAGCTTCCTCAACTTCGGATTTAGTGCCTCCTCCCCCACCACATAGGCCGCCGCCCGCGCTCCCCAACAGGTTACATAAAGGTGTGGGCGTCAGCAGGACCGGAGTTTCTCCCCGCACACCTGCCTCCGACTTTCGCTGGGGTACGACTCTAGCTGTGGCGGCGTTATGCTTCCTCGTCAACCACCTGCCATATATGGTGAGTATTGAGACTGGAGTTCACAAAATGTGTTTCCTTGATACTTACTTCTTTTTTAACTCGACACATGGACCTTAGCATGGTACTGATAAGTTGACATCACATATCTGATGCAATATACACATTCTGTTCCACGACAATATATTATATGACACCAGGCATGATGTATTACAAGGACGTACTTTGATAGAAGTTGATCTCATTTTAATGTTACTTGTTTGGTTGTCAGACAGACCATAACGTTCTATCTTTTTCTTTTACCCATTTTCTTAAATGTTGATAACAGTCAGTGCCACTTCTACTAAGCTTGTGATTACCAATGACATGCAAAAAGATGTATGAAGTAATGGTTAATCTCTGATTTGTTGTTTATGTAAAATAAGAGTGTCGCAGTAAGGTTCTGTAAGTGATTAAATGGCAGGCTTTATGTACAGGGCTTATGTTATTGTGTTTGGAGCGTGTTGGAGGCTGCACTCACACACAAAAAAAAATGGTGTCATTGGTTTTGCTGCTGCCCATCCAACACACCCCTTTCATAACTGCCACGAATCCTTGGGTAACAATAATTAGTTGCTTAGGCCCATGATGAATAAGCATAATATATATATATATATATATATATATATATATATATATATATATATATATATATATATATATAATGTGATATAGCTATCACCTCAAAGTGGGGTAAACAATGAAAAATGGAATTCCTTGCAAAAATATGAAAAAAAAACTATAAGAAATGGCAGTAGTAAAGTAGGGGGTAAAAAAAAACAATCCATTGACCAAATAAAAAATGCAGGAATATTTCGAATAGACAATTTTTTTTTTTAAAACTTGCTCTGTAATGAAAACGCGTAATACTGATTCACAAGTAAGAAGACATCAAGAACTTAAACTAGTTACCGGATGATAATTTACTTGTTTGTTGTACATAATTTTTTTTGTAAGAGTTCTCACAAATAGGGCTAATGCAACGCTTGATTCAAACCATCCAAAAGAGGAAGCAGGATTCCAAAGTTGTTATTCAACAATTGATCACATCCACGTCATCAATCAAATAATGAAAAAAAAATATATAGAATACACCAAACCCCTATGAAGGTTTTTGTCATGACTATGAAAAAGCCATTGACTCCGTTAAAAACATCTTGATTGAAATTAAAAGAAAAAGGGAATTTGGGCAAAATACATTATACGCTGAACAGATAACAAATGGCGAACTATAATAGAAATGAAACACAAAAATGGAAAAGACATGGCAGATGAATAACTATTCGAGTGGAGTGGCCGATAGAGATGAGTAGAGAAGTTGAAGGAGGCTTTTGTCCTGCAATGGAATCATAGTTGATGATTAATATTATGATGATGATGATGATGATGATGGTGGTGATGTTGATAATCTAATATAGTATGATGAATTGTTAGGGTACTTTGTAGTAAACTGAGTGAGGCTGAAATTATTTTGTTCCCTTACATCTTGACTCTTAGTTATCTTTACTTGAATCTGAAAGGGAAATCTTCAAGACTGAATGATGCTGGACCACAGTGTAAGCCTTAGTGTGGTAATGCTGCCGTCCACACTTTCGCTTCCTTATTGCTGTGTACCATTCTCTGCAAAACTTCATCACTTTCTCCCACACACCATTCATTAAGGTTACAGATCTTCAAAGAGGTCAAAATAAAATTTGAAAGTGGACATCAAGGTGAAATACTTTTTAAGTCATCAAGGTGAGGGGAAATTGCATAGATGAATACATAAATGTTTTCGTACAGTAAAAATAATTTTTGGTAAAGTGATAGTACTGGATAACCATTATTATAACTTAGCAAGTCTGAAGTGATACTTCTACTGTAGTTTTGTATCAACTAAAATTAGATAAAGATTGTTCAAGATGTTCCTGGAGACCCAGTTGTTTTCTATACTCTCGAGTCGAGGACGACACTAACTTTACCGTCCTGCACAGTAATTGGGCCTCGATGACGTGGCATATGAAAAAAGGAAGCATTTCTTTGTCAGGTGCAATGTTATATTCTAACACTGTACTTCGTATACCGCTGCCCGTTTTGCCATGACGTCACCGCCGGAATGTCAAAGGTGAGATCAAGGCGCCGCTGCCCAGACGAGTACTGCTGGGCCGCATCCCTGCACTCTGCCCTTTGCTTCTGACACTCCGTCTATGTTCCTTCCTGCGGCATACGGAGGCCCATCATCCATGATGATTTATATGTAGAAGAACAAGATGAATTATGAAGATTTTCTAAATACCTTGTTGCATTGACTGTAAAACATAAAACCCGGATTTTAGGTGATCAAACCTGAGAAGAGAGTAAGGTGACGGCAGTATGAGATATGTATGCAAAGATTTCCCTGCTGTAGAGGTTTACCACTATAAGCATGTTACTTGTCATGCCAACAGAGCTGTGGTGAAGTTATCAGGGATGCTGGCTTTCGATACTTTTGGCTCACTCTGCTTCAAATACTGATAAGAGCAAACCTTACTAGATATCCTTTAACTTTTATATGGCTGGTTACAACAGTAATGTCTAAGGTGACCTCATACAGGGGCGGGAGGCAACTGTTGTATCGTAGGTGGTGATATGACCCTGTGTCCTTAGGTAATGGGCAAATAATCGCTCACAGGCTCGTGCCAAGGTAACACGTGGCTTTTGTTCCCTTCAAATTCTTACCAATCAATGTAAGTTGCGAATTGTGCCATAAATTCTGCTCACAATTCATATTAATAATGGTGAAAAACAATATCATAATATAATGATTATGACAAGACCAAATCTCTATATGCCACCAAGATATGTGTTTGAATGAAAATATCTCATCTTTAGCAACAAGTTGCTAAAAATCAAGAGATTCCTGGTCTTGATTGAAATAAGTCATATTAAAGATAAGCAATAATAATTAAAAAAAAAAAAAATCAGGACGCCGTGCACAGTCACTTCTACTTGAATGCAAAAGGATCCGCTCGCAACTAGAGTAAGCATTATAACTTCTTTATGTTATTGTAAAACTAACCTTAAGTCTTATGAAGTATATATAACTAATACACGCAATACAAATTTTACAATGACATTTTCATAACTACGTACTTGAATATCTGATTTATCGACATATTTGGACACTTAACCCACATCGTCCATGAGAAAAAAAGTAGTTAAATACGTGTTTGCTATATGACAAGATCTCGGTGTGAAGGGCAAAGTTCTGCACGCTTTGTTGTCTCGAAAAATATATTATTCGGCGGAAAAACAAAATAACTTAATTTGAATATACAATATTAATGAAGCTGACGAAACTTTCACTCATAAATCTATGTTGAAATCTACGTGCACTTCTGGAGACTAACTACTGATACTTTCTTTCCCTTATGCGGTAACAATGCAGCTATTATAGTTATACGGGGGATCAGATGGCAGAATAAATCAATCAATCAATCATTGGGGTCATACGTGGAGGGGCACGTCCCCTCGCCCACTCATCCACGCCAACCCCGGTGATCACTGAGCGCGAGTTTCCATGCAGGCCTCCTTCCCTTACCAAGTAACTCCCTACAGGAACAATCGACTTGCCTCAGCCACGAACTTTGTGGGCGCCCTTTGGCTTCCTCCACTCTTGGTTATCCCTTTCAGAGACAACCCGACAAGCAGGATCAGCTTCTGTGTAACATACCACATGCCCATATAGCCGGAGTTGACGTTGGCGGATTATATTGGTAAAAGGGTTTGATTCAGTCTCACGGAGCAATCACTGATTTGACATAAAGTCATTCCAGCGATGCGCCATGAGTAAAGAGACGTACATATGTAAAAAGAAAAAAAAACCTACAATACCTAGAACAACCACAATAGCCTGTACTTCTCAGTTTTGGTTGACTGAAATAATACACTTAAAATATTACACTTTTTCTTCTTAAATATAATAACACAGGGAAGTCATGCTGCTTGACACAAAACCTCAGTCATCACCATGACCTTAATTTTACCTCTACCTTTTCCTTCCTCTTTTTTTTCTCTCGCTCTCTCTCTCTCACGCACACACACACACACACACACACACACACACGCGCACACACACACACACACACACACACACACACACACACACACACACACACACACACACACACACACACACATACACTAGCCTCCTGGCTAGTACAGTGGTAGCGCGCTGGCCTTGCATTCGCTTGGTCGGCAGATCGAGTCCCCGCCCGGGCTTGTGATGCTTAAGCTGTTTACTGGGGAGGAACTGCTATGATCGGGCACCACAGTGGGGGGTTGGGCTTGCCCGGCTGACGTTCTGGAGAGCATCTTCATTGATGGATACCGGAACTGAAACCCATGCAACCTTACCTTACCTTACATACACACACACATACACATACACACACACATACACACACACACACACACACACACACACACACACACACACACACACACACACACACACACACACACACACATATATATATATATATATATATATATATATATATATATATATATGTACACACACACACACACATACACACACATTACATAAGTCAGACATCACATTACTGCCTCCGGTTACCATGACTATCCTTTATAATTACTAGTAAACCTTGACAGTGGTTCATAGTTACTTATAAGCCTGACGTCACACAAAAGTTTATAAGCCTGACAACGGCTCTCAATACCCTGATAAGCCTGACTTTGCCTTAAGCCTGACGACGCCTAAACATTATTCATAAGGGATGATAAATAGGAAGGCTGTGGGTTAGGATGGCTGCCAGGTCTCTTCACTACACACACACACGCACCATGAGGCCCATGCTGCTACCATCAACCCTTTTCGTTCACCACTGCCACACTCATTGGAAACTCATTGCCTCTGAATATTGAGGAATAAATGAAAAATGAGAGTAGTAATCGCAAACACTCATTAGGCTTGCCATGGTGCTAATATAATGATCATCTTTGCGTGTAAAAGATCATTCACCCAGTCAACCGAAACGTAGTCACTACATCTATACGGCGTAATTCTCATTACATTTTTAGTCAACGCTGAGAGAGTGGAGAGACTGATGAACAAGTTTGGTGTGCTAACCATTGGACAGGATGTGATCGCCTAAAACAAGGACAGTCTGAGAAAAATTCTGCAATGCCATCTGTTTATGCGCAGAACTCTGTGTTTGTTAACCTTGCCCAACCAAACGTAACGTAACGTAACGTAACTTTTCCATTCACAACTTAATACAACCTAACTTACTGCCTCAAAGCGTGATATTTGGTACAAGTGACAGCCTACGTCGTTGGTTTATTTACAAACCTACACTGTTAGTCCGCCGTCTTTGCAATAAGGCAAGCGTTTCTTTCGGAACGTGCCCCTTGACCACTGCACCACCGCCTTCCCATAATACATGCCCATGGTAAATGTATAATGTGTACAGGGTTGGCTGAAACTTTATAATAATTTCATGGAATTCATAGACGGCGCCGTTACTCCTACTAAGGAAATCCTTCCATGCTCTCTGCTAGCACTCCTCCAGTCCGCAACCAACGCTTGACGTTCCGCGTTACGTCAGGCGTTGGTTGCGGACTGGAGGAGTGCTAGCAGAGAGCATGGAAGGATTTCCTTAGTAGGAGTAACGGCGTCGTCTATGAATTCCATGAAATTATTATTATAAAGTTTCAGCCAACCCTGTACACATTATACATTTACCAGGGGCATGTATTATGGGGAGGCGGTGATGCAGTGGTCATCGTTCGGGCATGTGCACCTAGAGTCCCGGATTCGATCCCCCAATATCTGCTGGCCAAAGACTACCCAAATTGCTGCCATACTGTCCTCAGACGGGACTTACAATGTTTATATGCATCTGAGGCTGTAGTAGCAATAGCTTCTCATCGTTCTCAACATATTCAAGAGAGAACGTAAACATTCGAGGCATTACTATAAAAAAAAATCTAAAAACCTACGCCAAATAGCAGGCAAGAGTTCATCTTTGCTTCTATAAAGCCTACTGGTGCCAACAGTTTATGATGTAGAAAAAAAAATGTATGTCTTCCCACATATTCTGTCAGGAGGTAATACTCACTCTGTGTGCAAAGTTTCAACATTGTAGATGTACATGGCTGAAGCTCTGTTATTCTAAAGTATTTACGCTGTTGAATCAAACTTTTTAAGTAAAAATATGCACCAATTTTTAAAAATTTTGTGCTTCTTTGAATATACTTAAAAAAGAGGGCCATGTGCATGCCCATATAGAAACAAAATATAAGAGGTGTGAGTAACAAAGCGTATATATTATGCCGCTCATTGTCTCTGTAATTAAGTTATGCGGTTTCTATATGATATGCCACATATTTTAGAAAGTTTTAAACATGTTTGATCAATGATATATTTCCAATTCAAGTTTTCATCAATCGTGACACCAAGAACATTTGTATGATTGACATGTTTTATAGTTTCACCTTCTAATGATATTGGAGGGAAGGATTTTTTTCATAGATATGTTTTGAAATGAAATATTGTTTATTTAAAAAAAAAGTTTTATTTATTTGATTCCAGCCATGGTTTAGCTCTGACTTTAATGTTATATATAATGAATATATGGTTTTGTCCTTAAATACGATTGTTGTGTCATTGACAT
>JAPQNM010000003.1:28910508-28928008 GCA_029783475.1 Metacarcinus magister | reverse complement strand
CCGTAATCATGCCAAATATATTCTCCAACTTACTAAAAACTCTTTCATCAATAGAAAATGTCAAAGTCTTTCCAACTCTAACTCTTCTCGTGATATATGGCATCTAGCCAATAATATCTCTAACAATTTTACTTCTTCATCTTTCCCTCCTTTACTTCAACCAGATGGCCCCACAGCTGTCTCTTCTTTCTCTAAAGCTGAACTCTTCGCTCAAACCTTTGCTACCATCTCTACTTTGGATGATACTGGGCATATTCCTCCTACTCCTCCACCCTCTGACTACTTCATCCCTAAAATTAGAATTCTTTATTATGACGTTTTCCAGACTCTCTCTGGCCTTGATTCTCGGAAGGCTTACGGTCCGGATGGAGTCCCTCCTGTTGTTCTCAAAAACTGTGCTTCCGAACTCGCTCACTGCCTGGTCAAACTCTTTCGTCCGTGTCTCTCTACTTCTACCTATCCTTCTTGCTGGAAGTTTGCTCACATTCAACCTGTCCCTAAAAAGGGTGACCGCTCCAATCCTTCTAACTACCGCCCTATAGCTTTGATTTCCTCCCTTTCTAAATCCTTTGAATCTGTCCCTAACAAGAAGATAATGAGGCATCTATCAGCTCACAACCTTCTCTCTGATTGCCAGTATGGTTTCCGTAAAGGCCGATCTACTGGTGATCTTCTTGCTTTCCTAACTGAATCTTGGTCATCCTCTTTTAGGGACTTCGGTGAAACCTTTACTGTCGGCCTTGACATATCGAAAGCCTTCGATAGAGTCTGGCATAAATCTTTAATTTCTAAACTACCCTCATACGGATTCTATCCTTCTCTCTGTACCTTCATCTCTAGTTTCCTTTCCGACCGGTCTATTGCTGCTGTAGTGGACGGTCATTGTTCTTCTCCTAAAACTATCAACAGTGGTGTTCCTCAGGGTTCTGTCCTATCACCCACTCTCTTTGTATTATTCATCAATGATCTCCTAAATCTGACTCAATGCCCTATCCACTCCTATGCTGATGACACCACCTTGCATTTTTCAACGTCGTACAATAGACGCCCAACCTAACAAGAATTAAATGACTCAAGGCGAGATGCTATAGGACGCTTAACTTCTGATCTTTCGCTGTTTCTGATTGGGCCAGAGCAAACCTTGTTTTGTTCAATGCCTCAAAAACTCAATTTCTACAACTATCTACTCGACATAACCTTCCAGATAACTATCCCCTCTTCTTCAATGACACTCAACTTCCCCTCTCATCCACATTAAACACACTCGGTCTATCCTTTACTAAAAATCTAAACTGGCAATTTCATATCTCTACTCTTGCTAAATCAGCTTCCAAGTAGTTAGGTGTCCTATGGCGTCTGCGTCCATTTTTCTCTCCCTCTCAGCTGCTTACTCTGTACAGGGGCCTTATCCGCCCATGTATGGAGTATGGCTCACATGTCTGGGGAGGCTCAACTCATACAGCTTTATTAAACAGGGTGGAGTCTAAAGCTTTTCGCCTCATCAACTCTCCTCCTCTAACTGACTTTCTTGATTATTTAAGTCACCGCCGCAATGTTGCATCTTTATCTATCTTTTACCGCTATTTTCATGCTGACTGCTCTTCTGAACTTGCTAACTGCATGCCTTCCCACCTCCCGCGGCCTCGCTACACAAGACTTTCTACTTCTTCTCATCCTTATTCTGTCCATCTTCCTAATGCAAGAGTTAACCAGTATCTTCACTCTTTCATCCCTTACACTGGTAAACTCTGGAACTCTCTTCCTTTGTCTGTTTTTCCACCTGCCTATGACTTAAACTCTTTCAAAAGAGGAGTGTCAAGACACCTCTAATGTTAACTGGATCTCCACCCCTTGCTTCTATTCTCCTACTGTCCTCTTTACAGGGTCTGGCGACAAGCGGGATTTTTTTTACTTATTTCTGTTTTCCCTTAGCCATTACCCTTTTAATGTTAAATATATAATATATATATATATATATATATATATATATATATATATATATATACCACCACAACCACCAATAACACCAACCTCCCAAAATAGCTTTCACAGTTAAAGTATAAAAATATTACTTCCTTCCAAGCAAAACACACACACACACACACACACACACACACACACACACACACACACACACACACACACACACACACACACACACACACACACACACACACATACACACACGCAGACACACACACGCAGACACATACACACACACACACACACACACACACACACACACACACACACACACACACACACACACACACACACACACACACACACACACACACACACACACACACACGCGCGCGCGCGCGCGCGCAGACACACACACATACACACACACACACACACACACACACACACACACACACACACACACACACACACACACACACACACACACACACACACACACAAGCACGCACACACGCACACACACAGACACACACACACACACACACACACACACACACACACACACACACACACACACACACACACACACACACACACACACACACATTCCATCATGCATCTTCATTAATGAATTATTAAACTCGCCGTTGCCTCATGGCCAGCAGCACGCAAGACTACTAATGTATATTCAGAGGTAAAGCCACAGCATATCTTCACTGCCAAGGACAAGCACGAACACCTGCCAAGACTGAGGGATCGCGAGAGAGGTTTTCAGAGTCTTTTGCTGTAGCTCTAATGAATTGTTATGTATTGTATTGTTTAAGTAAGGGATGTTCCTGCCCGTCCATCCATCCATCCATGTGTGTGTGTGTGTGTGTGTGTGTGTGTGTGTGTGTGTGTGTGTGTGGTTTTGTTTTGTTTTGTTTTTTGTTTTGTTTTGTTTTGTTTTGTTTTGTTAGGGAGGCGCAGCCTGTAGCAGGCCGACGGGACGAGGAGGTTGACGTGTCGGTTGTTGGGTCTTTGTTTTTTGGGGAGGCAGATAACACAGGATGGTGAGTGGAGGTACAACTGTGTGGGTGGAATGGTAACGGTTTGGAGAAGGGTAAACAAACATGTATTAGCACCGATAGGCCTGGCGTACAGTCACAGCCAGTCAAATCAAGTCTCGTTTACCCACTCCAGCTCACAGTTGGTCATTGTTTATAGTTCTTAAATATTCTTTCTTCTTTAATTTTCTTCACCATGTTGTGTTATATGTTGTATGTGTTAAAATGTTTTTAGTAGCAGATTTCCCAGAACTGTACACTAGTGGCGAGGTTTGTCAATTGGTTAATTATATATTAATTGAATCACATTTAGCAGAAAAAACTTTGCATCTCAATGCTATAATCGCTTTTTAATCTAGTATATTCGAACATTAAAAAACGAACCAGTTAGTACAAATAACCGTTCAATACCACATGTCTTATATTTTTGCCGTAAACAGTGACTTGGTACAGACTGGTTTTGAATGATGCACCACGACTAAGGCGAACCTTCAAACACGTCCCATCCTTTCATGTATCGTAATTCTGAAAAAAATAGAATTGCTTGAAAATCACATCAGAGCAATACTTAAAACAGATAATGAATAATGCCTCGTAAATTTATCAAAGCATTAAGATATCTCCTGTCACCATGTTCAAAAAACCCCTGGACAAAATTGTGCTAGTAATTTTATATACTGAAATTTGGCCATACAACAATCATTTACTTTAAATTGCCACTCATTATGCTTAGCTTGAAAAATCAGTTACAGTCTTAATCGTCAACTGCTTCAGTTCCTTGCGAGACCAAATATATAATTATTTAAAAAAAAAAAGTTTCTTCATATTGAAGGCCAATTTGCTAACAACATAGTAACCCATGTTTGTCATGTTCAATGTTCTTCTCCCCTTGAACCTTGAAATAACCTTGAGTTGGACAGGAAAAAACGCGAAAATAACCTTGATTGGCGCGTTCTCGGGGATGTGGTTGGCGTCTTGTAGCATCAGCAGATCAGAAAAATTATGCCGCAAGGAACTTTCAAATACTTTATCAGGAATCTTTGTAGGAGCTTTCAAGAAGAGGCTCGTTGCACAGCATTACATAAATCTACTTCCTGGAAGGCACATTGGTTTCCTTCATGACATGATTATACAATTACTGAAATTATTTATAAATAATCTACAATTTGATGTGGGATTTAACAATTATGAGGATGCGAGTGACGAACCTTTCCTGCACAACATTAAGGCTGGGAAGTGGAGGAGCCTTGGTAGGTGTTTGGCCTTGGTAGGCGTGCAAGGCCGCTGTAACCCCAACACGCCCGGGGGCGGGGCGGAATCTCACTACTTGCTCAGCCCCACCACCACTCTTTCCCCTTTGAATCTCGGTATGACCTTCCAAACTTAAGGACTGAGCTGAGTTTTGCAAGATGCCTTTAATTGTAAAATCCCAGTGTCTATGTGCAATAATGAAAGCAGGAATATAATGTTTATAAAACACTGATTTTGTACTTACTCGTTGATGACGTGCTTTAATAACTCAACCTTTTATTCATTTTACCTGTCACAAATTAAGCAGCCCACCAACAAAACGATGGATTTCCCAGTCTACCCATCCATCTGCTGCAAATCAATCTTACTTTGATGACTGAAAGCTGGACACATCCACTTCAGGTCAGAGCAAGACCCTTGAACCTATTTCTAGTCGACATGCGTGCGTGACGATGCTTTCCTCTATGTGCTGCATGACGTGCAGGAGTTTCGTAGGTGTTGTCAGTGGCTGGTGGAGGGACCAGCAAAATGGAGGTGGGGGAAGGAACTTACAGAAGTACATAACAAGTGAAATCTGCGTTACCGGCGTGGGGAAAAAGGAAACATTGAGTTTCGTGACGCGCTATGACATACCAAATAGGAGAGAGGAGCGAGAAAGTGGCAGGAAGGTCCACTGCTCGGCTACACTTTTCAACATATGTCGGCCACACTCCGCCACGCCAGTCCCTCGCCATCAACACATATGACGCGGGATGATTTGTTCATCTTTCACGCCCTAATAAATCGTAGACACAAGGCGCTCTACCAAGCTTCCACAAACAGCTGTTTTCCTCTTGATGCACAACCACAACAGCTCCATTATAGCATAATTTGGAATCGTTTTAAATTCCTGTGTCTGATCGCGCGGCTTCGTTGTTTTGTCAAGTGTAAGGAAACTAGTAGCAAAACAATAGTCGGCTAAGAATAATAATGAGGCAGTCTAGCAGGAAGACATATTTCTTATGAAATAAAACTTAGTCAATAATTACCTGAATTGAGGCTAATTTTAGTATTGTTATAATGAAGTAAAATTATTCTCCAATTTCATTATAATAATTGGTTTCGACATAAGAAAAACAATGAGGAAACAGTTTTACTATTCGGATGTTTCCCTGAAGGCTTATAATGATTTCAATTATGAATGTAGGCTATGCAAGAAAATTATAGCGACACTCAAGTTTGGTTACGGTAAAAAAAAATGTAAGTCAAAGACAGAATTATCTGATATTTTAAAAACAGAATAATAAAGGAATCAAACTGAAAATTAATATAACCAACACACATATTAGCTGCCTCCTGGGAACGACCAATAAAACAATTCGTCTTCTGCAGCAATTCCTGTGACTCCTTCCCAAGCAGAGGGTGAAACACTAGGACGAGAGAGTGAGCAGATAGACACAATACTGTTTGGAGAAAGTAAACCAAAACAACAATATTTTGCACTCAATCCTCTACTATTCATGAAGATAAAGACAGATACCCTGAGTGATGGTGGAATAAAAACAGATCGTTTCATTCCTTTGCAAACGTATTTTTCTGTGTCTGTTTGTCCGTCTTTCTGTTTATTTGCCTTTCTTTGTCTGTCTGTCTGTCTGTTTGTCTCTCTGTCTGTCTGTCTGTATGTATGTATGTATGTATGTATGTATGTATGTATGTATGTATGTATGTATGTATGTATGTATGTCTCTTTTTCTCAAATTAAATAATATATGAATAGATAAATAAGTAGATAAAGAGATGAATAAAACATGTTTTTTGTGGTATAGCATATTCTAAAACGTGTTTGATAGCTCTGCAGCGGCCATTAAGATATTATTATGCAAATAATTTTACAGGCATTTGCAGAAAGCACCATCAGCACAGTTTTGATCATACTAGATGTAAATTGTTGTCTTCTACAAATCAATAAATCATAACTGTAGCACCAAACATCCAATCATTTGTGTTTAATTCCGGTTTTCACGCATACAAACACTTTCCAAACCCTCACACGATAGACCGCATTCTGGATGATCGATCTTCTCTCCTCATCCTCCCTTCCTCATAAACCTACAACTCCAATCCTTTGTCAGACATGTGTCGCCTCTTATGTTGTGGATACTGTTAGGGGTTCTAAGACTGACGGGTTGTGGTGTGCAAACAAACGCATGAGGAAGGTGACGTAATGCCTTAATGGAGTTAGGGTGAGGGATGGGGGAGGTAGGGAGGACAAAGTGCTAGTAATTATATGGGTGAAGTAGCGTCCATGAGCTAAGCGGACGTCCTGACACGAAGAAACGTGACAAAAGGATGTAATAGAATATTAACGTTCTTCGTAATTATTGTGGTCAAACTGAAAGGCAAGGAGGAAACATGTGTTCATCATGCTCTGCAAACTCTGTTTTCAGCACGACCAAGAAAGGAATTTCACTAAATGTGGAAGTGAAAGCAATATAATTTTTCTTGTCAAAGTGAACTCTCCCAAGTAGCCGTCATGTGCAGTGAAAGGCCGCTGTGTTTGCCTCGCCTCGGTGCCGCGCCGGTGCTTCTTACCGTGTCGGCCCACAAGTCTACCTTAACGCCTGGAAATCACGTACACTTTTTTTTCTTTTTGAGTGTCTAGATTTGGGCGTCAGGGCTGTAACGCCCCGCCATTGATGAATGGAGTGAGGAGAATGATAAACAAGAGAAAAGTAACAGTAATTATAAGTATAGTACAAAATTATGGTGGGGAAAATTAATCATAGGTATGGTAAGAATTAGGTGGGAATTGAAATTAATTGAAACGTAGTGCATCTTGCGACATCAAATTATTATTATTTTTTTTTTAAATAGATGTCAAAAACATCCAGGCAAGGAATTCATGTTAATAATGATGTGAAGGAACAGGAAGAGGATTAGGGAGCAGACCAAAATTTAAGACATTTTGCGCACAATCAAAAGAAAAAAAACGACATGGGCAGGACACGTCATGAGACAAAGATATAATAGATGGACTATTAGAGTAACAGAATGGCAACCCAGGGATGGTAAAAGAAGGCAAGGAAGACAGAGAACTAGATGGAGAGATGAGATTTGAAGTTTTGCTTGAGTAACCTGGAACAGACAGGCATCTGACAGAGATGAGTGGAGAAGGTTCGGGGAGGCCCTTGTTCTGCATTGGATTCATAGAGGCTGATGATGATGATAATGCAATTAACAAGACGGCGGCAGGTGGTGGAGTAGAGAAAGAAAAGGCCTCTGAACCATACTTGGTAGCACACGACGTGGCGAGCATAAAGGAGGTTGAAAAACGTAATTACATGCATTGCATAGTCAAAGGAACAAACTTATTGATAAGCTAAACTATACGTCCACCTGCCTGTTTGTATTAATTGACCTTCGGCACGAAGACTTGAGAGCTGGGAGATGTAATTTATTAGATTTAAAAAGGCGAAAAATGCGATCCTTTTATAGTCTGTCATTATCCCGCGGCCCTGACCTGCGATCCACGGAACAGGAGGGAGGAGGAAGAGAAAAGGAGAAGGAGGAAGAAAAGGAGGAGGAGGAGGAGTTTTCACCGCATGCTGCCGTCTTTAATGTGAAAGTTTAAACATTTTTACGGTGGCGTTGACGTGTTGTGCTTCTTACTCAGGTGAGAAAAATACTCCCCAGATAATAAGCAGTTGTTTCATCGCGTTGGTGCTAAGACGTTACGTTCTTGACTTCTGTGTTGGTATTTGTGTTAGATGGGAAGAGGACGGAGGAACAGCATTACTTTGATATTTACTTTATTCCTGAACGTAGGCTCAACACCTAAACGTAAAGGATTTTTTTCGTGTGTGTGTGTGTGTGTGTGTGTGTGTGTTTTATCTATTATTTATTTAATTTTATTTTTACATTTATATATTAATCAATTTGTGTGTGTGTGTGTGTGTGTGTGTGTGTGTGTGTGTGTGTGTGTGTGTGTGTGTGTGTGTGTGTGTGTGTGTGTGTGTGTGTGTGTGTGTCTGTGTGTGTGTGTCTGTGTGTGTGTGTGTGTGTGTGTGTGTGTGTGTATGTGTGTGTGTGTGTGTGTGCGTGTGTGTGTGTGTGTGTGTGTGTGCGTGTGTATGTGTGTGTGTGTGTGTGTGTGTGTGAGGGGAGAATAGATGATGATGGTGCAGCTTATAGCCACGTGTGCAGCGGGTGATGAGGTAGTGAGTTCTTGAGAATGTTTGTGATGCAGTGGTTGGTGCTTTGCTACGTGTTAATAATGAGTGTTACGGAATGTAGGCAGGGCGTGGGGACGGGGGGGGGGAGTTTGTTTGATGAGGGAGGCTGGAGGCGAGGAGCTGTTATCATGAACCTGGTGACGACTATGAGGGTGGTATCGGTAAGGAGTGGATTTGCGATGACCTATGCGAGAGACAAGTACCGTTGAGGATTGAGATTAATGTGTTATGGTGCTAGTGGGAACTGAGGAAAGGGTTATAAAGCTGGTGGTGTCCGGAGGAAGAATTGTTTTATGAGGGTGGTGGGTGATGAGAATGGAAACTGATGGGTGTGTGTTATGATGGTGTTGGAGGTTGAGCGATATGTGTCATACAGCAGATGGAGTTCTGGAAGTTTATGGGAGCCGAGAGTCGTGTGAGGGTCGAGTGGTCCTCTGGGTCATTCATTCCCTACTCTGGCCAAGAGCCATGCACGAGGGCCCTCAAGCACTGTCGCTCCGCACGTGACATAAACGATTGAGGTCTGAAGGAGCACCGTGTGATCAACTGTCTGCTCTGTTGGCTGCGTTGCTTTGCCTGTTCTCGGGCTATTGTTGGTGCTTGAGGATGTGGCGTGATGAGTATTTGTTCTTGGTTTCGTTCAATGTTGTACAATGTTGTCACTGTAGTCCGTGAAGGAGGAAGAAGGTTCACTCCTCCCTTTCTTCCTCCTTCACAAGGCACCTCATCATAAATATTTGAATGAGACGTAAGAAGATCTGTGCCACCGACCAGAAACCGCTTTCTAACTTCACCACGCAGCCTTGAACATTTGAAGAGCTCCTCGCCTGGCCAAGCTTGACGCCTGCTGGCCACCGCCCTTCCCTCAGGCCTCGGTCGCCACACCATCATCACGACCACCTGGATACGATAAACATTGCCTAATACAGAGTCATTCACCTAATGAAGTAACACCTGCCCTTGCTTATTCCACTATAATTAGAACTTTACCCTGACTTGGCTATGCATCTGGTAGCATGTCAGAACATAGACGTAAACGCAGATGAGAGTAATTAGATATTCATGATCACGTTGACAATGCAGTGCTAATTTCTACAATTGTCAGTAAAAAGTAGGTTACTTCACTTTGTGTGAGTGTCAGAGCGAGAATGGCGTGTTTCCAAGACGGTAAAACAATTCATCCCATAGAAGTATATGATTACGACAGTGTTCCTTTGCTAACAACACCCTGGGAAAAAGTAGCAAAGAATTCCCAAGGGCAAGTCTTGTTCCGGCCGGGGCACCCATTCAGACTTGAGGCTAAAGTCAAGACGAGTTTCGAGTTTCCTCATGTGAGAGTTGTGGTGCAGTCGAGATTCATCCTGTCCTTCACACCACCACTTTAAAACTTTCTCCAGGCTTCTGCTGTACTTCATCACCGTGCTTTTTTGCGTGTACGAGGAAGCAAATGTTTACTATAAATCGGATGCTACACCAGTAAGTTTCTGCTAATTCATTATTTAGTAGTGCTAGTGTCATGCAGTAGATATTGTGTACTCGTATGGTGTATCCTGCGTGTTGGTATTGTTGGTCTGACGGGAGGTCGGGTGGTTGTGGGCGCGGTGAGGTGGCTGCGCGGGAAACTTTCTCGTCAAGAATCCTGCAAGGCTTCTCTTGCCTCTTTTCTCTCAAGTCTGGCCGACATCCTCCAGGGACGTCCTTTGCATGGGGGCATTCTAGTGGATCAATGGTTACGAGAAGCAGGTTGCATGACCCAAGAAGATAGTAATTAATACCCCCTTCTTTCCCACTTATTTTCTCTTCCGATGAGCAGCAGAGGGAGCATGACCTTTTACTTTGGCTGGGAGCAACAGATGACCTCATACTGAGAGTACATTCATTGGTTGCTGTAAGACCGACAAACTTTCTACCAGAGTGTCTTTTATCGGCACGTAGCTTCTGCAGGAAAGAACGATCGCAAATGCTTTCCCATATACGTACAAAAAGAAAACGAAAAAAAAATGAAAGCTTTAAGCACAGGTATTTCAAACAGGATGCAATGATTCTCTTGAAAAAAAAATTAGCTCTTCTTAACTGGTATGTAATCATAGCATTTTCAAAAGTTTATTGTATAATTATGAGAGGTTGTGTGGTTATTTTGCCTTGGAAGTATGTCTGCGTATTAATTTTATCCTTCGAGGAAAATTTTTCGTGTCATTGATTTGTTTATATTGTGGCTATGCTTTCATTCGTCTTTCGCTATCGTCCCGCAAAGTCGAACACAGGAGCTGGGTGTTTAGCAGGGAAAGGCCAAGCCACAGTGAAGGTGACACTGGAAGGAGCGAAAGAATCTCCAACTGTGTAAGTAATGAACACTATAATGCTTAATTGTTTCCTTCTGCTGTTGTTGATGACGAGCCTGGAATAACTAGCATATAATTAATCCCGAGGAAAAACAAAGATGCATACATACATGACAGTTGCAAATTATAATGTTCCAAATTTGCTTGTTACAAAACATACGTACAAGTATTAAACATGGAGACGCCTGTAGCTCCTCAAGTCAACCAACACCTTCAGAGGCTGGTAACATGGAATTTGACGCACCTCAGAGCGTGCGCCCCAAATTATGGAAATAAAAGCAGTAGGTCTATTGTGCTGGCTATGCTGAGGTGTGAGGGGGGACCACGGCCGCTACATAATTCATGCCGGAAACCATAAATAATGAGGTGGGTGTGGAAAGGCCGCGGCGAGGTGTAGGAAGGCTGTTGCGGTCAACAAAGCGTGTCTGTTGACTGGATGCCCACCGCACCTTTGTCACTATTTTAATAACAGCTGAGTGGTGATTAAAAAAAGAAAGAAACAGACCAAGTTGCGGTTGCGTCATCATCGTATGCAATCCATCTCCGTATATTTCCTTTGAATCTTTTGCCAGTGTTATTCTTGTTTTTTCAATCCTCTTTAGGGCTTATTATGTTGACCTTCCTTCCTTCTGGTGCTCAAGAGCTTAAAAAGAAATTACACAAGATGGATGAATATTTACCACAAAATCAACACCTATGTTTTGCGAGTCAATATTAATACACTCATATGAATATGAACGGTAATATTTCTAATATTTGTTTTCTGTAAAATTCTGCCAACCAGTAAAAGCTGAAAATGACATTCGCGACTTTTCCTTCCTTGTGAAAGGAAATTAGAGAATTTGCTTATAAACCTGATTATGCATCCTTCCTGTATTATTATTAATATTATCATTATTATCATTATTATTGTTATAATCATTATTAATATCACTATTATTATCAATATTAATATTAATATTATTATTATTATTATTATTATTATTATTATTATTATTACTATTACTATTATTATTATTATTATTGTTAGTATTATTATTACTACTATCATTATTACCATAATAATGATAATAATAATAATAATAATAATAATTATTATTATTATTATTATTATTATTATTATTATTATTATTATTATTATCATTATTATTATTAAGATGATAATGATAATAATAATAATAATATTAACAATTATTATTATCATTCTTATTAATATTATTACTATCATTGTTACCATTATTATCATTATCATTATTATTTTTGTTATTATTGATATTATTACTATCATTATCATTATTGACATTATTATTATTATTAATTATTATTATTATTATTATTATTATTATTATTATTATTATTATTATTATTATTATTATTATCATTATTGTTATTATCATTATCATTATCATGATTATTATTAATATTATTATTATCATTATTATCATTATTATCATTATTATTATTATTATTATTATTATTATCATCATTATTAACGTTATGAGTATAATGATAACAATACGTGTGTGTGTGTGTGTGTGTGTGTGTGTGTGTGTGTGTGTGTGTGTGTGTGTGTGTGTGTGTGTGTGTGTGTGTGTGTGTGTGTTATTCCTCAATGATTTGAAACTTCCCCCTTGCAAACCATGATTTGATGATTTTTTATCTTGTCCAATTGTTCGGCAGCACTTTGTCTTCATGAACTGGCGAATAACTCTACACTTAACTGACTACTGTTCAGGGGAAGAAAAAAAATCAGATATGTATCGGCGCTTCTAGTGAAGGCATTTGATCGTTTCAACTTCTCACAAACTCATCGTGATGTTCATTAATTCTTACATTCCAATGGTCCAAATCGTACACTTTTATACAGAATTAACAGTATTCGCTTCCAGTCTTAGATACTGGCCCGTTAGTAGATACTACTTAATAATTGTCAGTGAAGGAACGGCTTATTTCAGGCAGGAGTTTCCTTTTTTATCAAGAGAGAAGAGAAAAACTCAGGAAATGAAGAGGTGGGTTGCCTGAGCGTGGTGCAATCGCTGGATTAAGCCATGTATCAGTAATTTCAAGGGGATTAGAAAATAAAATAAAAATAAATTGTATCCCCTAACTACCGTAGTGTTAAGGAAACTGCCTCCTCAGTTGCAAATAAGACAGGTGTTACTGGATAAAGGTTTTTGAAAGTCAATGGCGGGCAATTTTTTTTTAACGTTTTTGCCAAGATAGCTCTATGAAGTTTTATCTGGACCCCTGCATCAGGTGTGGGGGTGGGAAGCTGTGCTAGTTATTTATGTATAAGATGCTGCTGCTTCCACCAGTTTGTGCATAAACATTCATTAAGTACTTAGTGGCGACTGTTTTACCTTGGTAATCATTCCACGCTTCCATAAAGTTTCTTAACCGCGACGTGATTTCTTAAAATCTATATTTTAGGAACTTTTC
The DNA here is from genome assembly GCA_029783475.1 of Metacarcinus magister. Taxonomy (NCBI): domain Eukaryota; kingdom Metazoa; phylum Arthropoda; class Malacostraca; order Decapoda; family Cancridae; genus Metacarcinus; species Metacarcinus magister. The sequence continues at coordinate 28,914,793 of JAPQNM010000003.1, read as the reverse complement.
CTGATTGTGACGGTCACATCGTGACGGCAGGTGCCTGGCGCCGCTCCTGGCCTTCTCTCTCAACCCCGCACAGAGATCACGGGGAATAGGTCGGAGGAGAGATAAAAATCACCAGATGCACCAAACCTGTTCTCTGAAGCCAAGGATCTTCAAGGTCCTTTTGTGGCCACCCCGCCAGAAACCTTCGCCTTTCTGTCCCCGAGGTATTGAGGAGGTAATCCTCAGGAGCCTCCCAGACCAGCTGCGGGGAGAGACGCAGTACAAAAGTGGTCCTTACGTCGCCCCGTAGTACGAGCGGCATCATAGCTAGGCTGGAGAAAACCCTTCCGGGCTCGTAGGATACGTCCGTTAAGGAGAGGCTGCCGAGCTTGGTTTTGCCATTCCAGAGCTCAGGGGGCAAACGACGTGGACTGGACTGCGCGAGGCGGGAAATGCGCCAATTCATCCAACGTGTTCTAGCTCGACCACGTTTTAGCATAAGAGACAAGGAGGTAGAAGTCGTGGAAGAGATGCAGTTTGGAGAATTTTGGAGCAGGTGCAGCTCCATACCTGGGCGCTTTCCCATCCCAGTGATATGATGTCACAATTTTTACTTGGCTCTAAATAATAGGGTGCATTTATGTCATTACATGGATGACAATGCTGCTGTAAACTTATTCTATTCTACTGACGCACAATGGACTGCAGAGATACAATAATATATATTTTCTTTCAGTCGAGGGCTTAAAGTTTTAGACGTTATAAATTCACAAGGGCTAACATGCAAACAACATCCCTCTAATCCGAGCGAACACTAATTTTTTTCTTCCTCAAGCTCATTAGAATAAACAAAACATGAATCTTCTCGCTAATTAGGTGTGTAATGGTGTGTGATGGTGTGTGTGTGTGTGTGTGTGTGTGTGTGTGTGTGTGTGTGTGTGTGTGTGTGTGTGTGTGTGTGTGTGTGTGTGTGTGTGTTGATAGTTACAGAGAGGAGGGAGAGTCGTGGTGACGTGTGATGGAGACAGAGGGGGGTGGTGGGGGGGGTAAGGGAAGGCGTAGCAGCTCGGTGGCTTGTGTGGTGGCAGATACTATGAGCCACTAGTGGCCAAAGGGTAGGCGTGGCTTGGTGACAGATATAGGGAGGGGGTGGCAGGTGTGGCGGGTAGCAGGTGCGACGTTGCAGTGTTGTGGTGCAGGTGTGGCACAACGGTGAAGCTACGCACGATCTAGCTTTGTTAACGAACCTCTGACCCTTATAAGGCCGCTGCACACCCAAATTTTTCATCAGGAAGAGAGGCCATGTTCCAGGTTCCCATCTCTTCCCTCATTCAACTGTTCCTCCTCCTCCTCTTCATCTGCCCCTTCCTTCTCCTTTCTTGACCACAACTATCAGTTCAGTCTCTCCTGTCATCTCATCTTCCAGTCTTCACCGCCTTCCTCAAGCCTTATCATTCGTCTATTTCCGCATGGATGTCGATCAGCTTGTATTATCCTTAACAGTAGGTTCAGTTTCCAACATTCCCCGAAGTTTTAATCTAGGAAATCATTAAGTTTCTTGGTATTCTAAGAAAATTAAACCCTATTATGTGAGAGATTATTCAAGGAGCACAGTATCACGCGGTATGTTCATAATTGTTATTGCCTTCGCACACTAGATATATAAAAAAGAAGTAATTTGCATGTTCTAGAGAGATGGAAAATTTCAGATAAAGATCGGCTGGGTCTGATATGCGGGAAGAGAAAGCTAATACTTAGCAAATAATAAATCAAAATTCTCTCACGCTTAGAAAATGTAATTATCAAACTGTTTAGTTATTCAAAGTTAGTGATCTCAATGACAATGTCATGTAAAATGACGCAGAATGTAATTGTCTATGAAGTGTGATTAGGGATAAAAAAAATATTACTTCCTGGTGGTTCTCTTCTCCATGAGCCAGAATACACGCCAGATTGTACGTCGGGCACACCTATATGCATTGCTAGCATAATGTTACCAGTCCATTGCGAGACACTGCCATAGAAGAAATGATGGAATAATGCACTGTACCTACTACTGCATGATTATTCATGGCTATTGGAGTATTATCCTTAGAGGTGAACGAACAAGGGGGGATGCTGTGTCTAGAATACATAGACGAGCTTTCCATGGGGGACCAGAAGGCCACGGCAGGGCGTGTCAACAACACTGATGCAGTTTACCTTAGCTACTTCCCGACCCACGTCTCTGAGATGCCAACTCGTTCCTCTCTCCTCTTCCCGCATACCAGCCGCAGCCGCTCGTTATCTCAAGTGCTCCATCTGTCTAGGACATGCACTTTGTTTTTACTCATATCTCTCCTTTCTTTTTTTTTATTGGAAGACACCAAACAAAATTAACAAATAAAATGTCAATCGTCATCTATCTTGTATCAGTGATGCAGGTCTGGTGAAGGTACACAACGCAGGCCACTTGGTCCTTCCTCGAGGGTGGGGCTGTCATTCATCTTGCATAGTGGGATTTTTTTGAGCCGCCACGGTCAGCCACACCACACACCACAGCACAGTACCCAGGCCTCCGCGACACATGACGGGATTACGTGTCATTTTCCCGATTTTTGTGATGGATATAGTAGTTCTGTTTAGTGTAGGGCGAAACAAAATATTATTGCAGGATGAACTCGTGGAGGAAACAGCGTATAGTGAAAAGAAGAGGAGGAGGAGGAAGAAGGAATTTGGGGAGAGAGGAGAAAGAGGAGGAGCTGGATGGTGCCACGGGGAAGGAGAAGCGAAAGGGTAGAAGTTGAAAGGTTAAGGTTTGTAGGAGGGAGAAGGGAAGACAGAGCAGGGCGGGGTGGGAGGAGTTACGGGCATAGAGCAAGTAAGCAGAGAGGAGAGTGTTGCGTGGAAGAGGAAGGGAAGAGACTGTGGGAGAGGCTGTGATCTAGTCGACCTCGAGGCTGTAGGTAGGACTTTTCTACCACTCGTGTTACAAACCTTCTGGAACTTAAGCCTTGCAACATCACTTCCCATTAATCAAACTCTCCGTACTGGATGTTAAGACGTAATACTAATTCATGTTGTATCTTTCTCTTTCCACAGGTAAGCCATGAAGGGGATGAAGACGATGAGGGTCATGAGTCAGTTGCAAGGTAGGAAGACTTACCGCTGTTTCGTTAGCCTTCGCGGAGAACAAAAAAAAAATAGTACATTCCTTAAGCTTAAATGTTATCCGTATCGCGTGATTATATTTTGTACCTACGACATCCATCATAATGAATTTACGTGGAAAAACATTGTGGTGGGAAGATACTGATAAAAAAAGAACCACGACAGAGGCAGAAACACAACATGTTTTGTAAACAATCTCCTTTCTAAGCTTCTTCAGACTACAGAAGAGTCGTTCACACCGTATGTAGTATCACTTCGTATTTAAAGCCAAAGATAAACTTAATCAAACCACCTCCATAATACTGCACAGTGAAATAAAACAATAAAGGCCAATTAGCAAAGCCATTCACACTTGGGCTCCGTCATCCTCAGGTTCACCGAGGTCGCTTCAGCCTCGCCCACACGCTACCATCGCCCACCACCACCGCACCACCAACCAGCCTGCCACATCACGTCTCTCTCTCTCTCTTTCTCTTTCTCTTTCTCTTTCTCTTTCTCTCTCTCTCTCTCTCTCTCTCTCTCTCTCTCTCTCTTCTCTCTTTCTCTCTCTCTCTCTCTCTCTCTCTCTCTCTCTCTCTCTCTCTCTCTCTCTCTCTCTCTCTCTCTCTCTCTCAATCCTACCCCTTTACTCTTCCCTCCTACAGCCAGTATTCAAATCACCTGCGTGGACTGCTAATACAATCCTTCTCGGTGTTAATAACCGGCTGTCTTGTCTTAGATGCAATTTATTTACTGGAACTCAAGGCTATGCTTTATTTTCTGACCAACTAAAAACTATGTATAGCACCCCTGTGTTGATGTGACTGTCCTGTTTAACTAAGTATTCGAGGACGTGGGTCTTTCTCGCTGGGAAAAGTTCACAAGACATCTACTATACAGATCAATAAATGGGTATGTGCATACCTGGTGAACTGTGGTGACCCGGATGTGTCCCAGAGTAAAGTGTTTGCTCATCACAAGTTTAGGAGCCAAGAAGACAAGGACGATAATGACAAAGTACAGCATAAAATACGCTCGCAGATTTACTATTAAGACTATCGATTAAGGTCAGATATGCCATATATAATCATTATCGTCTTAGTCACAGCTTCTGTAATTCAAGCATCTTCCTCCTGAGCTTTTTTTCTTCCTCTGTGGCGATGAGTGAAGGACGAGA
>JAPQNM010000003.1:28867446-28874946 GCA_029783475.1 Metacarcinus magister | reverse complement strand
CACCCATTCCCCTCATTATGTTCCTTCATCAGGCTATGTCACGTGACTCCATCAACGTTGACAACGATTATGATCGTTTAATAATAGTAATACTAATAATAATGATCATATGGAAATGTTATGAATATCGAGAAAAAAAATGAAGCAAATCAACAAATGATATTGTCAAATGTATCTTTTTGATATATCTTGGCAACAAGGGTGAGTTTGCAAATCATACATCTATTCTGAAAACAATAATAAATCTTCACTTATTAATGAAAACACTTAAATGTACATATACAAGATAGTAAATCAATAAGAATCTATTTCGAAATTTGCCATAAGCCCAAGCATTTCTTTTAAAATTTCAACATTCTTCGAATACTTTTTCACTATGTACGAATTGTATCTAAACTCCCCAAAGTAATTACATTTAGAACGACTCCCCATAGCCCAGTAAATGAGTGTCAAATTGAACATGCAAAACATAAACTTGATGAAAGAAAGGTCACTCATCCTGGAGCGACGCCGTATGTGCAGCCTAACTGTCATAACATATTGCATTGCACTTAATTGAACCTCTTTCCATTCCAGAATATTAATTTCGACATCACCGAGGGATGCATCTCTAAAGTGACATGGATACATTTAGTGTAAATGAAGACGAAAATCAAGAATTATGATGCCACATGATATGACCAGTGTAGCTCAGGACATATATATAAGAACACAATAAAATTTCCTATACGGCGATTATTTCTAGAGAACCTTCTGCATGTTTTTGTTTGTTTTTTATTGTTGTTTGTCTGTTGCTTTCATCTATGAATGAAGGAAAACCAAATAATGTTTATAATGGCCTTACATTGAAGTGACTGACTTATGTTTCAGACATGATGGCGTGGTGCGTGGTTACGATATTGGTGCTGGCGGCGACGGCAGGTGGGGTGACGCAGGCTGCCAGTATGGAAGACACAGTGAAAGACTTGTACGAGGCGCCGCCCGTAGGACAGCAAGGACGCTTCTTCCTTAACTATGATCAAGCGGCAGCCTTCAATACCTCTGTTGCCTTCACCATCCCCTTATTCTCCTTCACGCTGCCCGGCGCTAGTGACACTAACGCGGCTGGCTTGGACGCCCAGTCTTTTGGGGCGGTAGCTTTCATAGCGCTCTTCTTGCTGGGAGGTTTGGCTGTGGCTATCTATACGACCTCTCAAGGTGCTGTCGGAGAAGGGAGGCAGTACACTGATGAGCAGGTACACCAGGAATCATTGTTGACCAGGCTAGTGACAGACTCATTATCGGGTCTTCCCAATGTCGTGGACATTGGGAGCTGCGCGAGGCTGGCAGTATGCGGGGCCCATGCCGAACCTCACAGATACGGCCTTTTCGCCCTGCCCATCAAATTCCTAATGCCGTGAGTATTTTCTGCATTTTTAGAAGTTTTAGCATTCATAATTCCTATGTCGTATTGATTATTAGTGGATTTCTGTAGCATATAATGAATACAGAGGTTTTTCAAGATTTATATAAAAAAAAAGTTTTACTTTGCTGCACCCAGATGGTGTTCCTTATGACAAGCATGGTCTGATCGCACCCATTACCCCTAGTGCTGTAAAGATATTTAATTGGCTGTACAAGAGCATAGTTAATCATTACATGATACGTCATTCACGAGCGTATGGTCTGTATTGGCTAAAATATTACTTGCATCTAATAGAAAACAATGACTCGTAGTTTATGTAATTCGATAGACACCAAAGTATGACAAGAAATATTCCTCCTTAACTAGGCAGGAGGCTGAGAGTAGCGTAGCCTACTGGGTAACTGTACCACAGACGTCACCTTGTCGTGTGGCGCATAAGAAGTGAGATATATCTATGTGTGTCAACGCACCTACTCTTTGATAATGCTACATGAGACGAGAAGGAATGTATACAAAGGACAACTTACGTCAATATAATAAGCACTAGTAAATCAGTTACAAAGTTGTCAACTATTATTTTTGTCTTGCAAGAGCGCTTTCTAAACGTAATGTTTTCAAAGCATTTCATGCAGTTATTGATTAAGATATTGATTCTCCAGATGATAATTCAGATCCACAGGTCTTCCTTTTTATACCTATCATTGCTTCGAGTATCAACAAATGCAACCTGACATGGTTTTACATTTCAACAATTGCAAGATGAAGTCTACAGCTTTTCGTCTCATCAACTCTCCTCCTCAAACTGACTGTCTTGATTCTTTAAGTCACCGACGCAATGCTGCATTTTTATCTTTTTTCTACCGCTATTTTCATGATGGCTGCTCTTCTGAACTTGCTAACTGCATGCCTCCAACCCTCCCGTGGCCTCACTGCACAAGACTTTCTACTTCTTTTAATTATTATTCTGTCCATCTTTCTAATGCAAGAGTTAACCAGTATCTTCACTCTTTCATCACTTACACTGGTAAACTCTGGAACTCTCTTCCTTTGTTTGTTGTTCCACCTGCCTATGACTTGAATTTCAAAAGAGGAGTGTCAAGACACCTCTAATGCTAAACTGGACCTCCAACCCTTGCTTCTATTTCTCTTACTGTCCTCTTTACAGGGTCTGGCGACAAGCGGGATTTATTTTAATGTATTGTTGTTGTCCCTTGGCCAGAACCCTTTTAATGTATAAAGAATAAAAAAAGATGAATTAAAGTATCACATCACATCACATCAACACAGCAGTCTACCTCAGATCACGTCTCTAGGAAATCCATGCCGATTCCTGTATGTACGATTCCAGAAAATCCTCCAAACAAATTTCCTCCATTCACCATTGCTTCCACGTTCCCCATTTCATATTAAAAGCTAGTCATCCATCACCATAGTCTCTTCAGTCGTATTGAGTTAGGTCTACAAATAAAAATATCAGTAATTCAATATTAGAAGCCATTCTACGACTCAGGAGAAGCTTTGTTGTAAGACACTGAGTAAACAGTGTATATAAGCAGCCACGAGTGTACCCATTAGGGAACAAACACATCACAAACACTTATCTCCGCTAGAAAAGATAGAAAGGACTTAGAGAGGGATATAAAGAGTATAAAATACAGGGAACCCTGACAGATAGAAACGGAGAGAATAACAAATAGGAAATTCAAAAGAGGCGAATCTGGAGAGAATTAATATATTGCAAGACCACCACGAAAGCTGAACAGTAAAGGATATGAAGAAAGGATTTGAATGGAGAGAAACATGAGGGAGGAAAGGACGGCACGAACGGGGGAAGGGAGTGGGGAGGGGGAGAGGGGGGGAGAGAGAGAGAGAGAGAGAGAGAGAGAGAGAGAGAGAGAGAGAGAGAGAGAGAGAGAGAGAGAGAGAGAGAGAGAGAGATATGGTGAGGGGGGTAAGGGTAAGTAACGGGACAGTAGAGAGGGAGATACATCGAAAATACTAATGGGTTAGTTAGCGTGGGTAGGCATGTGTTCCTTCACGTGCTGTACATCTCCAAGGCTCCCAGTGGGTCATCCGGCCAAGAGGATTGTTAGCATACTAGACATTTCTCAACTTTCTTATTACATATTCTGTTTCAACTTCCTTCCCTTAACCAGCAGGAGAAGTGATACAAACACTTCCAACCCTAATCGCCATTCCGTTACAATATGTGTCATTCTGATCGTCTCCTCTGCGTCTCATTTACAATTCAAGGCAGCTTTACTGTTTTTTACCATTCATGACACGACCAACCCCTCCGGTATAAGCCCTCCAAATATTCCTTCACCATACAGGGTGTCCCAGTTCAGGTGTGACAAACTGTACGAGGTGAATGAATATATGGCTATTCTTAAGCATGCTTCATTTTTTCTATTGAGGATATGTTGATCGTAGTCGCTATAAAACTATTACATCTCTATACAACACGCCCTCACCATCCCTTGACAGTAGACTTGCTCCCTTCCTTAACGTCTTCCATAAGTTGGTTGCAGCATCATTATAGAAAACACTAATGATGATACAACAAACCTAACAGTCTATTCATTCATTCATTCATCCAATTATAAATATATTCATTAACTGAACGAAAGGTTTACAGATATAGAAATACTGATAGACTGTATGATTAACTAACATAGAAAAATGTCGATAGAGGTAATATAATAATATATTCAGTAGACATTTGTTAATTTCCGATACCCCACGTGTTCGAAGACGCAACAGGAGGTGAGATTGTTTGAATCATACAAGTACACCCATACGACAGGCGAACATTGCTAACTTCGATGGTAATTTGCGTATCTAAGCACTGAGCCCCTCATTACCCAGCATTTCGATATACACTAGCCACTCGACCACCGCCCATATACACTCATACATATCATTTTGACAGGTAGATATTATATATATATATATATATATATATATATATATATATATATATATATATATATGTATATATATATATATATATATATATATATATATATATATATATATGTATATATGTATATATGTATATATGTATATATATATATATATATATATATATATATATATATATATATATATATATGTGTGTGTGTAACAGACACAGACAGAAACAAAGAAAACAAAAACAGACAGACACAGACAGAGAGAGAGACAAACACAAACAGACAGACAAACAAGTTTGCTAAAACATACACAATACTCATTTTCCTCACCTAAAAAATTACTTGCGTAACGATGGAATTGGTTACACAGGTGAGGAAGGAGATTGAGTTGATGGTGGCAGGAGTGAGGTACGGTTATTGTATAGACAGTGTGTGTAATGCCGTTAATTATTATCATGTTAATTTTCGCTAACTAAGCAGTATTTATGTGTATCAAGATGATACTTTTTTTTTTATAATCTTTTACCCATGGCGCCGGTAGGCTTCAGGAAGACCTTAGATGGTTGGCCTTCGCCCGTTAGTAGCGCGGGTTAGATTTTTTAAGTGACGCCTTGTTTCTTCTTATTGATAGGCTCTTGCTGCCAGCGGAAGCTCCTCGCGCATATAACGTTGCAGTCCCGGCGAGGATGGTGTTATGGCAGCATGTGGGTGATCTTAGGCCACTCGGCGGTAGTAACGAAGAAAAGTGGCCAGCCCGTGCCGAGGCTCGAACGCGGGACCCTGAGCTGGTATACCCGACCGCTAGCCACTAGACACCACAATGAAATGAGATTGTAAAGATGGGGCACGCGAATGAATATGAGTGGATGTAAATTTCTGAAATTACAAACTTCCTGGTGACTGGTATCATCGATGTAAGTAAGGACATGTAATATTTTCTTTTCAAATCAATAGCGCATGAAATTGAATGTGTACTGGCTGTGAAGATCAAAACAGTTTCCGATAGTGCAGTGCCTCATTTAACCACAAGTACTGAATCAAACGTTTATTCACTATAACCCAAGCACTGTTAATGAAGACTGAATTTGCCGCAAAGGAAGCGTAACGTACGTCAGTCATTACTCATCTTTTAGTGATGAGTCATACTGGCTTCACTGGGCAGGCAGGCAGCCCCGTTCCCATCACTACTCCTTACAAAAGAAGTAGGGTTGAATGTGCTAACAGGATGTCTTCAGTTGTTCTTATTATGCATGACGTGCAAACAAAAGAAGAAACAGATAAATATTATGAAAATTAGGGATATTAGGGATATACCTGATTCACGGAGAAGAGTATGCTCAACTAGAATGGACTGTCCTTGAAAACTAAGTCTCACCGAGTTACAATTACTCTGTACTCTACCAAGAACTATGCCGCTGCACAGCCTTGTCATCAACCAACCCAAGAAGTTTTACCCAAATGTTACACGGAGCCAAGGTCAACACACTCTTGGTAGGCTTATAGGGTGGCAGGCGGAGGTAGCACAAAAGACAAATGATTTGTAATTTACTTTTGGTTGAAAATATCTTCAGCCTCAAAACTCTCATCTAAGTCATCCAAGTCTCACACATTGCATGCTGACGCATAGAAGGCAAGACTTAAAGCGGCAGCAAACGTAAAACAAGAGAAATGGTATCGTTGTGACGACACGTGATGAATGCCGTTGTTTGAGCCTCGGCCAAGTGTCGCGTCACTACCGGAGGTGAAACCCTTCCGTTCATCTTTACACACGAAGGTTGGGTTATAAACTCATTACATGCGAGAAACTCAACACTGTATGGTAATACTATACTTCTCAAAATATCAGTTCATTCACCTTTATCGACGGTGTGTGTGTGTGTGTGTGTGTGTGTGTGCGCGTGCACGTGCGTGCGTGCGTGCGTGCGTGCCTGCAGGTACGTACTATCAGGAAGGTGTGATCATGATGAGTGAAGAAAAGCAGACATTACCGCAAACCGCGACTCCCACACTACCATTCGCCTCCTTGAAGCCCTAACAAGACATCTCGTTTGGCTGATATGCTCCACTTCATTATATATATATATATATATATATATATATATATATATATATATATATATATATATATATATATGTATATATATATATATATATATATATATATATATATATATATATATATATATACATACCATCCAAACAACAGTAATCATTGCGTTTGTGCACGCACGCACGCACACACACACACACACACACACACACACACACACACACACACACACACACACACACACACACACACACACACACACACACATAAATACACTTGGACAAATAACAAAGGTCTTTACGTGGAGGCACAAGCCAGCGTCGTCATTATATGATGACGGGAAAATAGAAGCTGTTCCAAAACACTACAAGTAAAATTATAAAAGTTTCTGCAGCGCCAAGAGGCAAAGGAAAGTGTACTCTAAAACACAAGAGCAAATGGAGCGTTATAGCTACACCCTTGCACACTCATCACCAGTTGCACATGGTGAAAGACAAATCAGGAACTCGTTAGTGAATGTGTAAAATGAGCTCTGTGGTGTTAAGAAGGAAGGAGTGATGTATACCCTCCACATGTTCTTGGGTGTGCCTGTGGGCGTGAAGCGTTGCGTCACACTTGTTGAGTGGGTCACGTGAGCACTTGAAGCAGGATGGTGGCGGCGCGGTGGCGGCGGCGCGGTGGCGGAGGCGCGGTGGCGGCGGCGCGGTGGCGGCGGCGCGGTGGCGGCGGCGGCGACGCGGTGGCGTTGTTATGCGGCGGCGACGCGGCGGCGTTGTTATGCAGCGGCGACGCGGCGGCGTTGTTATGCGGTGGCTTAAGGAGTGAAACAATAGTCATGGTGCATCCGCGGACGACATAAATTAAGGTAATGCATGTTGTAAAGTCCACCACAAGCACGAGTGTCCTGATTTGTACCACCAGTAAATGGGGCGACAACACAACCCACAACAAGCATCTAAGGAAAAGAAGAGCGTACATTGACATACTTTTCATACTTTTACGAAGACTAAGAGGAAGAGGAGAAGAAGAAATAAAAGTAAGAGGAGGAGGAGGAGAAAACAAACGAATGACTAATAAACAGTGGGAACAAAACACGGGAGAAGGATGATAGGTATATAATCGCAACAGAT
>JAPQNM010000003.1:28834946-28847446 GCA_029783475.1 Metacarcinus magister | reverse complement strand
TCTCGTGTCAGACAGATTGAGACGGCCTAGACCTTTTCATTACTCCAGAATTCTGTTTCTTAGGGACAGAGTTGGCAAGGTACATTCTAAGATTACCACTACGTTGACTGACCCAACAGGACAGGATTTGCAGGATACAAACATATGCAACACATATATTTTGTTATAACACAGAAGTGCATCGCAGAGCAAAAGACAAATTTGAAGGGATTATGAATAACTCCCAAAGCACTGCAGTTGTAATGGCAAGGGCAATACGGAAATTAAATCAATATGTGTTCATACATTGCAACTGCCATTATAACGTCGACAAGTTCAGCTTTATGTGTAGTTTTTGCAGTGTTAGTACATGGTGTGAAGCTGCAATTAACCCCTTAGCGCGAGGGGAATGGAAACACTATCGAGGAAAGAAAAATAAAAACCTCGCAAGAGAATTTTTCCACTAAGGATTGTAAAGCAATTTTTAAACGGATATCCGTGGTCTGTAGGCAGACGGTGAAATTACACCACATTCTGGCGGGGAAGAAAGAGGGTCAGAGCGTCCGTCAAGCCTGAATCCGGCTGAGGATGGCAAGCTGCGGAAAGCAGCCGGTAGGACACTGACAGCCACCGCTTCAACAGACCCAGAAGTCAGGGAGGAGAAAGGACTGTTGTTTCGTTCCATAACAGTCACTCGTGTCCTGTCATTTGAGGAGCTGCCGCTTGATGATGATGGATGGGGAGTCACGAGGGAGGCCAGCCGGTGCCGCAGCCATCGCGGCCGTGGCGAAGCGCGTCCTGCTGTGATGATGGAAGGTTTTATGGTAAAGTCTTAGTGCAATTTTTTATGTACACCTGCCTCAAGGGGCGTTATGGGAGAGGGTGGCGCTAGGTTAAAAGAACACAAAACAGAACATGTGATGTTGCAATAAATCACGTAAATAAACTATCTATCTCTTAGCGGTAATTAATAGAAAGGCATAGTGTAGTCACGAAGGAAACATGGAAAGAAGATGGGAGGAAGGACCTTTACAGTGACGAAGGAACATCATGTCGCGGGCTCACGTTTCGCTGGCACTTACCGAAGAGAGGAAGCAATAAGATAACAAAACAAGCACCTGCAACCATGAAGCTCAAGAAATCCAAGATAATATTAGCAAAACAGTCTTGCTGTGGTTCTAGTAGGCAGGCAGGCAGCAAGTAACAATCCACCATCTAGCCTATCCCATCCTATCCCTCATTCCCTTCCCTCTGCAGTCCCCTACCCAAGCCCCCTCCACAACCCGCCTCACTCGCACTCTCTTCAGGCGTAACTCCATCAGCTGCGCCAGGAGCTAATTGGTTTAACCTATATCAGAAGTCGCAATGAGTTGCAGATGTCTGGTAGAGCTCATAAAACCTCGGGTGTTATTACCATTTGCATCAGGAAATACCGCATTGCGTTCTACTCATGCATCGTTCTTCGTCAATCACATTTAATGCTTGTTAGCCTTAGCTTATCTTCCATGTTCTCTGCGAAGGAGCGTCGCGGCGCTCAGGCGAGACGGTGCTTAACTGGTGCTTCCTGCCCGTGGTGGCCCGGCGACGCACCGAGACGCCGACCCCGTATGGCGGGATCCAGATGTTGGGGAAGGAGGGGAGAGAGGAAGGGATTGCCGACTCTAGTCTCGCTCAGAATTTCACGCAAAAAGCGATATACAGTCGCACACTTCCAAAATGTTATGCTGTTAACGTGTCCAATTCATATTTCTCCTAATCTCAAAGGAAAGTGAAATGAGGAAAGAGAGAGAGAGAGAGAGAGAGAGAGAGAGAGAGAGAGAGAGAGAGAGAGAGAGAGAGAGAGAGAGAGAGAGAGAGAGAGAGAGAGAGAGAGAGTAACAAAAACATAAAGAAACAGACAAAGACAAGGACAGATTTATAAAGAAACGGTTGTTTATTATTGCCGCCAATTATACAAAAATCAATCATAAACTAGAGAAATTCCTCTCTGCACAATTAAATGAAGGTTGAGAAAAGATACACAGGTGTACAGATAGAAGGGGTGCTATGGAGTGGAAAATCCGAACGTACACATTCGTATACTTGCGCTGAATGAACTGGACGAAGTGGATGGGGAAGTATGGGTGAAGGAGCCCGTTACAGGGTGGGTGTGGCCTAATACTCGAAGAACGAGGGTGCACGACCATTAATCTTGAGATGTCTATAGGACAGGGCACGCTGCTGTCTGGTGGAGAGGGACGATTAACCATGACTTGTTACTCAAGACTAGATGAAAGGATTAACATGTTCCACGTCATAAGCAGAAGTATCGAAATGTTACTGGCTTAATGTAAGTGGGAAAAAAATCAGTGATGTCATGATTAATATTAGCACTATAGTTATGGCGAGAGTGGTGACAGGTGGGAGTGTGAAGAGGAATACGAATCTTCCTGCTACCCTATTTCCTGTCCGCTTCCCATACTTCAGGCCCTTGGGCTTTCTGCGCTAAGCAAATCGATACATTAATGGGATATTTAAACCTTTTTGACAAATCAGTACAAATAAAATTAATTATGAAAGCTGACGTATCTTAAAATAGAAAGAAAATATTACAGATACATCCTTACTCCGAGGCCTACAACGTCATTTCAATTTTTAGCACACGAGACAGGCCTCTATGGGAGAGTAACCTTATGAGAAATGTTGCTAAAACTTAATAAAACCATTATATTATATTCTACATTAACAAAGATGGAGAGATCACAGGAATGTTTTTTCTAACACAATTACGTATGTATATATTTATTACTAATATTTCTTTTTAATATTCAGCTTCCCACACATGCGCTATAGCAACCGAGAAAAAACAAAGGAGTGTATGTGGAAATAAAAAAAAAAGTGTGTGTACGTGTGTGTGTGTGTGTGTGTGTGTGTGTGTGTGTGTGTGTGTGTGTGTGTTATTGGCGGTAGGGGGAATCATTACAATTTCTTCCGCAATTACTTGCACTTGCCTGCTTTATTTACTGTACTCGTTACAGTGGTGATCAGGAACACTTTATTCAAGACACATTACGCCACACTGAACAGAGTTTTCCTCTTTTGGTTGGGTAAACAACAGTTGGTGGGTTTGTCCTCAACACACGCTCACTGGCTTGCCTTGGTGTTGGTTGGTCTACTGTTCTGTCGTGTGATCCGCACTGCCTCTCTTCCCCACATCCCCCTATATTTGGCGCCACGAACTGCTGTTATTGAAATCAGTGTTTGAAACTTTACGCCCAGTCACCATGTAAGCCACAAAATTATTAATTCGGTTCGTTCACCATTCGTGCCAACTAAACTGATGGCCATAAGACTTGTAACTATTCGATTTATACCCAGTGGTACCATCGCTCAAAAAAGTATCTGAAAAGAATCTGAGGTAGCAATTAGACAAATCGGACGAAGGTTTCTGGTAAATGGTAGAGGACAGGGCGTGAAGTTGGCAGCCCTGCATGGTTGATATGAGTGATGGGCGAACAGAGTAATTTATGAAAACAGAGTAATTCAGGCTCAAGTAAACCTAGCTCCATATAACTCATTTAGCATTTAGTGTGCACTGCTGGAGATTGGTATCGAAGAGGGGGACATCTCGTAGAATTGTTCTTTCAATCTTATATCATACACATAGACCAGCAAGCTTAAAGCACCCTCGTCCCTATACCACCAAGTTTGAAACATCCTTATTTGGGAACGGCAAGCTTTTCCCATTCTTTTCTCAAGGCCAGCAAACTTAATTCAAAGACCCTCTTCTTCAGGCCAATAAACTCAATACACCTTATTTAGACTAGCAAGCTTAAATTATGCTTATCAACTCTATACACACAAAAGGATAATTGAATTACAGGAATCGAGTAAACCGAGTAGGAATCACCAAAACTCAAGTTCCGATTAAACCGACTAATGCAGAACCGAAACGCACATTCCTAACTAATATCCATAATTCCCAAGATTTTAGGAGACGCCAGTTTGCCTTGAGATTTCTGTCCTGCTGTAACCTTCACTGCATTGGGTAATAATCTCTTGGCGCGTATTCTGAGTCGTCTCCATGGTGATGATATGACCATATAATACCAAACCAGTCTCGAAATCAACTCTGATGAAGTGTCACATGCAGTTTGAAACTTCGAATATCAGATCTGATCCACCATAAAGCATCTTCATGAAGTGCGTTTCCTTTCAAGATTACTACATTTGATAACCAATGAAGATTGCAGCTACTTTATTATTGAAAAAAAATCTTATTTATTATCCTGGATGTCTGTCATATTACGAACCAAATCAATGACACACTGTTCACTTGGTAAGCGAGTGTGAACAGTATTTGAGGTCAATGCCATTGTGACACATCTACCAAGTCGTTGATACTGCGATCCATATCGAGCAACATATATGATGAGTATAATGATTATACAGCTTTCAAACCAGTTGCAATATAAGAAACTTTACAGTAGAACGTATAGCTATATAGAAAGAAACACTTGTAAATATGCACTACCGATATCATAAGCAAATCCGGCATCAACGCCTACTCAGGCATACCAACCCAACACTGTCCAAAGAACAAGGGTAATCTTGTTCAGTATGAAAGCCATCGCACCTCATTTTTCAGATACTTTTTTTTTGAGCTATGGTACAGCCCCTTGAATATTGGTTTCAATATTTTGTTAATTATGTGCTCAGAAATACTTTACGTATATTATCTCATCCAGGAAATGCATCAAAATGCTTATGAAGAACATAGATAAAATGATCAAGTCATCATCAAATTATAAATATGTATCATTCAATACAAGTATGTCCACCAACATATCACACACACACACACACACAACACACACACTAACACACACTCACACACGCACACACACACATACACACACACACACACACACACACACATACACACACACACACACACACAGACACACACACACACACACACACACACACACACACACACACATACACACACACATACACACACACACACACACACACACACACACAGACAGACACACACACACACACACACACACACACACACACACATACACATACACATACACACACACACACACACACACACACACACACACACACACACACACACACACACACACACACAGTTCAATAGAGGAAGGCTGTCTTTTTTTATTTCTCTAGGCATTTCTTCCATTTTCCATGACCTGCCGCCAAGAATGAAACTGAGTGAGTGTCCCATTGTTGAATCGAGAAAAGTATAGTAATATATAATTAATGAAACTGGACACCAACAGCGTGGTTTGAGACAATGACTTGGATTTTTATCATGAGCGTCATATAATCGATAACAAGCAGCCGCCACGTTGTGTCACGTAACTAAACTTGTCAGCACGTTTCTCCCTAACTGTTGGTATAAGGTGCACCTGGATCCTTACCAGAAGCCAAATGTGTCCTGTGCCGCTTGAAAAAAAACCTCAGAGCAGTCCACCTCGACCAAAAATGAAACGTCATGGTGCACATCTTGAACTCCGCGGTGACAATGCACTTCAGTTCCTCTAACACGAAACAGCTAGAGACCAAAGATATATAAAAGTAGATAACTAACAAGTTATGCAATCTGGGTTCTTCCACAGTAATATATATGACCCACTTCTTATGTTCCTCCATCCTTATTTTCATGTTTCCCATAGTGACAACCTGACGCGCCAACGTACAGTTATTCGATGCCATGCTGCCGGTGGTGGTGATGGTGATGGTGGGTGATGATAATAATGATGATGGTGATGGGAGATGGAGATGGTAGTGGTGATGGTGATGATGGGCAGCTGTCATGCCCCTTCTCTTACATCAACACAAACCTGTATTGCCTCCTAGATACAACATGTAACTCACTTTACCACTCAAGAGAGAGAGAGAGAGAGAGAGAGAGAGAGAGAGAGAGAGAGAGAGAGAGAGAGAGAGAGAGAGAGAGAGAGAGAGAGAGAGAGAGAGAGAGTGAGAGAGAGAGAGAGAGAGAGAGAGAGAGAGAGAGAGAGAGAGAGAGAGAGAGAGAGAGAGAGAGAGAGAGAGAGAGAGAGGGAGAGAGGAAGGGACGAACGGACGAACAAAAGAGGGGCACGACAAACACACACACACACACACACACACACACACACACACACACACACACACACACACACACACACACACACACACACTATTACTTTTGTTATTGCCCATCATTACTTTGCCCCCCCCCCCACACACACAAATTAAGGAGCGGGAGGGACACCACCCTCCTTGGCATCTTCACTTCTGGACAGAATTACTTCAATTCACTACATATTGAATAAAAAGCCAACAAAGATAAATTAAAAATTCTGAGATAAGAAAAACTTTGAATGAGATGACGAATTGACAAAATGATCGATTCCTTCCAGAGCAAATACTTTTTATCATAGTTTTCCAATATACTGGAATAACCTGTCAGAATCGATGTGACAAAACCCCTAATTTGTAGCAAAGAGTTCATGTTTTATCTCAATGTCGTTTCTAGCATCAGGTTGCCTCGTAAACCGTTTTTTTATGGATGTTGTAAAAAGTGCAAAGCTTTCACAGTGTAATCTAAAAACCGGAATGGCCGCCTGTAGGACCACGTTAGATAGAGAGTAAGGTTAGTGGAGGATGGTGGAGGATGGTGGAAGGGGATTAAGACGAGGTAATACGGGTGGGTAGGCATTATTGTTGGAGGATGGTGGATTTGACGCAGGAGACCACATTGACGCAAAAGGTGTTAGAAACATGGAAAGATAGAGTGGAATGAGAAACGGTAAGGGAGGAGTTACGCATAGGCGTGGAACACGGGATAAATGGAGGGAGTGCAGAACGTGGTGAATAGGTAGTAAGTAGAACGGGTTGAAGCGACATGGGGAACGGAAATGACGCCACAAAAGAGGAACCCAAAGAAGTGGGTTGGACAGCAGAAAACGATGTCCATGATAAAAAAAAATTTTTTTAAACTCGTGTGAGGAGTCAACTCAGGTCCTAAATTGTTTAGTCAGCAGCGTCTCTTTCGTTTCTGTCGACTCCAACTGGGTAACAGAAGGCTTTGGTAGTACGTAGCTCATTGTATCCCACGGGCACCATGCTGTGGGGTTCAATGTTTCTTTAACATTGGGCTGTTCGTGCTCTCTCTCTCTTTCTCTCTCTCTCTCTCTCTCTCTCTCTCTCTCTCTCTCTCTCTCTCTCTCTCTCTCTCTCTCTCTCTCTCTCTCTCTCTCTCTCGCGGTCAGTTACCCTATAATACAGTTTCCTCGCCGTTTATCCAACGCCTTGCCTTGCATCTTTCACCTTAGAATACGGACTGCCCTCCATCCCGCCCGATGACACTTAACTCCCAGGTCACGCTGACAGCCTCAACACAACATTCATACATACACGACCAAGGGATGAAAATGACTTCTCGCTCCACATTGGCCAGCAAGCGATGAACGTTTAGGTGTGTGTGTGTGTGTGTGTGTGTGTGTGTGTGTGTGTGTGTGTGTGTGTGTGTGTGTGTGTGTGTGTGTGTGTGTGTGTGTGCGTGTGTGGTTGTGGATCTGTCGCTGTGGTTGGGGGTTGGGGGGTGCAGAGGTGCGCGTGCGGATGCAAGTTAGATAACATGAGAACTGGTTTCGGCGATGTTTTCGTAGCACACATATCACATCCCTTAACACACACACAGCCTATGGCTGCAATTTCAAATAAACCGTCTATTATTACTATTATTATTATTATTACACACACACACACACACACACACACACACACACACACACACACACACACACACACACACACACACACGCACACACATAGACACACACACCGGCGTTTGAAATAGTATTGATCCAATCACCATGCAAAACTGTCCATACCATTCAGGTGAGGTGGTAGTGCAGTGGCTAACGTTCGGGCATGCGAATCTAAGGTCCCGGGTTCGAATCCTGATATCCACTGACCACTTTTTTTTGGTATTACCGCCGAGTGGCCAAAAATCACCCAAATTGCTGCCATACACTGTCCTCAGACGGGACTTGCAATGTTATATGTGGCGATTTTATCTGTGGCAGTGGCAAGCAATAGCCTGTCACGCTCTCAATATCAAAAGAGAATCGAGACGTCACTATAAAAAAAAAAATATATAAAACCAGCGCCTCTAACGGGCAAGAGGCCGTCCATCCTTGCCTCCATGAGGCTTATCGGCACCACAGGTAGATGATGTAAAAAAATAAATAAATAAAATAAAATACCGGATGTCGGCCTCCGCAGAGTGACTGGATGTCATGTATACCTGACTAAGCTAATCTCATAATCGCAAGACTGTTATGTCTAGTCTTCTTTCGCACAGGATTTCAGAAAGCCCATGATTAAATCTATATTGATTATTGCCACTCACCCTCAATTAAACCCTACAATTTCTTCGATTTATTCACGCTTCAAATTTCAGAGACAGAAGGTAACATTCGCCGACGACACGATTGCCTCCGAATTATTAAACGTTATTGCCGATTAATAAGTGTGGGATATGAATATTCTTCTAGAACTTTATTGATAAGGATGGCATCAGAAGCATTATAATTTTTAGACTCAAGAGTACTACGCTTGTATAATGTGTTTTTTTTCCTAAGTGTATTTCATCAACAGTGATGCAACTAAACATGTGAGCTGCACGTTTCCTTCTTCTTTGGTTTTGATGTAAAATTTTTGCTATACTCATTTTCACACCTGTTTGCTCTGTCTTTTAAGCCACGAACTCATGGATATCGTAGCTTCTTTACTCCTTTCAGTGATAAATGTTTAAGGTCACCTTCATGTTTTCTGTTTCCTATGATGTTAACATTAGTTATAAAAAATGCAGGTTATCCTAAGAGATTTTATCTTTTTCTTCCTTACGCAGGAGGAAGGGGTATTTACCATATAGTTCCATGTTTGATGCAATAAAATAAAAAGTTTTTTCAACAAAATTATGCATCATCCACGCTTCAGCCACTAACCCAAATCCCTTCGCAGGTCCCTTCCCGAGGTGCCCGAGGCAGTTCTCACCGACTACCAGAGGGCAGCCCGCTACGGCGACGAGGGAGAGAAAGATTGCCAGTACGAGTTTCCCTGTCTAGTCCAGCCTCTCGACCTGGTACTGTATATGTACGAGTACTGGTTTGGGGATGACTATGTATAATTATCAATCAAAAGGAGTATGGAGCATCAAGGGACGACGGATGAAACACCACAGCTCATGAGAGTCGTAATGACTGTCTTGTGACCAATGTCTCTGTATTTGTACCGAGTCAGCTTCTCGATCTAGAATGTGAATCTTACCAACGTCAACCCACTTTCATGAAGCCACATAACGGCCTGGTTAGCATTTCTTTCGTTTTGTAAACGGTACCGGTGCCTTTAGCTCAGTGGAAGAGCGACGGTGTTAAGTGACAGTGCTGAGACATGGACCGTGAACTGCTGCGGCGGCTGACAGACACCACAAATTACAGTGAGCGTTTTTTTTCTTCTCCAGAAACAACTGACAGAAACCAAAAATAGTGATAAGCTGATGTAGTTTAATAATTAACTTTGGCTACAATCTGATAACGCTTTTGAATTCTTCTTCACTAGATAAGCATGACACGTGATATAACTGAGTTAAATATCGCAAAATGAAGAAAAAAAGTGAAGGCGACACCAGCCCAAGACACTCGCCACCAGTGTAACCCTCGTCCCATCTAAACAAGCACCTCCAAGCAACATGCACGCAAATTTTTTTAAGAAAAACTCTTATAGTCATCTTGCATTTAATGAAAGATGGGAAGGCAAAGATGAATGAAGGACTACTGTAAATTCCTTTGGCACACGTCCACAAACTACAGTCAAGTGAAAAAAAAAATTTCTTAAAAGGTTTATGATTATATTCCGAAATTTGTAACACCTAAGACAATGACATATTTCTGAGCCACCAAAAAGACTGTTTGTATCATGTGTTCCACCTCTTAAAGAGGGTGTCAGCTTACCTCACCTGTTAACCTCACTTATTTTTATTCCCTTGCTGACCCACGCTTTTCCTGGCACCAATGTCATTTGTACATTAGCAGCTTCATCATGCATTTAGGTATGTGAGTTATGTGAACGCTTGTCCCTCCTCTTTCTTTCTTTCTCATAGTACTGTGTTAGTTGATGAACGTGTGTGTGTGTGTGTGTGTGTGTGTGTGTGTGTGTGTGTGTGTGTGTGTGTGTCATATACGAAGTTGTAGTTTTGCATATGAAAGTTACTTGGCATTTTCTTCGGAATTATTTGCACTGGTATTACAAAATAATTTTTCAAAGGAGGACATTGAAAACACGTGGACTGCAGGACTAACGCGCGAGAATGTTCCAGCATGACCCTGTGAGTCTCTGCAGCTGGTCCTAACCCGTAAGGATTTTATATCCTAATTTCGGATGGCTGCTCACAGAAGAAAACTGTGTTAGATTTTCTTCAGATTTGATAGAATCTTTCACACACTACTTACACATTTGCCAATATCATACCTTCATTGGAGTCGCGTGAAAGAAATTATAGTAGCAGCTGAAAATACTGTCTAAGTATTATTGAATAGCTCGATTCCCCCTAAAAATGCTAACTAAACTGCAACAAATATTGACAAAAAATTTTGCCCAAGACCTGACATAAGAGCGTTGTGAGAATCTTGTGGCCTTGTTTCCTGTTTCAATATTAAAAAAGAAAGCCCGAAATCATCAATGAAACCATTATACACACTACATATTGATATATAGATATAGGATGCGCTTCTCAAACCGACACTTTTATCACTGTGTGTCACGAAGGAGCCTCAGGTATTGACCTTGTATTTTTAAGACTGCCAGTAATCATAAGCACCCTTTATTTGAGGGTTACCAGCCAAATTCCAGCCCATTCACTAAACACGTCATAATTTATAATTCAACGAATTGTCTGCCCAATCATCAAATTCTCCCGTAAATTTATGCCAAATTTAATAAAGTTTGGAATGTAGTACTTCCAAGTGAAATTTTTTCTCTAGTTGACATTGATAAGTTTAAAGCAAACGTCAACACCTTTTTGTTAACTCGTTAGGCATTGTCTTTTCTTCTTTTCTAATTTCTTATTTTACGTTTTGTTTTCTTATTTTTATATCCATGTCTGCTCATTGAGGAAACTCTGTTTAGGTCTATATCAATCTATAGTTTTTTTCTCGTTGTCCTTTCATGACTTTTGATAATAACAATAATGATGATAATAATAGTAATAATAATAATAGTAATAACAATAATGATGATAATAATAATAATAATAATAATAATAATAATAATAATAATAATAATATTAATAATAATAATAATAATAATAATAATAATAATAATAATAACAATAATAATAATAAAGCAAATAGACATGCTGGTTGGCCATGAAATTAAAAAAACTCACCCAGCATACCCAAACTGCTCGCTCAGGAAAGAAAGTTACACGCTGTTGTATTTTTCAATCAAAGCCAAAAGTTATATTTTATTTGGATAAAAATAGAAAAACACACATTTTCAATCTTCTTTACTGTAGATTCTTCTACAGAAAGGGAGGTAGGAGATAGAAAGGGAGGTAGGAGGTAGAAATGGAGGTAGGAGTTAGAAAGGGAGGTAGGAGATAGGAGGTAGGTAAGAAGTAGAAAGGGAGGTAAGAGGTAGGAGGTAGAAAGGGAGGTAGGAGGTAGAAAGGGAGGTAGGAGGAAGAAAGGGAGGTAGGAGTTAGAAAGGGATGTTGAAGGTAGGTAGGAGGTAGAAAGGGAGGTAGGAGGTAGAAAGGGAGGTTGGAGGTAGGAGGTAGGAGGTAGAAAGGGAGGTAGGAGCTAGGTCAAGGTGTCTCCTGTGCCAGTATTAATATATGCGACCAGTATTAAGGGAGGTACAGGTTTTTCACAAATAACTTTAAAATTTACATAATAACGATGTGTTTTTTAATATAAAATAACCATCTAAGGGTTGATGCCTACGACCCCTGAAAATTTCATTCCGATCCTTCCAGTGGTCTAGGAGATAGAAGACGGACGGACGGACGGACCGACGGACAGACAGACAGACACACATTCAGACACAGACAAATTTTGGATCGGGTCGTTTCGTAACTTCCAAACTGGTCGCTTCGCTCGCAGTTTGAAACAATAAAAATAATAATAATGATAATAATAATAATAATAATAATAATAAAAAAAAATAATAATAATAATAATAGAAATAACAATGATGCACTAAGGGCTCCACGTACAAGGTGACTCAAAATAATGAAACAGGGAACGAGTATCAAATTATATCTTTCCATTATCGTAGACTTCAAAGTAGATATTTTGTAGCAAACTCAAGTGTGTGTGTGTGTGTGTGTGTGTGTGTGTGTGTGTGTGTGTGTGTGTGTGTGTGTGTGTGTGTGTGTGTGTGTGTGTGTGTGTGTTGCACGTTTTCTGCAAGAAGCTTCAAGTGGAATTCCAGTCTAATCAATGCGTTTTCAG
>JAPQNM010000003.1:28817446-28824946 GCA_029783475.1 Metacarcinus magister | reverse complement strand
AAGAAGAAGAAGAAGAAGAAGAAGAAGAAGAATGAATGAATAGTGGGGCACCCAATACGAGAGGCTCATGGGACAACGCATAAATCTTCATAATGCGATTACTGGAACATTTCACCACTACCATTTCATGATTCATCCTGTATGATATGCACATCCCACGCTCATTCCAGGTACCCTCACTCTCAGATTCATGCTATGCCACACAAGTATCTTACGTTCACGAAACACGGTCGGCGACACCAATAATATTCCTTCATACAGACGCCCTTCCTTTGTCAAGTTTTAATATGATTTTTATTTTTGTTTCTACTTATTTCTGACCTTACACAACTCTATTTTCCATCTCCCATTACAATCTAGGTTTCTAAACAGTAACAGATGTTGGCCGTTGATTCACATCTTCAATTGTATTTTTTTGTTCATCTACGCTTCCTTTTGTTCTTTACTACCAGAATCGTACTCTGCAACTGCTTCTACTTCGCCAGTATTAAGATCACATAATCCTTTCGACATGACAATAGGGATGTAATAAATAAAATAAAGAGAAAACTTCAAAACTAACTAACAAAAAGAACATTTCAAAAATATAATTGCGGTTTCGTAAGAAGTACCAAGTTCTCGTACCATGGGTTCTCACCCCTCCACCCTCGTCCCTTTCGATATGACTTTTGCAACACACAGGAACAACTGAGACATGTATTGTAATTATCCATCTATATTGTAGATAGATACAAACACACAGATAAATAGGCATGTAGGTAGGTAGGTATATTGATAGGTAATAAGGTAGATAGATAGATATAGATAAGATGAATAAACTGACACATACAGACAAACAGACATACAGACGAGTATGTTGTTGAAAAGGTAGATAGACAGACAGGTAGACAGACACACAGCCAGATTCACGGAGAGAGAGAGAGAGAGAGAGAGAGAGAGAGAGAGAGAGAGAGAGAGAGAGAGAGAGAGAGAGAGAGAGAGAGAGAGAGAGAGACTTACATAGACAAAAGTAGATTGTTTATCTGATATATGAATAGTAATACACATACATAAATAGACACATTATGGAGAGCACTTTCACTTCGTAGGTGGTTAGCCTAGCAATCCTCCACAGTCGACTAAAGTTGAAACATTGATACCAGTCAAACAAGAACGACCTGCAAACATGTAGCTTATAAAGGACAAAGACTTCTCTTCAAGCAACTTCTACTATAGCTGTGAACAGTGACAGCCTTCAGACTACCTCAAATAGATGTTTGTTGTAAGGACTCCTAGCCATATTGTAAATACAGATCATGACAGTACATATGTTGACAAAATGCAAAGTATGGCCGCAAGACTGTAGCATCGTGGACCAGGTAAGACCGGACAAGGCGGTGGTGACGTAGAGATAGAAGGAGGCGGTGACGCACCAGGGGAAAGAACTATGTTTACTGTTATTACCAGGGTCCCGTTACTATCATTATCTCTGTCCCACGCAACCATGAACCTTGTTACAAGAGAAAACGAATTGTAACTAGGGGATACTTCACTAATATAAGATTTCATAGCCCAGTCACCAATCTTTCGATTTTACGTTATAATCAATATGCCTGTTACATGTAACTTGTTTTCCTGTTACCACACACACACACACACACACACACACACACACACACACACACACACACACACACACACACACATACACACACACACACACACATACACACACACTCCCATGGTTCAGTGCTTAACGACTGTGCTTGTCAGGCCCCTTTCCCACGGTGCGGGCGATGTTCGCCTTCGCGCTTAAGCGCGGGCCCGCTTTAACTAATTACTTATGTTTTCAATGTAACCTTTCACAAGGCGCGGACGTTGCCCACGAGCGGGCGAAATGCAGAATGGGCGCCCCTTGGCTCGTTTGCGGGCCCGCCTCCACAAGTTTAGCTAAAGGCTAGTGTTCAATGTGTTTTTTCACACGTCGCGCGCCCATGACACACAGATTTTTCTATAGGTTCAATGCGTGTTTTAACACGTCGCAAGCAGCCCCAGGTTAGCCAGAACGTGTCAAATTTGGCATTTGTTGCCATAAATTTCATGTATCTCAAAAAAATGACATTTTTCTTGGCACAAGTCATTTACTGCCATAAAAATGCTAAACTTGGTCGGTGTATAATTTTTGCTTCAACTATTTTTTTATTGCATTTCATTTCTCGATATTTCATTATGGGAAACAACTTTTTGATATATTGGAATTCCCTTTTTTTTTGTGTGTGTGTGTTGTGTGTGTGTGTGTGTGTGTGTGTGTGTGTGTGTGTGTGTGTGTGTGTGTGTGTGTGTGTGTGTGTGTGTGTGTGGGGAGAGATACAGGGGCGCACTCCGGCGAGGAGCAACACGCCGAGCCGTGGTCTCAGCATTTTTTTTTTTTTATTAATTTACAATAAATTATATTAAGTTTTCGTCTATGTCTCCTCTTCTTGCGTAAATGTAATAGGTAAAGGAGACGAAGGCGATTATAGTCAATGATCAATGCGTGCACAACACAAACTGGCGAGAAACGCGGGTGGCGGGCATTTTTCACCCACTCTGTGTGTAAAAGTATGTGGAAGCGGGTGATCGCCCGCGCCGTGTGAAAGGGGCCTCACACGGTAAGACATGAGTTCGAACCCTGTTCAGGTCATTAAAGGGATGGGTGTGTGTGATGTGTGAGAGGTCTCACACACACATATATATATATATATATATATATATATATATATATATATATATATTATATATTATATATATATATTATATATATATATTTTATTTTTATCTTTACCCATGGCGCCGGTAGGCTTCAGGGAGACCTTAGATGGTTGGCCTCCGCCCGTTAGTAGCGCGAGTTAGATTTTTTAAGTGGCGCCTTGTTTCTTCTTATTGATAGGCTCATGCTGCCAGCGGAAGCTCCTCACGCATATAACGTTGCAGTCCCGGCGAGGATGGTGTTATGGCAGCATGTGGGTGATCTTAGGCCACTCGGCGGTAGTAACGAAGAAAAGTGGCCAGCCCGTGCCGAGGCTCGAACGCGGGACCCTGAGCTGGTATGCCCGACCGCTGGCTGGCTGGCTGGCAATCACTAATTCAGCACATAATAGCAACCCAGGGATGGTAAAAGAAACAGGGCAAACAGAGAACTAGATGGAGAAATTAAATAAGAAGTTTTGCTTGAATAATCTGGAATAGGCAGACAGCTGATAGAGATGAGTGGAGAAGTTTGGAATAGGCCTTTGTCCTGTAGTGGACTCAAAATAGCTAATGATGATGATGATGATGATGATGATGATGATGATGATGATGATGGTGGTAGTGGTGGTGGTGGTGGTGGTGGTGGTGGTGGTGGTGGTGGTGGTGGTGGTGGTGGTGGTGATAGCAAAAAAATGCAAAATCCGTTTATTTTCAAGTACTAGTTTTCATAATATGAAACTATCAGTATGAGTCCTAACTCTATCATGACGTCCATCATGATAAGTTCTTAACAGTTCTTATCATGTGATAAGGTAACAAACAATCCGCCCCATTCCCTATCTCCTCCTTGGTGGCTCCTCGTTGGCAGTCGAAAGCTATGGCTGGATACAGAAACACTTCCATTACATTATCGATAGTGACAATATTTGTTCTCGTGTCTTCCTTTTCGCTCAGAGTGCTTGTAAAGGCACAGCACGATGATAGCCAGACTGAGAGAAGCAATGGCACCAACAGTTTTGGCCAACACATATTTATCATAAAGACGTATGGATTCGAGTGGACCAAGTCAGCCCTCTCTACTCTACGTAAGTCCCCATTTCTCTCAGCTGTACCATATTAGTGCGATAAATGTTAATCATGCTTATTGTGGGTAATGATAACGTACTACGAGCACCATGAGGCCTATGATATTGTACGAATACACTATCTCCGCAACTAATCATGTGTTTCAACTGTTTATGGAACGTAAGTAATTAAAGAGACAACCAAGTGTTACGTGGCAATGTACAATAAAACATTCAATGAACTTACATTATCAAAAAACGTTCCATCCCATAAAATCCACCGAAAATGATACTACGATGCAAAAGAAGGAAGTGATGCAATTTAAATGTGCATGCATGTAGGGAAATGGAGGGTATGCATTATTATGTACTGTATGAAAAAAAAAATCAATTGTCTTATATCCTCAATAGAAAATGCGCCGATGTAGAATTATCTTCTGAACCAAAGAAAAGGTTGACTCCATATAATAATAGTAATAATAATAATAATAATAATAATAATAATAATAATAATAATAATAGTAAAAATAATAGCAACAATAACAATAATAACAATAATAATAATAATAATATAATAATAATAATAATAATAATAATAATAATAATAATAATAATAGATATAATAATAATAATAACAATAATAATAATAATAATAATAATAATAATAATAATAATAATAATAGTAACAATAATAGCAACAATAACAATAATAACAATAATAATAATAATATAATAATAATAATAATAATAATAATAATAATAATAATAATAATAGATATAATAATAATAATAACAATAATAATAACAATAATAATAATAATAATAATAATAATAATAATAGTAACAATAATAGCAACAATAACAATAATAACAATAATAATAATAATAATATAATAATAATAATAATAATAATAATAATAATAATAATAATAGATATAATAATAATAATAACAATAATAATAACAATAATAATAATAATAATAATAATAATAATTATATTTCAACCGAAGGCATAGGCAACACGAACAGACAAAGTGAGTACAAATAGCGATAACAAAATACAATAACAATATAATAATACTATCAAAAACCCTAATGATACCATTGGAATAGCGAGAATGAAAGTAGTAAGTATAATAATGATATTAATAATAACCTTAGTAACAATAAAAAAAAATAATAATTGTAATTAAGATTTCACCCCGAGACATAAAAAAAAACACAGTAACGACAGTGATAGCAATAATAGTACTGATAATAACAATTGCAATGATAATAATAATAATGATAATAATAATAACAATAACAATAACAATAACAATAATAATAATAATAATAATAATAACAATATTGATAATAATGATAATAATGATAATAATGATAATAATAATAATGTACATCTTAATGCTAACTACATGATACAAAAATGATACTAAATACTAAACACATGTAAACCTAGGTATACATGACATACCTAGGTACAGCTCCAATACCCCCTCAAACTGCACAAACAATAGACCCAGCCACGCCTGTCATATAGAGCCACATACATAAGCCGAGCTTTGGCAGACGGAGGTGATGATGGAGTTCTCAGAATAAATATACTCCATCCTACTCTTCATGCTGAACACGGAGTGTTGCCGGATCACACCCAGACTTTTCACCCAGGCCAGGAATGAGCTGGTCTATCTGGATAGCCCCAAAAGCCTCTTAAGGACGTCGTTGTGACATACCGTGAGCTGATTCATAGTAGCTACCTTGAATCGCAACCACAGCAAATTTCAGTAAAGAGAGTAGCATAGACTCCTGAATATATCCAGCTTCACTCCTAGGCTACAGAGGGAAAACTTCCGCAATAGGGCTTGGTGGTCTGCTTCCTGATGAAATCATCATCAGTCATGTCACTGTGCAAGACATGGCCTAAATATGTGAACCTATCCACAAAGGTGAGCGCACGCCCACTGAGTTGTGCCGATTCAAGGTATTTCACCTTAGAGCCCGTCGGTGGTACTACCATGCATTTTGTTTTAGCGGTGTTATAGACAATGTCATGCTTGGCAGCATACACCTGGCACACGTCGCTTAGGTCATGCAAAGCATCTGCTGAAGGTGCCAGCAGTACCATATCATCAGCACAACTCGGTGAGTTGATGCAATCAGCATGTATGTGGCAGCCGATAGCCGTATCACGAAGGGTTATACTGTAATAATTTGTGTAGACATTATACAAGTAAGGCGATAAGATCCCTCCTTGTCGAATATCATTGGATAGTGTACCAATGAATTAGGAGATTAAAAAGATATCCAGGAGTGTCCCTGACGAGACGTTTATTGAAGAGCTTCCAGTAGTTCACTCTGTCAAAGGCCTTGCTAGCATCAAGGAAGCAAAGGTAGACAGGTGAACCTTTGGAAGTATAATACTGTATGATATTCTTCAAAATCAGTGCCATGTCCCTTTTTGTAACTGAACTGACTGTCCAGCGTATACAGGTAAGTTTCAAGACGGTGGAGCACCATTTTTTCTACCACCTTGGACAGGACTGTCGCTATAGCAATGGGCTTATAGTTGCTAGAGTTGCCTTAAGTAAAGGCACCAGTAGCACCACCATGACCTGACTGGGTATATACTAGTGGTAGATGCAGGCATTGATGAAGATGTAATGCCCGAAATCTTTGTCTTGTACAGTACCCCCTACCATTCCTTAAATCAGTTTTCTATGAAAAGAAAATTATTTCCTTATATTAGCTTAAGTAACATTCATTTCCAATTAAAATCAAACTCTATATCTTAAAGTAATTAACTTAACTAGATTTCCCTTTACAAGTTTCTATAAGACAAAAGATGGTGCAATATATTATCAACTTTACCCAAACACAGAGTCTTCGTGCCAAATTCCAGCTGAGTTATCAAGTGATCAAAATTTCTTTCATGTAGTATTTGAAATCAAATTCATTAGCTTAAATAGTAACACTTCTTCTACACCAAAATTAATCCTGTATAAGTTAGTAATAATCTCATATCTCAATGATCTGTAATTATAGTAATCATATGTAAGAAAATTCTTAGTGAGTCACCCCTAGAGACGCCACCCTGCCTCCTGCGGACTCTATTGTTTAACTCAGTCAGTCTCCTTCCCCCTACCACGCAGGTCTGTTTTGAAGTGTTACACCAACATCTCTTAATATTTGCTAAATCCTTAGTCATTCAGTGTTCTCATATATTCAATAGTCTTCCCTTTGAATATGTCAAGTCATTTAAAGCCTTTTTAAGGGTGATTATTAATTAATAATAGCAATTTTTCCATCTATTATGTGGCGGCATCTCAGACCGCATGGTCCCTCTTTCCTCCCTCAGAGACGATTCATTGTTATAGTGTATCCCTTTCACTTTAGTATTTATGTAATATTGTTAAAGTATTATCCCTTTTGAGTGTGTTGGAAGTGTATTGTTTAACTCAGTCAGCGTTCTTCCCCATACCACGCAGGTTCCACCCCAGTGCCACACAACACATTCACACACACACACACCTGTCCCCTTTTTGACGTGTTTCCCTGTAGTGTATGATATTATTTGGAACAGTATTATATTATTCTTATTATGTGTCTTGATTAGGAACAAGTTTTGAACTCTGAAAGTGAGATTAAGTTTGGCAGTGTTAAGATCAGGAAAAGATTGGGTTTCGAAATTATTCTGTGAGTTAAGAGAAGTTGGAGTGGCCAACAGTAT
>JAPQNM010000003.1:28807446-28809946 GCA_029783475.1 Metacarcinus magister | reverse complement strand
ATGGTGTTTACTATGTAAAATACTCTGCTATCACCTGCAAAATTACTGTTACCTTTTATCATTAGAATTATCCAATGTACATGTGTGTATATGTGTGTAGGGGGGGGTATGTGTATTTACCTAGTTGTAACATACAGGAAAAGACCTATGCTTGCACTGTCCCGTTTCCAAATCTACTATTATCCAGTTTGCTTTTGAAATCATGAATAGTTCTTGCATTAATCACTTTTGCATCAAATTTGTTCCAGGCTTCTATGCTTCTATATGGGAAACTGTATTTGTTTATGTTTCTCTTGCATTTAGATCTTCTCTCTCAATTTTTTCCAGACCTTTTCAGGCCCTATACAGTGCTATAAATCTCTCCTTCCTCTTCTTTTCTCAGGAGTTGGGAGTTTCAGTCTAGAAAGTCTTTCTTTATACGGTAAATCTATAAGGCTCGGAGCCATTTCTGTAGCTGTTTTTTGTATTCTCTCAATTTCCTTGTGTGTGTGTGTGTGTGTGTGTGTGTATGTGTGTGTGTGTGTGTGTGTGTGTGTGTGTGTGTGTGTGTGTGTGTGTGTGTGTGTGTGTGTTTGTGTGTGTGTGTGTATTTACCTAGTTGTATTTACCTAGTTGTAATTTACGGGAAATGAGCTCACACTCGTGGGGTCCCGTCTCCATATCTTTCTTTATCAATTTTAGCTTTAAATTCATGCACACACCTCGCTTCCACCGTCTCACTATCCAGTCCATTCCAAGTATCAATGCATCTGTGTGGAAAACTATATTTTTTGACATCTTGCAAGCACCTTGTCTTCTTCAGTCTCTTACCATGTCCCCTTGTATTTCTCGTGTCCCACACAAACAAATCATCCCTGTCAAGTCTATCCATTCCATTCATTGTTCTATACACCGCTATCAAGTCTCCCCTTTCTCTCCTTTTTTCTAATGAGATCAGTCCCAACTTATCCAATCTTTCCTCATAAGTTAGATTTATTAGACTTGGAGCCAGTCTTGTTGCTGCTCTTTGAATTCTCTCAATTCTTGTTATATCTTTCTTTTTGTGTGGGGACCACGCCAACGTGGCATATTCAAGTTGCAGATGAACCATAGACACGATCAGTTTCTTCAACATTTCCTCGTCCATATATGTAAAAGCTGTCTTGATCTTAGTAATAAGTCTGTATGTTACTCCAACAACCTTGCTAATGTGTTTTCTAGGGGACAAATCATCCTGTACTATTACTCCTAGGTCTTTTTCATCACTTGCTCCTTGGAGCACTGCATCTCCCATTTTATACTCCTCTTCTATTCTCTTGGTACTCTTGCCCATTCTCAGAACTTTGCATTTCCTAGTATTAAATTCCATTTCCCAACGTTGACTCCACTCAAAGATCTTGTTCATATCATCCTGTAACATCATGCAGTCTTCTCTTCGTTCTATCCTCTTCATGATTTTTACATCATCTGCAAATAGGTTTGTGTGTGTGTGTGTGTGTGTGTGTGTGTGTGTGTGTGTGTGTGTGTGTGTGTGTGTGTGTGTGTGTGTGTGTGTGTGTGTGTGTGTGTGTGTGAGAGAGAGATAAGCAAATATATACATTGATATAGATATACAGATAGATAGATGGATGGATGAATTAATATATATATATAAAGATTGAAGAACTCAAAAAAAATGACACACGTATGAAGATAGCAAGGAGTATGCTTTAAAAGATGAATAAGGTCACATTACAAATAATAGAATGTGTGTGATCAATGCAGCAGAGGAATTCAAAAGAAAATTATAAAGTAGTAGTGATAGGCAAACTGAAGACCCCAGCTAGCATGAAAAATAGGAACACTGGTGCACCCTGTGTAGATACAAGTTTCACTTGTGTCTACGCATGGTGCACCAACTCCCGCCGCCGTTGATATTCATGAATATTTCCTGGCACTTTGTAGAGCAAAAGTAAATCTCTCGCCATCCCTGATATTTGGGAATATTTCCTGATCTTAACTATTGACATTAACTTATATTTGATTAGTGGAGTGAGTAGAGATCAAGTTGTTGAAGTTTTGCGAAATTGAGCTGCGTTTTGAGTTATGTATTTTTTTTTATTCTGTAGGTCGGCAGCAGCTTTGTGTTTATTGCGCCAAAAGTGGCGCCCAAGATAACGTCCAATAGGAATATTAATAGCTACTTATTTTTTTATGACCTTTACCTTTGGCCTTGACTTCCAAACTTAATGCAGTTAAAATTTAAGGTAAGAGACATGTTGATGAAGTTTCATGAGGTGATGCATGGTGTTGTCAAGGAAGTTGCAAACATACTAACAAACATCCTTTTGCTCAACTTCATTGTCCTCGAGGAGATAATAAACAAAGCACCACAAGGTATGAGCAAGGGCGAAGCAATGGGTGCAGATTGCTCATCGATTGATTGCAAGGTATGAGCAATTAAATTATTGTTGTAATTCTATGAATTTAACCTTGTTTCCTAATCTTATAGATGAAAATTGTAGTGTCAACACTTTGTTTC
>JAPQNM010000003.1:28794946-28799946 GCA_029783475.1 Metacarcinus magister | reverse complement strand
GGTAGTCTTCCATCCAGTTCTTTAATGTTCCTTTCAAGCCTCCAATATATTACTTCCATAGTAATCTTCTATGTGGAACCTTATCAAATGCCTTTTTCAAGTCTAAATAAATGCAATCCGCCCGTCCATCTCCTTCTTGTGTTATATCTACCACTCTTGAGTAAAAACTCAATAAATTAGTGACACGTGAACTTCCTCTTTTGAATCTAAATTGTTTATCTGTTATTATTCCTTCTCTTTCTAAATATTAATTCCATTCTTTCTTGATGACCTTCTCACATATCTTGCATACTATGCTGGTTAATGACACTGGTCTATAATCAAGTGGTTCTTCTATGCTTCCATTTTTGTAAATAAGCATTATATCAGCTCTTTTCCATTCTTTAGGGACTTTTTCTGTTTTAATAGAACACTCAATTACATCATGAATTGGCTCAGCTATTTCTTGTCAACACTCCTTCAAGATGTATCCTGATACCCTATCTGGTCCTGTAGTTTTTCTTTCTTCAGATTCCTTCATTTCCTTTATCTCTTCTCTATTTATCCTGATTTCCACATCTCATTATTTCTCTTTTGTCCTTGTGGATTTTTAAAGTAAGATTCAGTTGTAAATTCTTCCTGAAAATTCTTATATAGTACCTATGTGAGTACATCCAGACTAATATTGACAATTATAATTATAATATATGAAGGAAGGATAGAAAAGACAAAAAAGGTGGAGGTGTGATACTAATGATAAAATCTAAGATAAACGTAAAAAATGTAGAGTATGGAAAAGGGAAAGCAGAATTGATAAGTGCACAAATTAATACAAGATATGGAGAAAGCCAAAAAATAATAGTTGCAAAATAATAGTTGCATATGTAACCCCTAAAACAAGAACTTGGACTAAGGAAGAACATGAAGAAATAATAGAAGATACCCTAAAGAGCTTAGAAAAGATTATTAAAAGCAGTCAAAAAGTAACACTGGTGGGAGATTTTTATTGTAGTGAAGTAAATTGGGAGACGTTTGATTGATTGATTATTGGTTGTGTTTAGGGCGACACAACATCTAGGTTATTGCTGTTCTGGGGAGACGTTTGAAAGCAAAGGTGAAAATACATGGAGAAATAGATTATTGAAACTAAAGATGAATAATACAATGATTCAATGGGTAACTGAAAATACAAGATTTATAGGAGAGAATAAACCATCATGATTGGACCTATTATTTACCAAAGGAATAAATTTAGAAAAAGATATTAATTATGAATGCCCCTTTGGAAGGAGTGACCATATGGTCCTGGAAATTGAGATTAAGGGAAATATAGAAGAGAAACAGGAGAAATCATACAAAAAGAAAAGAAGAAATTATGTATAAACAAACTATACTGCAATGAAGAAGTTTTTTCAATGAAACTGACTAGATGAAAATTAAGGAATCAAAGGACGTACAAGAAAGATATGATCTCTTCCTGATGATATACAAACAAGGAGTAAAGGAATATGTTCAATTTTATAAAGTAAAAGAAAAAGGTAAAAAAAAAAGTGTTTTAACGGAAAATGTGAAAAAAAACTAAAAAGAGAAGGGATGAAGCATGGAGGAGAATGAAAAGAAAACTGATCCAGGAAAGGAAAGAAGAATATAAACTAGAAAGGATTGAATATGTAAGGAGAAGAAGAGAAGAGATATGAGAAAGATATAGTTGACAAATGCAAGGACAAAAAACAAGGTTGTTTTATAGATTTATTAATGGAAAAATAAAACAAAGAAAATATAACTAGATTGAAGTATATGAGGACCCGAAAGAAATGAGTGAAGTGCTAAATAAGAATTTTCAGAAAGTATTTACAACTGAATCTAACTTTAAAAAGCCACAAGGACAAAAGAAAAATAATGAGATGTAGGAAATCAGGATAAGTAGAGAAGAAATAGAAGAAATGATGAAGGAATTGGATGAAAGAAAAGCTATAGGACCTGATGTGGTATCAGGATACATATTGAAGGAGTGTAGACAAGAAATGGGTGAGCCAATTCATGATATAATTGAGTGTTCTATTAAAACAGGAAAAGTCCCTAAAGAATGGAAAAGAGTTGATATAATGCCTATTTACAAGAATGGAAACATAGAGAAGAACCACTTAATTATAAACCAGTGTCATTTACCAGTATAGAATGTAAGATATGTGAGGTCATCAAGAAACAATGGACTAAATATTTAGAAAGAGAAAGAATAATAACAGATAGACAATTTGGATTCAGAACAGGAAGATCATATGAACATAAGAAATGAGGAGACTGCAGCTCCTTGTCCCCCACCCTTGGAATAATCCAATATTTAGCCATCCCACCTGTCATCCCTATCCATACTCTGATCCAACCGTCTTTTAAAGCTACCTATTGACTCAGCACTTACTACGTGTCTACCCAACCTATTCCAATCGTTCACCACTCTGTTAGTGAACCAGTATCTACCTAGGTCTGTCCTGAATCTAAGTTTTTCTAGCTTGTACCCATTTCCACGTGTCCTATCCTGACTACTAAATTCTAAAACCTGATCAATGTTTCCCTTATTAATTCTTTTTACCCATTTGAAAACCTCAATCATATCCCCTCTTGCCCTCCTTCTCTCTAGGGAGTGGAGATTAAGACTTTTTAACCTATCTTTGTAGGGTAAGTTTCTCAGCCCCTGAATCATCTTGGTCATTCTTCTCTGGACTGCCTCCAGGGAGCCTATATCACTCCTATTTGTCACACACCTACTAATAAATCCCAGTATCTTGTTGGCCCTATTTCTAGCTATAATACACTGTTCCCTGGGGCGCAAGTCACTGCTTATTTGAACTCCTAAGTCCCTCACACTATATGACTTTCCTAAGGTATTGTCATTTAATGTGTAGTCTACAGGCCTGTTACCTT
This sequence comes from Metacarcinus magister, assembly GCA_029783475.1. Classification (NCBI taxonomy): domain Eukaryota; kingdom Metazoa; phylum Arthropoda; class Malacostraca; order Decapoda; family Cancridae; genus Metacarcinus; species Metacarcinus magister. The sequence continues at coordinate 28,797,045 of JAPQNM010000003.1, read as the reverse complement.
TACCTACGCTCATAATGCTACACTTGTTAACATTAAACTGCATTTGCCATTTCTCTGACAACTCGTACAGCCTATTTAAGTCATCCTGCAGCATCCTAGCATCATCTAAATTCTTTACCGGTCTTCCTATCTTTGTGTCATCGGCAAATTTACTGATATCACTGTTTATTCCTGTCTCTAAGTCATTTATATAGATTATGAATAACAATGGTCCTAGTACTGATCCCTGTGGTACCCCACTAGTGACATTACCCCATTCTGATTTCTTCCCATTAATCTGTACCCTCTGTTCCCTACTAGTAAGCCATCCCCTAATCCATTCTAGTACCTTCCCACCTATGCCATGAGCCTTGACTTTACTTAACAGTCTCCTATGGGGTACTCTGTCAAAGGCTTTACTGAAGTCCAAATAAACTATATCATACTCGTCCCCCTTATTTATTTAATTCTGCTATAGAGTCCCCTTTTTAATCCAATTTCCCTTCTAATGCTGCTATTCATCCATTTTGGATCATTTCTATTTGACCTAATCCTCCTCTTAGGTATATACTGTTCCTGCCCTGTATGAATTTCCCTAACTATGCTATTATAATGCAATTCTACCTCAATGTTTTGATCCTCCTCTCTGCCTACTCCTATTCCCTCCTAATCTATACTCTGGAGGCCCAATAAATGTAACACAAGAAAGAGATGGATGGATGGGTGGATTGCATATATTTAGACTTAAAAAAGGCATTTGATAATGTTCCACACAGGAGATTACTATGGAAGCTGGAACACATTGGGGGATTAAAAGGAACATTAAAGAATTGGATGGAAGACTACCTGAAAGGAAGGGAAATGAGAACAGTAGTAAAGGATGAAAAATCAGAATGGAGAAAAGTAAAAAGTGGAGTACCACAGGGATCAGTTTTGGCACCAATAATGTTTTTAGTATATGTAAATTATATGACACAAGGAGTAAGCAGTTACATAAGTCTGTTGCAGATGATGCAAAATTACTAAGAAAAATAAGAAACCATAATGATTGTGAGGAGCTCCAGAATGACATAAACAAGATATATGAATGGAACAAGACATGGCAAATGGAATTTAATGCAAAACAATGTCATGTATTTGAAATGGGAAACAATGCTATGAGACCCTCATGGACGTATAAGTTAGGGGAAAATAGTATATCAATAGCAAAAGAAGAGAAAGATTTGGGAGTGGTAATACAGGACAACTTATCACCAGACAAACACATAAATAAAATATTTGGTGACACTTTCATGATGCTAAGGAATATACGAATGGCTTTTCATTTCCTAGATAAAAATGTGATGAGAAAAATTATAACTACAATGATCAGACCAAAACTAGAATATGCAGAAGTAATATGGTCCCCTCACAAGAAAAAGCACGTGTTGAAATTAGAAAGAATACAGAGAATTGCAACTAAGATGGTGCCAGAATTGAAAGAACTAACATATGAAAAAGATTAAAAGAAATGCATTTAACAACATTAAAAGAAAGAAGAGAAAGAAGAGACTTAATCACAATATATAAATTGATGAATAACCTGGAGAAAACAGATAGAAAAGACCTAATATTGAGATAAAAAGGAGAGGCTAGAAATTTGAGGGGACACAAGGAAAAATTTAAAAAAGGTATTTGCTTGAATGAAACAAAAAAAGTACAGTTTTCCCCAAAGAAGTATAGATACATGGAATGGACTGTAGGAAGAGGTAATAATAGCAAAAAATGTACATCAACTGAAGGAAAAACTGGACAACTAGATATGGAGACAGGACCACACAAGTGTAGCTCAGGCCATGTATACTACAACTAGGTAAATACCTTGAATGTCTTGTAGGTGAAATCATATGGATAATTCGCAGTAACTGAACTTAAGAAACAATTGAATGAACTTGGGTTTCTTACATACAAGTTGGAATATATGGCAAAAGCAAATGATGTGAGAGTTGCACGGCAGGTGAAAGTCTGCTATATCTCCGAATGCCATGCTTGTTAGCATTTGTCAACCTTGAAGAGGTACACGGTCATATGTGGTGTTGAACCCTCAATTGATCTCAAATTGACCATTCATTCACACCGTT
>JAPQNM010000003.1:28722446-28784946 GCA_029783475.1 Metacarcinus magister | reverse complement strand
AATAAATTAATTACAAAATTTTAAAAATAGAAAAATAAAAGAGACATCTTACTGCAATCAAAAGAAAAAAATGGACATGTCAAAACACGTATGCTACTGTGCCGAGCAGATAATAAAAGTACAATTAGAGCAACAGAACCACAATCCAGGGATGGTAAAAGAAGAAAGGGCATACAAGGAACTAGTTGGACAGACGGGATAGGAAATTTTGATAAGGTGGCCAGGAATAGATCCAATAGAAATTAGTGGAAAAGGTTAGGGAAGGCTTTTATTTGTAGTGGACTCAGTGACTGATGTATACAGATCGCTGTAAAAAAAAAAAATGGCTGATATGTCCTAATCAGTAGAGAAGATTATGCAAGTGTTATTTCTCTATAGAAGAGAGCGTAAGCAAAAGAAGACAAATATGTCCCTGTAAGCGGTAAATGAATCACGTTCATTTATCTCTCTTTATGTAATAGGCTTGTGAGGCTGTTAAATCTTGACATTTTGCCGTTTTTAGTGTTATAATATCCCGCTAGTTTATTTATCAACATTCATTATTTTGTTCTGTGTTACTGTCCTTTGATAAAGAGTTTATCTATTTATGTTTTGTCAATAAGATTTATTTAATAGTTTTAATCTCTCTCTCTCTCTCTCTCTCTCTCTCTCTCTCTCTCTCTCTCTCTCTCTCTCTCTCTCTCTCTCTCTCTCTCTCTCTCTCTCATCTCTTTTTTTTTCCAGTTACATCTCCCTCTACGGGCAGGAGATGATGGTTAACATAATTGTCGGCATGACCGGTGTTTTGTTCTGCTGCGCCGCCCTGGCCTTCGGTTACCACAGGCTGCGCAAGTGAGTAACGCTAAGAAAATTAAATACTTAAGTAGATTCAGTATACACAAAATAAACAAATAGAAAATTCAATGCGAGTGAATGAAAAATTGATTCAACAATACTCTAAAATCTGATCATAAAATATATTTGTTTTTCGATTATTAACTATTTGTGAAATTTATATGTAATGTGCGTAATGTTAAGTTACTAAATCAGTGTGATGCCTCAACCTTGTCGATACAACGGGACCTTAGATATAATAACATCAATGAGAATAACTGCGATGACTCAACTGTTGCGGTTAATATCCTTATTAAAGTTTTCCGATACATACTCAAGGGCACATGCACAAATTTACCATTAATTTCCAAATTTTACTAATTAATTAATTTTGTCTTATATTTGCTTAGTGAATTAACTAATTAACTAATGATTTTGTCTTGTTTACCCATCCTAAAAGTTCCTATCTTTACTGAAATATAACTGAAGTTTATTAAGAATTTAATTCAGTGCTTTTCGATGAATATTACACTTCAGTTATGTCCTAACTGGATTATCTGATTAGATAACTGAACAATTCATGATGTCATAAATAGTGATAGTCTCGAGATAGATAACTTTATATCCTCAGGTGAATGCCTATTTTATCTCAATTGTGATGCCAGCAAAATAATAAAAACTTGAAGCTATATATTTAGGACAATGTTGCACTTCACGAGATTGAATTTTGAAACAAACTTATTTTCTCGGTCCTGATTAGGGAAATAAGAGAACGATGACACTACCTTTGCGGTCCCTCGTATAAATTGAAGTGAAAAGGAAACCGCAACATGAATAACTAAAACCTCTTATACAGTACAAATGACAGGCCAAGGCTAGTAAAGGACTGACAAACAAAACCCAACGATATGCCACTACATAAAATAGCAATTATCAATATTACTGTGTCTAGTTAATTTCACAGGAATGAAGCATTGCCCGAAAGCTTCAAGTCTGTATTTTATGATCCCTTAAATAACCTTCATCCCTGCAAGTTCATGGTGAGTGAGGTTTCTTTCACACCTAGTTCTCGGCAGCGTCATAGCTTAACCCGGGAAGAACAAACCCCGAATTGAATTCCCTGACGTTGTAGATAACACAGAGTATCAATAAAATCTTAAAATTCTACTTAAATTATACATGGGCATTTTTTTTTCTCTTCTTTTTTTCATCTCCCTTACCAAATCATAAAAAAATAATCCAGCAGTAATCAAGGTTATGGTTGATGTGTAGCAATTAAAAGATATCTCTGAAACTCCATACAATTACGAATCAATCTTGTTGCGTAAATTGAAGAAAGACATAAATATAAAATGAAAGAATAAAAACACTGTTAAGCAGTTGAATGACTAAAATTAGATGCACAGAGCTAATCCAGTTGGTTGTTTCTTGTTTTCCAGTTTCGAAAAAAGTTGAATTCTCAATCCATATGAAGCACCACACTCTTGTAGCTGAATATTGATGATGCCTCAGTTTTCTATAATTTGAGCAAATTTGTAGGAAATGTCCTCACTTCTAATGCACTGATGCCCTAAAGGAGATATTAATAAGCCCTTTCATTACCTCATCTCAATGCACAAATCTATAACTATTCTCTAGTGTCGAGACAAGACGCCAGTCCGAACGCGGTCTGATACATCGTTTGAGAAACATGAGCAGCTAAAGCATAATCAGTTTAGCATTTTGGGATTTGTTCAGACTTATTTCAAAGAGGTTTGTATTATCTTATCTTTTTTATTACTGCTATGAACGAGGTGTTTTATTAATTCAGTCCTTGCATATTTGATAGTATCATATCACAAGTAACAGATAACAAAACAAATGAGTGACGTAGTACTAGTCGAAACACAAGTACACAATAAACCATATACTGAAATAGCGCTGACAAATGAAAATAATATTATACATATTACTGTATTCTCATTGATAGCACTTAGAAATACCACAGCTATTACTTGGATGTTTATAACTCTGGAAATGGCTTTTGTGTTTTTCACCCTATCCTATCACTTGAGGACGTAATATATATGAGTATCTTAGTAAGTAGTTTAACATGAATTTTAAATAATCGGGTTTTTTCTTAATCGAGAAGGGTAGCTCAATCATAACATCATCCCAAGAGCCATGGAAGTCATTATAAGTCATATACGTCATAAAGAGCTTCGTATTAATTTGTTTTGACATCAGCATACCCTTAAATATATACTTTCTGTTATCTCTTTCAGCCACCGCTACCGTCGGGGAAGCATATACAGCGAGAGAGGCAGTGGCACTGCCAGACGAGAGGTAAGGATGGGATTGGATGGAGCAGGTCATAATTAGGTTACAAATATGGGAGTGGAAGATGAGGGTATGTGAATACAAGAGCGGGAATCTAAGGTGTAAGCAGGAAATGAGTACGAAAATGAAAAGCAAAAAGGCAGTGGATGTAGATTATGTTGGAAGGCTGTTGGTAAAGGAGAACACCAGTAGAAGTGACCATCTTATAAAAACTTAGAAAAAAATAATCAAATCATTTACCTTGCCTGACATAGATGTGACTGAATCCATTAAGACAACATTATTTACTACGCGGCAACTGTAAGAGCTAATTACCTAGTCATGAGATACTACATTATATTGCTAACCAACTTTGTTATTCCCTCCATCTTCTCAGTCTCCTTCTAACGACACGCCCCCAACCTACGACGACGTGATGGAAAAGCTGCCCTCTTACCAAGACGCCCTAAATATGTCCACAACAGTAAGTCCTTTCAGGGTATTCAATTATTCCTTCCTAAACAGCGTTTTCAACCGGGAATAATTTTACGGTTAACTGTTAAATTATCATTAACGAATAATTTGACTCAACTAGTGATTCTCAAGTTGGAAGCCGTGACATCCAAAACGTTGCTATGAAAATGTTTTAAGGAGGGGCGGGTTGTATGGCTAGCTGTTACATACGTACGTAATGCACGTTAGCAGAAACTGTAGACAATTTGATTTGTTTATTTTGCCTTGGTAAAGGTCACATTGTCTTATCATTACCTGTCTTTCCTAGTGTCATCACTTTGTTTTGACCAAGCCATGCTGCTCAAGTTTTCTATCCTCAGACAAGAGCTCATTGAGATATGAGAACGATGAAAAGTTCCCAGCTTGTACTTTTCGTTTCTAAAGCTGAATTTTCTCGTTGAAAGCAATGTGTGCAATGATGTTGATGTTTCTTCCTTGCAACTGCAAATTGAGATTGTTGATAGCTTAAAAAAGTCCACAAGTTATGCCAGTGAAAGTTGGAGTTCTCCCTATCTGAATGCTTCATACAGTTTGTCTTTGGGCAGATACTTGTTCTTGGAATGATTTCATTATTCTTATTAAACAATGATTTTTGAGCAGATGACTTCACGCCCCCCTTGTATCCTCCTCACACTGCCCTGGGGGGGTACGCCCCCTAGTTTGGGAACCACTGCTTAAGACCGTAGTGCATTACACACACACACACACACACACACACACACACACACACACACACACACACACACACACACACACACACACACACACACAGAGAGAGAGAAGAGAGAGAGAGAGAGAGAGAGAGAGAGAGAGAGAGAGAGAGAGAGAGAGAGAGAGAGAGAGAGAGAGAGAGAGAGAGAGAGAGAGAGAGAGAGAGAGAGAGAGAGAGAGAGAGAGAGAGAGAGAAAACACTGAAGTAGCATATATGAACATACTAGAAGAAGAAAAAAACGAACATAGAAGTTATGATATTTGAGACCTTACTCCTAGATTTTTTTTTTTCCCATGGGTTGTGCACGAATCAAATCAATATCACCATTTCATTTAAGATAACATAAGATAACATGACACTGCAAAATATTTAAATGCATTGTTAAATAAAAGTACAAATAAAATTAAATGTGAAAGTATCTTAAACAAAACACTTATTGCACATTCCAGGGTGACAATGAAGATGGAATGATCAATCCAGCCTTTGAGGGGGACGAGGCCGCCCCATCAGCAGAGGGCACGACACACAATGATTCACCAAACAGCGGCTTTGTCGCTCCCTCTCAGACCAAGGAAACCTACCCAGGTCAAGTTCTGGATCACACTAACTCCCCAACTCCTTGTAGCGATGCTGAAGATGTTCAAGAAAATCAAGCACCAAGTGAAACAGAGAAATGCACTGCTTCTACGCCGCCAGTAACAGGAGAGCAACATGGTTTGGGTACGCAGCCTATTGAACTCCTGCTGCTTAACACCCTGAGGACTCAGCCCACCACTACCACTTTATGAGGACCCAGCCATATAAGCTTACTCATTTTCTAGCCGCCTTATTTAGTTGATTATGTACTTAAACCTTGTTTTGAATGTGTATGCATTTGTTATTTGTAGTTTTAGTACTAGTAACATTAGCAACAGTAGCAGCAACAGCAGCAACAGCAGCAACAGCAGCAGTAGTAATTATAGTAATAGTAGAAGTACTATAGCGCATTCCATCTCTAGAAAGAAAGTGTCGTTCGGCAATCCTCTCCCAAATTGTCTCAATCAGTGCATTCGTTTTCTCAAGCAAATAGGTAACTGATATACATTAATGCTAAAAACAATATAATTAGTTGAAAAATGTTTTAATTAATCATACTCGGTAGCCGAGTGCTCAAAGCACGGAGATGGAGAGTTCGAATCCCGCTGGAACTTGGCCATTTTTTTCAAGCTTTTGTCGAGTGGCCGAAGAAACCCACATGCTGATAATCAACCCTGTCTTCGATTGCGAGTGCATCGGAGACTTCAGAGATCGGCATGAACCTCCACAGGAGTCACTTAATTAATACTGCCTGCACCACTAACAGGCACTAATCAGGGCTCTCAAAAAGTTCTACAGGGCATCAAGAGCCCTGCAGTAAATAGCCTACACGTGCTTTAGGCCAAAGATTAAAAATAAAAGAAGTGCATAACACCAGTATATAATAATGACACAGATGGCCCCCATTGCCATATCATTGTGAAATAAATTAAGAGAGGGTATGTGGAGCTAAACTTTGACAGCGCTCCTTTTGATTAATGATAATGAAACGATGACATATATAGAAGATGATCTTGGTGCAATGATGTTCAGCTGATAGAGCTCAGGTTTGTTAATTTTATCAGAAGACAGATAATATTTGTTACATGCATTTACATATTAAAAGACATTGTGTTCCATCATTTTTTAATTAATTCATAAGTCTTTAGCATTATTTGCTAAAAGGCCTGCACAGACTGGGAAAATTTGGAAGAAAGGTGTCGAACAGCATTTTCTTTCCTGAGATCGAATGTGCTATAGTAGTAGTAGTAGTGGTAGTAGTAGTAGTAGTAGTAGTAGTAGTAGTAGTAGTAGTAGTAGTAGTAATAGTAGTAATAGTGATGGCGATGTTAGTGGTTTTACTAGGGCAAGAAGATTTAAAATATGTTATTTGTACGTATCCCACATGTGTCATGGAGTGCGACTGCAAGGAAGATTAAACTGTGGGCTAAGAATCTTACTCCCGATCTTTCACATTTTCCTAAAACAGAAGGAGAAGCAGACGCGTTTTATTTCCTATTTATTTTTGTATTCTTTTATTTTATTATATTGATTACTTTATCTATTTTTTTTTTTATCTGTCTAGCATATTTCATTTCTCTTATTTTTTGTCTGTTTTTTGTTGCACGTTATGCAACGTTTCCGTGTTCTGTTAATCAGCATATACTTTGGTCACGGGGTACAGAACACTTTGATTTTTCTATATTTAATCAATCAAGTTGACAATCCTGCTCCAACATTATTTCCTTTATCAATATTTAACATATATAAATGAACAGGCACATTAGATAATCTCTTTAGGAGCTCACAACAATATCCACAATTTGGAGCAACACATAACAATCAAATCCTGGAGCAATTCATAATATTCCTATCTGGAACAATGCATAATATTTGTTCATCACAATCCTACATAAATTAATATCCTTAAAATAAACATCCTACCAGCTGCTAAAAAAGACTACATTAGAATCAGGGTTCTACTCACAATAATATTCAGAATCCCCATTCTGAAGCTGAAGTGGTTGTATCTCCAAGTGGAAAGGCTGAGTGAAGTGATTCTATAGGCTTTTTTGTTTTTTAAGGTTTATTGTACATATATACAGTTAATATGTTATAAATATATATACAGTACAATGCGGGCATCTGTCCGCCAGTGAGGAGTGTCCTTTCCCGCTCTAAGGTTCAAGTGGTGGTGTGTCGCGGTTGCGGCAGGTGTGGTCAGCGGGGGGGAGGTGCTGCTCTGAGCACCCCCAGGAGCCGGTCACGAGGGGTGTGTCTGACCAGGTGGGCAGCTTTCACCTCGCGACTGCTCAAGAGGCCCCCGCCGGCAGGCTGGGCGGCTGCAGCTGGCACCGGTCTGAGGCGGGCGGTGGCGGGGCAGGACAGGAGGTAGTGCACCAAGGGAAGACGGCTGTGCCTCCCACAGTGGGCACACTCCTGTCCCTCAAAGTCCTCACTCAGCTGCTCCCGGGTGGAGTACGCCAGCCTAACGCGCTGTAACAGCACGCCGTCCTCCCTGGGCTGCTGCAGGGCGGCGCCGAGGGGTTGGTAGTCGGTGGCGACGGCGTACCAGGCCGCCTGCCTCTTACTGGCCTCCAACTCCCGGTGTCGCTGGTGGGTGTGTTGGGCCCCGGCTCGCCTCGCACGCTCCTTCACCTGTCGTCGGCTGGGCGGCACATGCTTGGTGATGGTGGGTCCTGCGGCAGCTCGTTTGGCGGCTTGGTCAGCCGCCTCATTACCACGTATCCCCACGTGGCTAGGGATCCAGTGCAGTCTGGCCCGCCTCCCCTGCGTGACCAGACTCTGCAGGCTGCCCAGGATGGAGGTGATGAGCCGCACGTTGTCGCTGGGGTGTGGCTGTTGCAGGACCTGTAGCGCCGCTCTGGAGTCCGTGTGCACGACCACCTTCGCCTCCGGGCGACGCTGAGCGTGCTCGAGGGCGTGAAGGATGGCCACCAGCTCCGTCTGGAGGGAGGAGCAGTGGTCCGACGTCCTCCACGACAGCTGTGTGCCCACGGTGATGGTCGCAGCGCCCGTCGTGCCGCTCTCAGGATCCACGGAGCCGTCGGTAAAATACACCGCACTGCCCGGCTCCGTGACCTCCTCCATGGCCATGAGAGCTCGCTGCTGCATCTCCTGGGGGATGCAGTGGGCCTTGCTGGCTGGCAGGGGTGTGACGGTGATCTCGGCGACGGGTGGTTCCCATGGGGGCGGGGCGTGGAAGGTGGGGGCGGGGACATCGGCCTCCCGCCACTGTCATGGCCAACTCTCCACGTAGCCGAGGATGCTGGCAGCCCGGGTGGTGTTGGCGAGCCATGGGTTGCCGCGGAGGCACTCGCTGCCCTGTGCCAGATTCTATAGGCCTCTACAGTCTGAATATATACACTCAAACTAGCAGTTACCAATTCTCGCAAGACAACATTTTGGGAGGCCCCAACATATATGTTATTTTTCCTTAAACTTCTGCTTCTTTATATAACTGTGAGTTTCCCTTAGAGTTCTGCTACCAGATGTTTGGAGGGACCTTTCCCAGAGGTATTACCCTACTGGTTCCTAATCTGGGTCAGATTTACAAAAGGGGAAAAGCCGACATGGTTTATGACCTAGCTAGACTAGTCTGATAATCCCGCTAATCTGAGAGTCGGCTGTCTGGAACAATCACTTGTTTTTGTTTGCCCTTATGACCGCGCTAATCGCTACCTCTGACCTCCTTATTTTCACATTCCACAAATCCACATGTATCTTCCATTTTCACACGGTATCCATCTTCCCCGTTATCACACTATCTGGTCACGACATGTTTTACTTAATATGAGTAATTAATATGAGTTCATATCATTATTGTAATTTTTTATGTTTGCTATTATATTCTGCTGTCTTCGACACCATTCATCTTGTCGCGAAAAGGTAAATCCTTAATACCACTATAATTATTAATACTACTATTACTCTAGAGATGAGAAAGAAAGTATTTGTATATGAAGAAACTATTAAAAATAAACATATAAAATAAAAAAACTAAAATTTAATAGAAATAGGAATAAAAACAAACCCGATCATATAGGTATATTATTAGTCCTTCAAAAGCGTTTATATAGTTGAACCTTAAAACAAAGGCGTATGTTTTTCGTCAGTGTTACAACAAAGCCCGATGAAAATTGCGGCCCGGTGGTGTAATGGTTAGCACGCTCGGGTTCGAATCCCAGGCGGGTGAAGACAAAATGAGTGTTGTCTTCTTAAACGCTGTAACCCTTGCTCACCTAGCAGTAAAATAGGTGCGGGAGTAAGCCGAGGGTTTGTGATCTTGCAATCCCGGCAGGAGCGGAAGGCTAGAAATCTTATCCTCCTGCAGGGAAGGAGGAGAGAAGACAGTAGGAAAAAAAAAAATTGGCAGGAGGTTGTAGAGATGTTTTTGTAATTAAGGATAAAGTAGGATCAGTAGCTGGTTTTGGAGAGGAAGCACAGGAGTGACACTTGGTGTTTTGTGTATGAATACGACAAGGAAGGGGGGCAAGGTTTGAATTTGAAGTAGAGATTGGATTGTCAGGGTTTAATAAAGAAAAAAATATTAGTCACTGGCACTGAAGAAACTACAGCAGGGGAAGGGGAAGAAGCATGAGATGGGGATGGAGACAGGGTAATAGCAATGGAAGAAATAATTGTCCTAGATGAATGATTGGGAGAGGAAGAGATATGAATGGAGGAAGGAGAATGGGATAATAGTAGTTGGAAAGGTAGTGCTAGACGTGGTCCCTGGGATGTTGGTGGAGATGCACTGAGAGAAAGGAACTGTTGAAAGCCACTGAGATGGGCTATTCTTGTCTAGCTTCTTTAAGTGTTAGGTCATGTTTGAAGCGGAGGGCAGCAATCATCGGCTCAAATTTGAAGACGGGAGAGCCTTGTAAGAAGACAATACGTTCTTTAGGACAGTTTGCACAAATGCGTTTTGTTGAAGGGCAATTTGTACGGGTATGACCAGGTGAGAGACAGAAAGGGCAACTTGTGGTTGATCTACAGTATTTTGCTGGATATCTAAATCTCCAGCAGTTTTGACAGTGACGGGAGGAGAAACGTAAGGTATAATCTTAAATTGCCTATGTATACACCGTCTGTCAGATCTTGTCCTTTGAATGTAATTTTGCAATATTTGATAGGTTACTGAGGGTTAATGGTAAAGCAGGATACATTAACAATATCAGAGTAGAGTGGTTTTACTTTTTAGAAGTACTATATTTCATACCATGAAAGATGCACCGGAGTATAAGACGCATCTATAATTTGGCAAGGAGTGACATAATGTACTAAACAGGGTGGAGTCTAAAGCTTTTCGTCTCATCAACTCTCCTCCTCTAACTGACTGTCTTGATTCTTTAAGTCACCGACACAATGTCGCATCTTTATCTCTTTTCTGCCGCTTTTTTCATGCTGACTGCTCTTCTGAACTTGCTAACTGCATGCCTCCACACCTCTCGCGGCCTCACTGCACAAGACTTTCTACTTCTTTTCATCCTTATTCTGTCTTTCTAATGCAAGAGTTAACCAGTATCTTCACTCTTTTATCCCTTACACTGGTAAACTCTGGAACTATCTTCCTTTGTCTGTTTTTCCACCTGCCTATGGCTTGAACTCTTTCAAAAGAGGAGTGTCAAGACACCTTTCATACTAAACTGGACCTCCACCCCCAGCCTCTATCTCTAATACTGTCCTATTTACAGGGACTGGCGACAAGCGGTATTTTTTTAACGTATTTTTGTTGTCCCTTAACCAGTACCCTTTTAATGTAAAAAAAAATAAATAAATAAATAATACATCAAAGGTCATATGACGCTATGTTAAGCTAAATAGAGGATTTGGGTTTGTCAAAGAATGGCAAAATCAGAACCAAAGTGGGATTTTGAGCCATTAATAAAAACAGGGGCGTAACTGGCATCAGCTAAAAAGTGTTCAAGAAAAAGGGATCGTAAGATATAAGTTAGTGTATCAGACTTGAAAGAACGCAGATAGAGGGCAGACAGCGGAGGTAATTTCCATAGTACCGGAATTTTTTGGGAAAAAATGTGCGAGTTATGATAATGGTAGGGATAGGAGTACTGGGGTCATTATAGGCTGGGGGATCAGAAGTAGGAGGATTGTAATTAAGGGCTGTATCTGGGCAGAGGGGAGTTTGGAGAGAGGAATTATATAACAGGGATTCACGAGAGAATTCAGGAGGTAAGGGATAGTCAAGCAGAGATTTTCTGGTAGACGTGAAGGGAAGGAAGAGGAGAAAAAGGGTGAGGGGTATGGGAGGGGAAGATGGGGGGAGGTGTAGGAGTAAGGGGTGTGGGTAGGGGCGGGGCCTCCGAAATATACTGGCCTGGATCTTGAGAAGTCGACGTTTAAAAGGTAGGCAGATTCTCGCGTTTTCAGTGCATTGAAATGTTGTACTGTAACCCAATATTACCAAACTACCAGATAATATTAAGGAAAACTGAGCCTACCATCGTGTTCGTGATACAATGATGCATATCATGAGCGTAAAATAGTTACAATAACATTACATCTAATATAAGATAATGGAAGGAAAATGAAATAGTGCATAAACATTTTTTGTCACATTTTTTACTTAAAATCACTGTAACTCCTTTAGCTTTACTCGCATTGCATTTTGAATCACTGATTCAAAATCTTCACATTTTTCCGATCCTTATGGTAAGTAACAAGTACTGATAAATGAAATATCAGGTGGTTAAAATGGCTGATAAAGTGAAATTACTGCAAACTGGAGGATGATGGGTGAGCGTCGCTTGCAACAGGAGAGATGCAGTCTCAGGTTGCACGGGAGGGCATCACTGAGTGCTGGGTGCTTCAGGCAGTGGCACGTAGGCTAGTTTGCAGTAATTTTACTTTATCAGCCATTGTAACCCCCTAATATTTTATTTATCAGTACTTGTTGCATACCATAAGGATTGGAATAATGTGCAGATTTTGAAATCAGTGATTCAAATTACAATGCGAGTAAAGCTAAGGGAGTTACAGTGAGTTTAAGTAAAAAATGTAACAAAAAATATTTATGCACTATTTCATTTTCCTTCCATTATCTTATATTAGATGTAGTGTTACTGTAACTATTTTATGCTCATGATATGCATCATTGTATCACGAACACGATGGTAGGCTAAGTTTTCCTTAATATTATCTGGTAGTTTGGTAATATCGGGTTAGAGTACAACATTTCAATACACTGAAAACGTGAAACTCCGCCTCCGCCAGTGTGGCGGGCAAAAGTGATGACCGTTGTGGCGGGCAAAAGTGACGACCGTTTCAGAAGTGGCGACATCACCTTCTGTGCATGCGCTGGGAGTAGAAATGTCGTACTGTGTCGGCAGAATGTTGAGTAGATGATGGTAAAGATGATGTCGCCACTTCTGAGACGGTCGTCACTTTTGCCCGCTACACCAGTATATTTCGGAGGCTCCGGTTGGGGAGTCGGGGTGGTCACGGGGCGGGGGATGAACTTCTGCTGGAAAACAAAGGGTCATATCGAAAGTTGAATGTGATGAGGTAGAGGGTGAGGAAGATAGTGAGGCATCAATGAAAGGATTTGCCATAAGGATTTAATATCAGAGATGGTCTCAATAGAGGAAGGAGGAGAGAAGACAGTGGGAGTAAAAGTTTTCTTCATAGAAAGCTGTTGGTAAGAAATTTTAGTGATTAAAGGTGAAATAGGATCAATAGTTGGTTTTGGAGAAGCACGGAAGCAACGCTTGATTGGTGTAAGAATACAGCATAGGAGGGGAGTAAACTTTGAAGCTGAAAGAGTAGAGGGTGGGGTTTCAGGATTTAGTAAAGCAAAATTATTAGTCACTGGCACTGAAGGAACTATAGGAAGGGTGATATAAGTGGAAGGAAAAGAAGCAAAAGATAGGGATGAAGAGAGGGTAATAGGAGTGGAAGAGGTAATCATGCTAGATGAATGAATAAAAGGAGTGGGAAAGGTAGAGGTATGAGTGGAGGAAGGAGGATAGGATGTAGTAGAGGAAAAGGTAGTGCTATACATGGACGTGGTCCAAGGGGTGTTGGTGGAGATGCACTGAGATAGAGAAACCTTTTAGAAGCCACTGAGACAGACTTCTTGTCTAGCTTCTTTGAATGCTTGGTCATGTTTGAAGCGGAGGGCAGCAACCTCTGATTCAAATGTGTAGACAAGACAGCCTCGGAAGAAGGCATTATGTTCTTGAGTGCAGTTTGCACATATGCGTTTTGTTGAAGGGCAGTTTGTACAGGTATGGTTAGGTGAGGCACAGAGAGGGCAACGTGCGGTGGATATATATTTGCTGGATGTCCGAATATTCAGCAGTTGTGGCACTACAAGGAGTCACCCCAATTACCACTTGGGAAAACATATATTAAAAATAAAATAAACTTCCTATTTTCTATGATTATTATTGTTTCCAGAAGAAAAAATTTCATTTCAATATAATATGCTTCAACACACCGTTTTAGTAGGTAACCCGAAACTCTGCTTTTTTTTTTTTACTATGAATATCTGCTACTGGTGTTGGTGTTGACTGCCCAGAGTCCGCCACCACCACACGACATCAGCGATTTTAAGGAAAACTGCGATGGGCTCTATTGTTAGCCCGTGTGCCTCCTTCGGGGGCACGATAGACACCACCAGTCCACCACCACGAGCAAGGATCTTATCTGTAAAAGATCCTTGACCACGAGTCACGGTGTGGCAAGAAAATCCTCCCTACCTACATTAGTCTCAGAATCACACACTGCGCATGCGCAGATGCTTTGTGCCCCACAGTAGAGTAAAAATAAATTAAATAAACAATATATTTGCCTTAATATTAGACTTGAGAAGATGAGGCATGTGAAGAAACACAACATATATATTATCAGAAAGAGTTACTAAATATATACCTGCGGAGGCCGCAAGTAGTACCTCCCCGGGAGGATCTCATCAGAGCGAGGTACTTCTTCCGACAACAGCAGTAGCTGTGTCGTCGTCGTTGTGAGAGGATTGTCCGTAATTTCTGTGTAGGTTTTGTGGTTTTTGCTGTGGGCCGAGTGTGGCGTGGAGAAGTTGTCGAGGTGTTTGATGACGTCGTTTCTGCTGGTGTGAGTGTTTGGTTGAGTTGGTCGGTGGGTGAGTTGGCTGCTGTGAACTTGGTGACTGATGGCAGCTCCGTGGCCTACCCTGGCGTTCTTCTGGAACTCTCTTCGTCAAAGGTGGGAATCAACGGTTATTTTTTCATACATTCTAACTACAAGCTATCTATGTCTTTGGTTATCATGTCAGAAAAAATAAAGATAGGTAGTGACATGATGAGGTGCTATATGACGGCACGGGTGATGTGGCCTGGCTGAAAAAAGCCAAATTAGTAGCGAAATTGATGGATATCAAAGACATAGCAAGTTTCATACCCTTATATTTAGAAGGAAAAGCATTGGCATTGTACCTAGAGATTTACCAGCAAGATACAAGGGGTCCAACATCTGAACTACTGGGAGAGACTCGGGGAACTGCGGCTGTACTCACTCCAGAGACGAAGGGGAAAGATACATCATCATCTACGTCTGGAAGATCCTGGAACAAAAGGTCCCAAATGTTGGCATTGTGGCCACACAACACCCTAGGCGAGGGAGGCTGTGCTACGTGAGGACCACACCGGGATCATCACAAAGGATCAGGTCCATCATACACCACAGTTTCACCTACGACGGGATGCGAGTGTTCAATTGCATTCCAACCACATTACGAAACTTGGTAGGGGTGGCTACAGACACCTTCAAGACACACTTGGACAAGTGGTTGGCTAAAATACCTGATCAGCCACCTACACCAGGATACCCCAGACAGAACTCCAACCGCCTTGTTGAGTGGACCATGGAGGAGTGGGTGTCACCTGGCCACAGTGAAGCTCCAGCTCAGCTGCGTCACTAACTGACGAAATCTACTAAATGAAACTAAGTGAAGTGAGATCAGTGAGGTTGATCAATTAGATGCTAGTAAAATAGAGGGTATCTTGATCTTGATCTTGATGTCACAGGTGACTTGAAATTTCCTCCAAGTCGGGCCTTTATATCGGCAGCTCCTGTGAGGGGAATAAGGGAATAAAAAGGAAAGTACACAGAAAAAAGAAATTAAATAAATCAAAGATGCATACTCTAATTACATGCCCTAATCTCTCAATCTCGCATACCACATTTTCTCCAGGAACTCTTTCACCGCGTCAATCATCCGTTCACTCGTCTCCTCACACAGTCCTAGCAACAACGCCATCCATTCCCTTCCAGTTCTTTCAGTCACCTCATTCATTTCACGTCCCATTTCTGCCAGAATCACACGCATCATTTCCATTCTGTCACGGTCATACTTCTCGCATTCTAGTACTACATGCTCTACCGTCTCATCCTCTCCCATATCACACATCTGGCACACTTTGCTGCGGGACTCTGACCATCTGTAGTTCCTTGCATTCACATTCATACACTGTGCCCTAGCTCGGAAGAGATCACCACCCAGGCTTCCATCATACCACCTTACATACATTGGGGCCTCTTTCTCTCTGTACCATTCCAAAGTCTTCTTTCGTTCCATCTCAGTCTTCCACTTACTTAGTCCCACACCTTTCACTGTTTTGTCTATCTCGCTTTTCCACCTTTTCACATCCCACTCTAACCCTTCTCTACTTCTGTTCATCACCTTCCATTCATACAACCATTCTCTCCCTTCACAAAATTTATGCACCCACCTAACGAGCATGCCACTCCTGTCTACCATGTTCAGACATTTGTTCTCCCATTTACTCCTCCTTACATTCCACAAATACACCTTCCGTGCAATTCTTGTATTCTCCATTCGTTCCAGCCTAACTTTATATCTCAAAGTTGCCTTTATCTGTCTCTCCCTGAACGTACTCCATCCCATGTCACCTCTCAAAGCTTCTACAGCTGCATACCTTGGTGCATTCAGTGCCATTCTTGCTACTCTATTCTGCCCTACTTCCAACTTGTCTATCTCCTTTTCACTCCATGCAATCACTTCCATACCATACATTACACTCAGAACAGTCACACTCTTCCATATCTCTCGCAACACGTCATATTTACTCGCTCTCATTCTTGCTGCACTCCCTAGTCTGCCAACCCACTGATTCACCATACTAATCTTTTCATTCTTAGCCTTCTCACATCCATTTGGGCTCATCCATATCCCTAGATACTTGTACTCACATACTTGCTGCAACTCTTTCACTCCAAGTCTCCATGTAGCATCCCTCTCATCTTCTGATCTATTCACTATCATTACCTTACTTTTTTCACAACTAAAATTCAGTCCAAAATCTCTTCCATACTCATCTACCACATTTAATAAGCTTTGTAGCTCCTCTGCAGACTCACTTATTAAGACTACATCATCTGCATATAACAACATGCATACCTTGTCCCTCCCGACACTCACTCCTGCATTCATTCTTCTCAACCTGACTGCTAGTTCTTCTGTGTACATACTAAACAAGATTGGTGACATAATACATCCTTGCCTGACTCCTTTCTCACTCTTCACCCATTCTGTCTCTATATTCCCTAGTTTGTATCTAGCTTTGGTCCCAACATACATACTCCTGACAATTTTGACTATTTTTTCACTTAGCCCAACCTTTTCTAAAACTCTGCAAAGCATTTCTCTATTTACCCTGTCGTAAGCTTTCTCTATATCTAGAAATCCTAAATACAGCTTGCCTCCCTCATTCTTTTTTCTTGCAATCATTTCATTCACGACAAATACATTATCTTCTGCTCTTCTGTCCACTCTGAAACCATTTTGCTCTTCACCCAGTACTCTTACTCTCTCAATCCATTTACACAATCTGTCATTCAACACAGCACAGAAGACTTTGCCTACTGTGTTCACAAGGGCAATTGGCCTATAATTCTTCAACTCATTCCTACTCTTGTATCCTTATGAATTAGTGTCACTCTACATTCATTCCACTTTATCGGCACCTTCTCTTCTTCCCACACTTCGTTAAATAGCTCAGTCATTCTATCAATCATAACCTCACCACCATTCTTATAAAATTCATATGGGATATCATCTGGTCCTGCTGCCTTACCATTCCTCTGTCTTTTCACACATTTTTCAACCTCAGATTGAAAGAAGCCTTTTGGGAATCAAGATCAAGAGCGAAGGGTGGCGGTGTGTTTACATTTGCTCCCAACAAGATTCAGCTGTTGAGAAGGCTTTCGCTCCGCTTTTCCATTCTCAACAGTGTAACAGCTCGCCCTTCTGGCCGCTGAGTTGCTCTGCACTGTTCCTGGGCTTCCCCGCCCTTCGCTGAGCAGTCTACAACAGCCTGCTACTTGACCGTGTTCACGTCTGCCGCCGCCATGTCTGACACGTCACCGGGTATTGGGGCATCATCGATGGATGTTCAGGTGGATGACGCCTCATGTCTTCCCTCCCTCCCTCACTCCTCCTCCACCAAGAGGCCACGGGCTCATTCTCCATCGCAGGAAGGGCCTGGTAAGACCCCTCGTACCGATCAAGAGTCTCTGCCCCCTCCGGAAGCGTACGTTCAAGCGTCCTTCCTCCTCCGAGCTGTGTCTGGTGCAAGGGTTTTTGCCAACCCCTGCAGGGTCTCCCAGGCTCTGCACCTCTAGCCACTTGGCAAGTACGTCCTCGAGGGGGAAACCCCCGCCCTGGGAAATGGCTGTGCTCTCATAGTTGTGATATGGGAGCCTGAACTGGGGCAGGCCACCCTTACCCTGGGGGAATGGGAGGTCACCTGCCGCAGAGCTGAGCGTGAAGGCCCTGACTACCTTTATGCCAGGGTGGGGCCCCTGGATGACAACACTGACATCTGTGAGGTCCGGAAGGACTTTCGATCCTTCGATGGTGGCGAGGTGGTCGAAATCACATGGATCCCGCCCCGCAATCTGCCCAGGTCCACTACAGGGAAATGGCTCCACCTGAAGGTGAGGGGGACCCTTCCCACAAAGGTGTCCATCTCCCAGTTGGTGTACTGGGCGCGCCCCTACCTTCTCCCTCTGCTCCGCTACCCTGGGTGCCATCGGATTGGCCACTCCCTCAACACCTGCAGGTCTCTGGTACGATGCTCCCGCTGCAGCGGACCTCACCCGTGTCAGCGGGACACTATCTCTTGCACCAGACCCTTCTGCTTCCAGTGTGGGGGATCACATGGGCCCAGGTCTGCGTACTGCCCATTCAACTGCCGGGCACAGCAGCTCTATGCTGACTTGGCGTGGGAGGGGAAGCCCCTGCATGCCATCAACACGCAACTGCGGGACCTTGACCTGCCTAGCCTTCTGACCCACCGCAGGCCGCGCCCTTCACCACCTTCGCCTGCATCGACGAAGCCCAATCAACCCCCAGCTAGGGCGGTCCACCCAGGTGTGCAGTTTTCCACCATTGTCACAAAGAATAGGTTCTGCCCGCTGGAGGAGGCCCTGGAAGATGATGCCCCCTTGCCTCAGGATTACATCATCTCCCCTGCGCCCGGCAGCACTCCTACTCCTCCGGTACGTAAACCTCGTAGACCGCCTGGATATCTGGCACCTCCATCTACCCTGACCCCCTCAGATCCCGACCCAGGAATTTCCTACTCCACCATCGAGGCTGAGGTCCACCAGCCGCATGGCCTTCCATCCCACCGTGGTCAGGGACCAGGTCGTACCTTCCATCATGCCACTCCCTTGCTTCCGTCCCCCGCGAGGCCCTCAAGGCCTTCCACCCCACCCCAGGCACCTGTTCGCCCAGCTGCAGGTCCGGCTTCTCCCGCCTCCTCCATGGATACGGTCATCTCTTCTCTTTTCACCCTCCTCTGGAAGGGTTACCACCTATACCAGAAGGGTACACCTGTGCCGGAGATCCTCACTTATCTGCGGCCCACCCTCTCCATGCTCATCTCTCTATTTGAATAGGAGATGGCCTTCACCTTCCTCCTCTGGAATGCCAGGTCTCTCCTTAGGAAGACAGCAGAGCTCCAGACCTACCTGCGGAACTCACTTCCTTTGGTGGTCAGGTTGTGCTAGACCTGGCTCCCTCCTCACCTAGGACCTTCCGGGCTACTCCATCTTCAGGCAGGACCGCCATCAGGGCCGTGGTGGGGGTGTCCTACTTGCCCTCTGTGACGGGCTGCTCTACTCCTCGCTTCCCCTTCCTCAGTGGCCGGGCGGGCACCTGGAGGTCGTTGCTGCCAGGGTTAGCCTCCTGAAAAGTTCGCTCATCGTGGCAGTGATTTACTACCCGGGTGGTGCTGCCACTTCACAGGAGATTGAACATTACATCGCCTCTCTTCCTCCCCCGGTAATCATCATGGGGGACTTCAATGCACACCACCAATGCTGGGAGCCTGACCTGCCACCCCATAAACGGAACCCCTCAGGTAACACATTATTCCAGATAATGTTGGATTCTCCTCACCTCTCCCTGCTGAGCCCGCCTGGTCTGGCCACCAGGTTCCATCCCCACACTGGTGCTCCCTCGGTCCTGGACCTGTTTATTGGTGACCCGGCCTTCACCACCTCCACCTTCTCTACTAGACCATACATGGGGAGTGACCACCTTCCTGTGCTGGCTTCTGTCCCACAGGCTCCCCCGAAGCACCATCCTGACTGCCTGCCCCGCTGGAGAATTACATCCTCCGAGTGGCCGCGTTACAGGGAGGCCCTCCAGACCCCACTGGATATCACCACTCTTCCTTTGGACGACTCTGCATCTTCCTTCCATCAGACACTGGAAACAGCGGGTGCGGCTGCCTTCCACCTTGCCACGCGTCGCACACCCCGTTGCCCTGGGAAGCCCTGGTGGAATGACGATTGTGCCCGGGTGGTACTGGCCATCTTCATTGACCTGGAAGGAGCCTTCGACACAGCACCACATGAGGGTATCCTGTACAAGCTGACCGGCATGGGCATTACCGGGGCCACCCTTGCCTGGGTCCAGGACTTCCTTGTTGGTCGCTCCTATCAGGTAGCGGTGGGTGCCTCCTTGTCACACTCCCGTCCCATTCGCAGAGGCGTTCCTCAAGGCTCCATCCTCAGCCCTCTTCTATTTAACGTCCTCCTCTCAGACTTTCGCATTCCCCCCCACTCACACCTCCTTCTCTACGCTGACGACATATCCATTGTCAGCCGGGCACCAACTTTGGCCCAGGCGCAGACTCACCTGCAAGAGGCAGCAACCTCCCTCGGTGAATGGGTGACGCTTATGTGTTTCACCCTTAAGCAACTCCCCTCCCCACCTACTCACCAACTGTGCGGCCAGGCAGTACCTTATTCCAGGACGCACACCTTCCTGGGGCTGCGGCTGGACGGTCCTCGCCTCTCCTGGGCTGGGCACATAGAATATCTCCGAACCTCCTGCAACAAGCGCTTGGACGTGATGAAACGGATTGCCGGCATCCGTTGGGGCGCCAACCGAGATCTCCTCCTCCAATACTACCTTGCCACCATCCGGCCCAAAATCATGTACGGCAGCAGCATTTATGGGTCAACGGCACGGACTGTACTCACCAGGCTGGATCCCCTCCCTTCGGATATCCATGGGGACCATGAAATCCTCCCCTGTTATCTCCCTGCATGCCGAGAGTGGCATCCTCCCCTTGTCCGCCCACAGAAGGGAGGTTCTGTGTCAGCACTACCACTGCATCTTGTGCCTGCTCCCGGCTCACCCCCTTGCTACTTTGTACAGCAACTCTGGTGTGGACCATCACACGCCTGTTTGGTCTCCGGGTGCCAGACAACCACTGCTGGTTAGGGCCCTGCAGGCTCTCACTGATTTTGACCTACCACCACCACAACCTACCATCCCACACTCTCCTCTCCCACCTTGGCTGGATACCACCTCTAATTTTATCCTGCACCTTCCAGGCCTGTCCTCTCGGCACTCTGCAGGTATTCTGGCGGCGGCACTATTCAGCCAGATGGACAGGACGCTATACCACCACCACATCAAGCTCTTCACCGATGGATCACACTCCCCATCACTCCCCTCAACGGCAGCAGCCGTCTATGACCCTGCCAACTCCATCTGCAGGACATGGAGGCTCCCACTGGAGACAGACGTCCTGACGTCTGAACTCTATGCCCTCCACCAGGCCGTCACACACCTCCACACCTCTCATACCAAGGTCAAGGCTGTGATCTACACAGACTCCCTCTCCTCACTCCACCTCCTCCTCTCCCGCCACCCCCACTCATCCACGTCCCTCGTCCACGTCGTCCAGAGGGCCCTTCTGCACCTTACCACTGAGGGCTGGGATATCGCTTTTCAGTGGGTTCCCTCCCACGCTGGTATCCCAGGCAACGAGGTAGCAGATACTGCTGCCAGGATGGCCTTAACTGAGGTAAATATTACACCCTTCCCTCTACCGCTCTCCACAGCCACACGCCTCATCTCCCGGGTCTGCCGCTCCACCTGGAATAACACGCTCGGCGATGCCCTCTGCACCACCTCCATGGGCCATTACCGAAGTGACTCTTGGATACGACAAAAATCCCGTGTCCTGGATGTCACCCTCACCCGCCTCCGCCTGGGGCACACAACACTCACAGCTCACCTGCTCCGTCTTCGTCTGTCCCCTGACCCCGACTGCCCCTGGTGCAGGAACGTCCCCGAGACTATTGAACACTTTCTGCTGCAGTGTCCGCGCTTCCACTCCCACCGTGTAGTGCTACAGTCTCAACTCCTCGCCCTGAACGTCAACACCTTTGACCTGCCCACCCTGCTGGCGGCGGCTGGCGTTCACCCCTCCTGGCAACACGCCATCATCCGCCTCACCTGTGCCTTCCTGAGGAGGACAGGTCAACTACCGTGCCTGTGATAGCATCATAGAACATCACCAGGGCTCATAGTGTTTCCCAAGGGATCCTCGCAGCCCTAAAACAAGAACAACAACAAGAAAGAAGCCTTTGTGCAGGGAAGTTTTGAAGCCTACGGGAAACTGAAGGGACTGAGGTGGACAGGAGAGCAGGTTGATGTTTATGCCAACGAAATAAGAAGGTTAGCTAGGCTGGCTGGGTGGAAGGGAGAAGGGTAAAATTTTACAGAAATTCTGGATATTAGGTCCGTGTCACGTACAAACACGAAACTCACATATCATGTAGAAGACTCGGTAATCGTGCCGTAAACGTAAAAAAAATGAGGTGCCCGCTTCTAGTGTGGCCATAATAGCACTCGAGAGTGTGATGAAATTCAACAGTTTCTAAGTCCAGTGAGCTCTGCACCAGTCAAAAGTAAACATTGAAATGATTTTCTATTGTTTATGACTGGCATATAAGGATTTCATGATATCTATAGAACTGAACCCTCCAATCGCGTTGCCACTCGTGACTGACATTCGTGCCACTAGGTTATGCTAGGTTAGGTTAGGTTAATATCCTAGTGGGGGTGTCCAGGGGGGTCGCAGCCTCCCCGGGCTAGATTAGTTTAGGTTAGGTTAGGGAAATTTTCTTAGACTTCTGAAGGCCCATATTTCGCTTATTTTTCATTGTTTTGCATTTCTCCACATTGAAAGTTAAAAGCCACTTTCTGCTCCACTCACCAAGGTGGTCCATGTCTCGCTGAAGTACTTGTACATCCTGCTGGGTTCTGATAATCCTATAGATCTTGGCGTCGTCAGCAAAGAGGCTCACCGACTCCAAACCTCCTGCTAAATCATTGATGTACAAATTGAACAAGACCGGGCCAAAGACAGACCCCTGCGGCACTCCACTTCCAACTGAGAGCCACTCTGAATTTGTACCTCTGACAAGAAGGCAGACACCCAGTGCTGCACATCTCCCCGGACTCCTTGGACTTCTAGTTTTGCCATTAGCCTCTGGTGCGGTACCCTGTCGAAGGCTTTCTCGCAGTCAAGGTAATTTACGTCCACATTTTCTCTATTATCGATGGCATTCACAATGTCATCCAGGTATGTGAGGAGGTTAGTCACGCAGCTACGCTTGGCCCTAAAACCATGTTGAGCATCCCTAATTAGCTCATTTGTTGTCAAGTGTAGCATTATATCCTGCCTGATCAAACTCTCCATCACCTTTGACACAACACTAGTTAATGACACTGGCCTATAGTTGAGTGGCTGCGTTTTGTTTCCCTTCTTGTATATTGGAGTGATATTCACTCTTCTCCAATCAGCAGGGACTTCGCCTGTGTCCATGGAGGACTGGAAGATCTGTGTTAGTGGTCTGTGGAGAAAACTTGCACAAGTCTTTAGCACGAAGGGTGAGACACCGTCTGGTCCAGTTGCCTTGCTGGCATCGAGTTTGCTGAGGTGTTGCCGAACTACATCCTCATCAAACCTTATAGTTGTTATCTCATCCTCAGTCGGAGGATCATCTGGAATGGGTATGGGGATAGACATATCTTCTTGAATAAACATCCCATTAAATGCTTCGTTCATAATATGTGCAGTTTCCTTGTCATCGTTTGTTAATGTCCCTTCTGGGGTCCTCAGCCTGTTGACATTCTCCTTCACGTTTGTCTTTGATCTTGAGTAAGACCAAAAATGCTTTGGATTGTTAAGAGAATCCATAGCCATCCTCCTCTCGTACTGGTACTTAGCCTTCCTAGATTCTCTTGTAGCTATGTTTCTTGCTATTTTGTATCTTTTACTTCTCAATGGGGTTCTTCTATCCCTGTACCTCCGCCAGGCGTCCTCTTTATCTTGTAAAAGTGCTTCCACCTGTTGAGTCATCCACTTCTCTTTTACCTGTTTCTGCTGGGATGAGATGATTGGTACACATTCAGATATTACCTGGTTGTAATGTCGGATGAAGGTGTCCCACTTCTGGCTGGTGGTTTTACTAACAAATTCCTGGTCCCAGTTTACTTGGCTAAATTTAGCTTTCATTTCCTCTGTGTTACACTTGAAATAATTAAATTTTCCTGGGGCATCTGTAGGTTCTTGTATAATGGAGCTGGTTAAAAAATTGAATTGGATCACAGTGTGTTTACTGAGACCCAGCGGGGCTAGATACTTTACATCTTCCACCTCATTCTCCTGCCTGGTAAAGACCAAGTTGGGTCCAATCTGCAATGTGTTGATACCAAAAGCAATCATTGATTGTTTCCAGAAAATTGCAAGCCTGAGTGTAGTCCTGAGTACCTTCTTTGACTGTGTTATCCTCCCAGTTAATGTTACCATAATTAAAGTCCCCACATACTATAATCTGGCCATGTCTTGTGTAATCTTCACTGAGCTTCAAAAGGTTGCAAATGTGTGCGTTGTTGGCAGCTGGAGATGATGGCATTCTATAGATGACCCCCAGCAGTATATTCCTTCCCCCTTGACACCTCACCTCACACCAGACTGTCTCTTCAGCTTGATGGTCTGTTAGTATGGTAACTGAACTGTCATCTACTATCAATGACTTCTTGGTTAAAATAGCAACTCCTCCACCTGGAGCATTTTGACTGGTTTTATCTTTCCTTGTGACTAAATACTGAGTTGTATCATACAAGGTGGCATTTAGCATATCTTCATTTGTTTTGGTTTCTGTTAAAAAGACTAAGTCCTGTTGCTCTCTGCTTATAATCTCTCTCAATTCTGCCATTTTATTACCAAGTCCATCTAAATTAGTGTAGATACATCTTAGGGTCCTGATCTGGTGTGGGTGTACATTTAGATTATTGCTCTGAATGGGTAGGACCTGGACGAAAGGACCCTTGGCCTTGGCCATTGGCAAGTACCTTCTTTAGAGTCCAGTTCCTATAGTCCACAATCCATTTGTGTGTCGCATTTTCTCCTTCCTCTTGAGTTTTTCTTATAGCTTCAACGATCAGTTTCTTCCTCTGCTCGCAGTCCTTTTTACTCCGGTCTCTGAATAGTCTTGGGACACTTTCATCATTACTATTTCCAAGTACACTGTTTGTTATTTCCTCATTTTGAAGCCTAACTTTAATAAATTCCTGCTTGTTTCTTGGTTTCCGGCTTCTGTTTTGTGCACCCCTGGGTCCCATGTGGAGTCTAGTTACCTGCAATGTGCCTAATTTGCTCTCATCCAAGTTTAACTTGTTAGTTAGAATGTCTGAGACTTTTTCTATGTCCAATGCTTTAGCTCTTTCCTTATCATCAGTTTCTGGTTCTGGGATATTTCCTATCAATACAATACAATAGACTTTATCCCTTTCATCAGCTATAGCCACTTTCACCACCTCTCCCTCAATTCTCTAGAGCATTATGGTGAAGATGTAAAATAATACCAAACCTTAACCTACATTGATAAATAGCAGAACCTTGTTTAAACCAAACTAAATTTTATTTTTCGAAGAGAAGGTCTCACAGAAGACATTGAATATCTCACTAACTAACAATTTGCGACGGAAATGTAATTAAGAAAACCTTCTAAAAATGTATCAGGTAATGCACAAATATAACCCTGAATTCTCTAGACCGTTATGGTGAAGATGTAAAATAATACCTTCTGAAATATATGTGAACAAATATTTAACAATACAGCAACATGTTGTAGGGGTATAATGATAATATGAATTTTTTTTAGAAGAGTTTCGATGGCAGCGTGAACTCATCAGTCAACGAGGGAGAGAAAAAGATAAATTTTCGGAAAACAGTATCCTCTTATTTTCAAGACAAAACTATATTATTCTGATAGATTTCGATGTGTTTTGAATTAATATGATAACCGTTTCTCGGTAAAATGATCAAACCAAAAATAAATAAACCCTAACCAAACCTAACGTCCTAACCGGGGGCGTCGCCCGCTGGACCCCCTAATCATTTAAAATTTAATATTACAGTTATTTCTTAATTTGCTTACCTAGTTCAACTATCTAAATACTCAGAAAGATAAAAGATCTACAAGATGAAATAGGTAAGGATGGCTGGAGGATGCTATTTACCGAAATACTGAGAAAAATAGTAGTTGGGTTGATTTATTAATGTGCTAGTTATATCAGCATCAGGAAACTAGTGCAGGCTGTGAACAACCATTAAGGTAGTAAATGAGAATAAAATTCTTATAGCTTTTACCGG
Source organism: Metacarcinus magister (assembly GCA_029783475.1). NCBI lineage: Eukaryota > Metazoa > Arthropoda > Malacostraca > Decapoda > Cancridae > Metacarcinus > Metacarcinus magister. Next base: position 28,759,044 of record JAPQNM010000003.1, on the reverse strand, counting down.
TGTTATTATTGGTCCTTTTAGTTCCATTTCTTATCAAAGACCTTTACATACCTATAAAGTAGAGGAGAATAGGTTAGGTAATAAATTAGAGGAGAATAGGTTAGGTTATAAAGTAGAGGAGAATAGGTTAGATTAAAAAGTAGAGGAAAATATGTTAGGTTATAAAGTAGAGGAGAATAGGTTAGGTTATAAAGTAGAGGAGAATAGGTTAGGTTATAAGATAGAGGATAATAGGTTAGGTTATAAGGTAGAGGAGAATAGGTTAGGTTATAAAGTAGAGGAGAATAGGTTAGGTTAGGAGTGCCTGTTTTGGGTTGAGGTCTTAGCACAACTCATATAATATTATATATATTTCCATAATGAAACTGGTACACTCAAGTAAAGTTAGGAAAGTAAAGAAACAAATAAATTATATGAAATAAATATGTTATTACTTAACCCTATTTCTATATTAAAATTAATGAAATGTATATATACCCTTTCTCTTAGATATGCTTTTACTTAAGCATGACAAGTAAAACAAATATTTTCATGTTACAAAATAATATATATCTTCTTTCTCTTAACATATAAGTATTAAATTTAATGTTTTCACAGTGTTCAAATATATTTTATTATGATTTTGTCACCTGTCTTCCGCTCAGCTGATGCAATAATTACATTTCCCGCTGCTCCGGCATACCAGCATTACAGAATCAGAGGTCTTCGTTTTGTTATGATCGTCATCAGGTTGGGGATTGCCAATATCACGAAAACAACAACTGTGAAATTGGATCGAGGTGCAGGTTTTACCAGGTTGGTAAGGCTTTTGGTTAAGGTCATTATCAGACGACTGTGAAATCAGCCCTAGGAAACAGGCCCCTCCTAGTGATTCAAACGATGGTAAAGGGGGAGCCCGAGGGTTCAATGATCGCTGCTTCAGGTGTGGTGGCCCTCACATGGCGAGGGAGTGCAAGGAACCAACGCTGCCTATGATTTGTTATTGGTGTGGGAAAGAGGGCCACATATTAAGCCAATGTGACCAGGGAAATGGTCGAGGGGGAGCAACTGCGTCGGAAGCTACCTTCTTGGTCGAGTGAAGGCGCTACCAAGCTCCCTACCAGTAGTAGAAATTCTGGTCGGGGGGAGGGTGGCCAGAGCCCTCGTGGATACCAGCTGCTCAACAACTGTATTGGCCTCTGGAATAGAGAGGTTGCGTGACTACGTCATCGTACTTCCGTTCTGCCACATTGGAGGACAACTTGTTGCTGACAACATGTCGCATGAAGCTTGGTACCAAGAGAAAGTTCACTTGAGACTCGCTCTAGAACCACGGTAGAGTGAAGACCTACCTCTCTCTGCCACAACCATACACGCCTACCCCAACCCTGCTTACGGTTCAGTGGGTGCTTTGCCAGTGCCCAAGTGCAGGATTTACTGCAGTATTGAGTCCCGCCGCATTGACAGCCGACGAACGGCAAATGAACTCATGCTGACTGACGATGGCAGTGACCCGCCGGCAGCTGCTGCCACCCATGCGGTCGCCCACATGGACGCCACCACCACTGTCTCCAAACGGACCCGCTCTCCTTCTCCATCGTCTGGTGAGGTCCACGAATACTCAGCTAAGTCCAGCAAATGCAATGCTCGTTCCTTCCCCTCAGTAGCTGCTTCACCACCCTCACCTAATGCTAGAGCTGTGCCCCCACGCCATCCTCAACCCCTGCAATCCCATAGCTCAAAATTCATCATCTTCCGCTCTGCTGAGGGGAACAGTTGCTTTATTCACCCTGGTAAAGTGATCAGGGCCATCTATTCTTCAATATTTGCAAAAAAGTACATTGAAAAGACCCTGACCATCACAGGGGGAGGCAGGGGCATAAAATTTGAGGTAGCTAACCTTGAAAACCTCACCATGCTGGGGGAGTAGTCGGTTAAATGCTGGGTTGTGACAGACGATGACCCCACCTACATGTTCGGGAGGATATACCCAGTATCCCCTGAAATGTCCACACAGGACATACTGACCAACTTAACTATACTTAACAATGCCCCAACTCAGATTATTGATGTTTTCAGAGTCCCAGCTTTTGTGAGGGAAGGGCAGATGATGGCCAATTTGGCCATTCGTATTAAGTTTAGGGGGGCCCCTCCCTGATAGGATTGCTTTAAACTCAGCGGTGTACCATGTTAGGTCCCACACCCTCCCTGTCCTCAGGTGCACCCGCTGCCTTCTGTTTGGCCACGGCAACGTCTCCTGCAATGGCAAAAACCGCTGTGGGAGATGCAGTGGTTACCATGACGCCGAGGATTGTTCCCAGCCTGAGTCATGCTTTTACTGAGGTGGCAACCACCGCCCCACCTATAGGCAGTGCCCAGCATACCTCCAGGTATTGCAATTACAGCAACTCCAACATGAGGCTAACCACACAATCACAGGTCAAACGCAAACTGAGGGGCATCCGCCCTGGGTTCTTCAGACCGATTTCCTCAGCAGAGGAGAACATTACACCTCCTCAGGCACCCCCACCTGCATCAGCTCCACAACCTGCCCCTCCCAAACCACTTAGCCCTAAGGTTACAGTAATTTCTTTGGCTGCCCAGGACTGCTCCACCTCTCATCACCCACCCACTAACCTCTGTGCACCTCAAACACCCAAATCCCATAGGGGCCGTCGCTCTCCCAGGCGTTGGCCAAAAACCTCTCCTTGCCCTACCTCCCCTAGGAGGGATACCCGTTTGCAGGAGGTACTCTTTCTCCCCACACCCCTATTACCTCGCCCTCTACCCCAACCCACTCCTCCCCCACCTCAACCTGCTCCTCTCTTACCTCAACCCATTCCTCCCCCACCTCAACCCACATCTTCTCAGCCTGAGCTACAGCCCCATGCCACACAGCCAGCAGCCCAACAGCCCCTGCCCTCACTGGGCAGTGCATGCCTTGAGCCTCCTCCGGCACCTTCACAAGCTCAGCATGCTTCGGGTCTCTCCTTATCAGCCTTAATTATGGGATTAGCACCACTTGCACTTAAATTTATTAACCTTTTCCTAACAGGTTCTGGCCTTTAAGAATGTCCGGTCCCTGTACTGGAAACTTCCAGTCTTTAAAACCATGCTGTCTGCTGTCCTCTAGTTGTTGGTGTCTGTGAAATGTGGCTCACTGATGCATTCTCCCCTTCCTTCCCCAACTATTCTTTTTACAGAGTGGACAGGGGGGCAGGCGGAGCAAGAGGCGGCCTGCTACTGCTTGTCCACCAATCCTTCTCTTCTAGCCTTCTCACTATCACTCCTCTCCCTGGGGGCAGACTAGAGTACCTGGGGGTGACTATTACCTTTAACTCAGGGCCTCTTCAGATCCTCTTAATTTACAACCCATGCTTGGATATCTCCCTTCAGGAGTTCCAGCATTTGTTTTCACAGCTTTCCTCCCCAGCTTTAATAATGGGTGATTTTAACGTTCATCACGACTTCTGGGAACCAGCCCTCCCCAGGAGCCGAAGAAACCATTCAGGTCTGTCCCTCTCGACCTTCCTGGCAAACAGTGCAACTTTCTCTCTCCTTACTCCACCTGGCCTCCCTACCAGGACTGATCCAGTTTCAGGGAACCTTGGACCTTTGCCTAGGGAATGGCCCCCTCCTCCTCACCACTATAACAACTGGCCCTTACATGGGGAGTGACCACCTTCCTGTTGTAATCTCCTTCCCTTCAATACCAACACACACCCCCTTCATCACGCAGACCACGTTGGTCCTTTAAAAAGGGAGACTGGGGCTCTTTTCAAAAAGAGATTAATTCAAAAAGAGATTAATTCAATAACTCCTCCCACCATCCTCCTTTCACAAAGTCAAATTCAATACCTTACGGACACCTTGGTGGACGTAGAATCCCATCACTTCCACCTTGTCACTTCCCATCCCTCCCGCTCCTTCCGGGTCCCCTGGGGGTCCCGAAGGTGTGCGGCAGCCCTTCAGGCCAAACGACATGCCTTTACCATGTGGCGTAAAAATCCCATCCCTCTCCTTCGCAGTCGCTTCAGTTTCTTAGAGGCCCAGTGCAAACGTGTTATTCTTGATGAGAAATGTTCTGCATGGGCCTCCTTTTGTGCTTCCCTGTCCTTTTCTTCCTCAGTCTCCCAGGGTTGGTCTTTCTTCAGGAAGATGGTTCACCCTCAGCCCCCTCACACCTTCCCGTTAACTGGTAACGGCATCCTCCTTGTCAATAATGTCCAAAAAGCCGAGTGCCTCGCCTCTAACATACACACTGTCCTCGGCTCCCCTGACCTTATACACCACCCTGTGTTACCTCCTTCTTCACACGACCATACAATTAGCACAGCTATAACTCCCCAGGAGCTTTCATCAGCTTTACAAACACTGTCTGTTGGGAAGGCGACGGGGTCGGACAATGTCCCGAATGAGTTTCTTCGCCGCCTCCCAGATCCTCTGGTCCTCCTCCTACTCAACGCCTCCTGTTCAACGCCAGCTGGCGGTCTGGCACGTTCCCTTCTGTGTGGTGTCATACCATCACAATTTCTATTTTCAAACCTGGCAAAGACCCGTCGGAGGTTTCCTCCTACAGGCCCATCAGTCTACTCTCTAACTTCAGTAAGGTATTAGAACATATACTGCATGACAGACTAACATGGTGGTTGGAACACAAACACCTTCTTCCTCCTAACATGTTTGGAATTCTGTCCTCACTGGGGTATCTTGGATGCCCTGCTCCAGCTAGAGCACCACATTCAGGAAGGATTTAACCACAAGCAATGCACTCTGGTAGCTTTTCTTGATCTCAAAGGAGCTTTTAACTCCTCTTCACATAATGCCATTATTGAAAAACTCCCGTCTGGGACTCAATGGTTCCCCCCTCAATTGGGTTCAGTCCTTCCTGTCTTCCAGGTCCTTCTCTCTGGTGATAGGTAACCCTATTTTAGGTCTTACCCAGTCACCAGAAGTGTCCCACAGGGTTCTTCTCTTAGTCCTCTCCTTTTCAATGTCTTACTTTCAGACTTTTCCCTCTTCTCCATGCACACACGCACTCTTGTATGATGATGACATTTCCCTCCTTTGCTCTGCTTCCACTATCCAGGAGGCTCAACTTAACCTTCAATGTGGGCTTGATGCCATAGACACTTGGACATCACGTTGGGGCCTAACGGTGAGTGCCCAGAAGTCTAGCCTTCTGTGCTTCACCAGAAGGTGAATACCCAACTTACCTGTGGTCACCATCAATGGTTCACCCATTCCCTTCAAAACCCAACATAAGTTTCTTGGTTTAGTAGTGGATGGCCCCCGTCTAACCTGGGGCCGTCATATACACTACCTGGTGACCTCAAGCCTCAAAAGATTAAATTTAATGAAGTCCCTTGCAGGGGTCAAGTGGGGTGCGGACAGGCATACCCTCCTTCGCTTCTATTGTGCCTATATCCGGAGTCGCTTAGACTACGGATGTGAGGTTTATGGGATAGCCTCACCTTCACTTCTCCATAAATTGGATGTAATTCAAAACACAGCCATGCGTATAGCTTTGGGAGCATTCAAGTCCTCTTCAGTCACAGCCCTTCAGGCAGAATCCTCTCTATCCTCACTGTCACACCGATGCTCCACCCTCCTTATCCGCACCTACACCAAACTTGCATCCTCCCCCAGCTGCCACGCCTTCCACTCCCTCCTCCTCTGACATAGTAGGGCACCATTTCTTGGCCCCCTACCATATCAAGCCCACACACCTTTAGTAGAAAGAGCCCTCTGCTTCTTTGCCTCCCTCCGGGTGACCCCCCTCCTTTCTCACTCGAGAAGACTTCCCCTTTGGGCCCTTGGTTTCCCCTCTCCTCCTTAATATCCTTGACACTGCACACAGATACACAATGGTCAAAGGCACACTGTCCGGTGCAGGGCAGGATAATTTTCAACAACCTCCTGCACACTCAATACCAGAACTCCCTCCACATATACACCGACGGCTCCCGCCTCCCCGCACCTCCCTCTTTGCCATCAGAGAGGGCCTCAGGTTTGTCACTCACTCTCTTCTCAGACTCCCTCACAGCCCTCCAACTCATCTGGCGTCACCGCTCTAAAACACACCACTCCCTCTACTTCACCATTCACCACTTTCTTCCTCAACTGTCCTCTTCTGGCTTCTCCATCCACCTTCAGTGGGTTCCCTCACACGTCGGTGTCATGGGCAACACAGTGGCCGACAGAGCGACAATGGAGGCACACTCCCACCCCTTCCCCAAACACCTCCCCACTGACCAGACTGACTCTCTGACTAACCTCCATACAGCCTTTAAACTACACTGGGACACAGACCTGACTAACGCCCTACAGTACACTTTACTTGGATGCATTAGACAAGACACATGACACCACTGGTGGACCTACTCCCAGCTGTGCCCTTGATACTGCCGTCACCAGACTCAGAATTGGACACAGCCGCCTAAACTCCCACCTACACAAGCTGGGCATGACAGAGGACCCACACTGCCCTTGGTGTCCTACACAACCTGACACCCCAGAACACCTACTACTACACTGTCCTCATCACCACTCCCACTGCATGGCACTCCTCCACTCACTGTCGTCTCTCCACCTCCACAGACCAACAGTAACTGACCTCTTAGGTGGCTCTCAAGACCCTGGCCTGGCATTCGAAGTACTCAAACACACCAGGACCTTCCTCCATAGGACAGGTCAACTCAACAGGATCTGATCCACTCACTCCTCTGCAACCTGCACTTTTGGGGCTGTACAGGCTGTGGCACCACAGCCTGCACTTCCCCATCAAATTCCCAAGAAGAAGAAGAAGAAAGTTCGCTTATTACAGGGTCAGTACCAATACATTTTAAAGAATAATAGTTTTAAAACTGAGATTAAACTTCCACCTATTAAATTTGGTGATATTTTTAACTTTTTAGTAGTTCAAACCAGCTTTTATACGGGAAAACAGATGAAAGGTTACAAAACTCTCGAAGCATACAACTATTTCACGAGTGGCTTTGTTACAGAGGTGAAGTTAAAACAGTATGGGAACATAATTCTTATATAGGCTAAGGTAAGCAAATAATCATCTTAAGACGTGAATGGGTTAGTGATCTTGGTAAACCCAACATATAGAGTAATGGCACTAGTTTCCGGACATGTGGAGTAGGCAGTAGACACCTGCCGCCCAGTGGAATACTCTAGGAGAGGTACTTACGGGGATTTAGGCAGTGCTGCAAACTGAGTGATTCCCCGTGTCCTCTCTTCCCGGTTCCCTTAGTGTCTCACTTACACAAGAGAGCAGCTGCAGCCTGCCCTCTAAAGACAACTTCTACTACCTACATACATTACTACACCTTACACTTTTACACTCTCTTCAAATCAAAATTTAAAAATAGCTTCACCACACCCAGCCTCGGAGTCCCCATCTAGGAAGGGGACCACAAATGTCCCCAGGTCAGACTGCCCCTCTGCTGACGACCTCGGGTGTCTTGACACTTCCTCTAATACTTTTACTCTCGATTTCTGCAACATTCGTGGCCTTAGATCTAATTTCCAATCTGTGGAACACCATCTCTCCTCCACTAAACCTCATCTTCTCTTCCTAACTGAAACACAGTTGTCTGTGACTACTGACAGAGGCCCCTTCTCTGTTCCCTCCTACTTTCTCTATCCTCATTTTCAATCCAAAGCTGGCTGTTGCGCATATGTGCGTAACGACATTACTTGCTCTCGTGCCCACAATCTTGAATCTTCAGAATTTTCTACCATCTGGCTAAGACTTCAATGTCACTCTCTAACTAAATTCATCTGTGCTGTATATCTCTCACCTAATTCCTCTGACTATGTAAAATTCTTTGACTATTTGACTTCCAAAGTGGAGTACATCCTATCTCACTTTCCTTATGCTGAGATCTCCATTTTAGGGGATTTCAATGTTCACCACCAGCTTTGGCTTTCATCTTCTTTCACTGACCAACCTGGTGAACAAACCTTCAACTTTGCTATCCTTCATGACCTAGAGCAGCTAGTGCAGTTCCCTACCCGTAACCCTGACCACCTTGGAGACACGCCCAACATTCTTGATCTTTTCCTAACTTCCAACCCTTTAGCTTACTCTATTAAACTTTCCTCTCCGTTGGGCTCCTCCGATCACAATCTTATTTCCGTTACCTGTCCTATCACTCCAGTGCAGCCTCAGGACCTGCCTAAGCAGAGGTGCTTCTGGCATTTCAACTCTGCTAAGTGGGAGGACCTGAGGCAGTACTATTCTGATTTTCCTTGGGATGATTATTGCTTCCATGTCAGAGATCCTTCTCTTTGTGCCGAGCGCATAACAGAGGTGATTATCTCTGGCATGGAGTTATACATTCCTCATACTTTCTCTAATACTAAAGCTAAAAAGCCCTAGTTTAACTCTGCTTGTTCTCGTGCTGTCAATGATAGAGAGGCGGCTCACAAACGGTACCGTAGCCATCCATCTGCTGAAACTCATGCTCTATATATTTCTGCTCGTAATCATGCCAAATCTATTCTCCAACTTACTAAAAGCTCTTTCATCAATAGAAAATGTCAAAGTCTTTCCAACTCTAACTCTTCTCGTGATTTCTGGCATCTAGCCAATAATATCTAACAATTTTACTTCTTCATCTTTCCCTCCTTTACTTCAACCAGATGACCCCACAGCTGTCTCTTCTTTCTCTAAAGCTCAACTCTTCGCTCAAACCTTTGCTACCAACTCTACTTTGGATGATACTGGGCATATTCCCCCTACTCCTCCACCCTCTGATTACTTCATCCCTAAAATAAAAAATCTTTATTATGATGTTTTCCAGGCCCTCTCTGGCCTTGATTCTCGGAAGGCTTACGGTCCGGATGGAGTCCCTCCTGTTGTTCTCAAAAACTGTACTTCCGAACTCGCTCACTGCCTGGTCAAACTCTTTCATCTGTGTCTCTCTACTTCTACCTATCCTTCTTGCTGGAAGTTTGCTCACATTCAACCTGTCCCTATACCCGCTCCCATACAGTAACTGCACCCTTGCTCTATCTCTATGAAAATCAATTAGAATCCCGCTCCTCAGGCAAATTTCTAGGCCTCATTTTTTACCATAAACTTACCTGGAAAGAGCACATTAATTGCAACCATAAAACAAAATGCTCTCTGACGCCTCCAACTTCTAAAAACTCTTTCCCATATATCTTGGGATGCAGATAGGAAACCACTTCTCCATTTACATGTTTCCTTAATACTCTCCATTCTTGATTACGGATGTCATATATACTCTTCAGCTTCTGCCACTCTCTTAACATCACTTGACCCAATCCATCACTTAGGATTACGCCTCACTTTTCGATCTTCCCCAGTGGAAAGCCTGTACACAAAATCAGGCTTACCATCACATTCCCGAGGCCACACTCTCCTTTCCCTCCGAAGTTATGTCAGACTACACCAGTTTTCCACCTCTAAGATCACTATTCCACAAGCTCTTTAAAGTAGTTTCTCCTCCCATCCACGACTACCACGGCCACTTTCTGTTCGTATGCACTCCTTTCTCTCTCACTCCCCCTTTCTTGATTTAAATGTACTCCCTTTCCATACCCATTCGTTTCCACCATGGCTTATACCCACCCCCTCAATTTGCTCTTCTGCCCTTTCTAATTCTTCCAAGTCTGATACACCAACTTACATCTTACGAAACGTTTTTCTTGAACACTTTACTACTCATAATAATTGCACCCCTGTATATACTGATGGCTCTAAATCCTAATATGGCTCTGGTTTTGCATATGAATATATGTATTTACCTAGTTGTATTTACCTAGTTGTAGTATACAGGGCCTGAGCTAGACTTGTGTGGTCCTGTCTCCGTATCTACATTGACCCAATTTTTCTTTCAGTTTGTGCACACTATTCACTTCAATAACTTCTTCTTTCAAACTGTTCCATGCGTCTATACTTCTATGTGGAAAGCTATATTTCTTTGTGTTATTCAAGCATCTTCCCTTTTTTAATTTCCTCTTGTGGCCTCTTGTGTAAGCAGCTTCTTCCCTTGATAGTATATTCTTATCTGTTTTATCCATTCCATTTAACAGTTTGTATACTGCTATCAGGTCACCTTTTTCCCTTCTTTCCTCAAGTGTTGGCAAATTCATTTCTTCCAGCCTCTCCTCGTACGTCCTCCCTTCTAACTTTGGAACCATTTTCGTTGCAATTCGTTGTATTCTTTCTATTTTCTTTATAATTTTTTTCTTATGTGGAGACCATACAATCGCAGCATATTCCATTTTTGGTCTAATCATTGTAGTGATAATCTTCATCATTTCTTTATCCATATAGTGAAAGGCCACTCTTATACTTCTTAACATATTGTATGTTTCTCCAAATATCTTATTTATGTGCTTCTCTGGAGATAGATTATCCTTGCATTACTATTTCCAAGTCTTTCTCTTTATCTACTCTTGTTATAATGCTGTTTCCCATTTTATATGTCCATTGTCATAGGGTTTTTTGTCCTCCTTACATATTATTGTAAGTAAGTAACAATATAATTATTATGTAGAACTCGTGATGATAAAACTGTAGGATATGTACCAGCCTTCCGACACCAACCTCTATTCACTCACCTTCGGAGGCTCTGTAGGGCCTAAGTTTAAATCTTAATGTACCCAGAGTGTTTGGCTAAGTAAACAAGTAGACATACTTCTTTAGTTTATTTAAATAAGTTCACCCTGAAAAAGAAGTCATGATTAAGACTCACACCCCATTCACTCGCTACCTGGCTATAAAACTTAATTGTAAGCCTTACGAGTTTCCTTACTCCACTTAAGACCTTCCTCTCTCGAGGAGGTAGTGTGTACGCGTGCACGCGTACACACGAGGGCGCGAGTGCGCGCGGGAGTACACACGAGGGCGCGAGTGCGCGCGGGAGTACACACGAGGGCGTGGGCGCGCGCGGGCGTGGGTAGCTCCACCGCTCCACAAGACACTCCACTCTCCTCACTCTTCCACCTCAGCTCCACACCCGGTTTCTTCTGCAAAGAAACTCCAAGAAACTCCACCTCTCTCCACACAGCTAGACTCAGAGTCACTCCACTCAGAGACGACTCCACTAGCTAGCTCCACATAAAGGCTCAGTCTCACCCAGACGATTCCTCTCTCTCATGAGGCAGGACAAAACCAGACTCCCCTTAGAGACAACTCCACCTAATCCACTTAGCTAAACTCTGGTAGCTGTACGTGATTCCACTTCACACAGCAAGACTCAAGAGTTACGTGGCTAGATGGTTCCTACCATTTCCACTTAGCTACTCCACTCACTAGCTCAGCCTCTCCACACGAGGCAACTCCACACAGCTAGCTAAACTCTGAGTAGCTGTACGTGACTCCACATCACACAGCAAGGCTCCACCGCCTCACACAGCAAGGACTCAGAGCACGTGGCAATATGGATCCCCATTTCCACTTAGCTACTCCACTCTCTAGCTCCACCGCTCCCCACGCTTAGCTACTCCACTAGCTAGCTAACTCCACGTGGCTCCACGTGGCTCCACTTACCTTCACTCCACCTCACTCACCACCTAATCCCCACCAGTTTCTTCCCAAAGAAACTCCACGCAATTCCTCACGCCACCATGCAACTGCAGTCCACCCTTTGGACTAAGCAAGATTGCAATGGCGACGCGAGTAACAGCGTGGAAAAAGAATTCCACCCCAACCTGACCTGATGCAGTAGCCGCTCCACCCAGACTGACCTCCCGCCCGGCCGGGTCAAAACGGCTCGCAGCTACCCCGCTCGGGTCACGGACATGCCACAAGCTGCCAGAAGGCGTCACTCTGGTTGTGTTAATTCGCATAACACAACCCCAAATTAACATGCGCGTAAATGTTACACATCATGCAACTATCTCTACAATTAAGTAGACCTGCTTGCATGCAGAAAATGTCTCCCAGCCTGATAATACCACCCCATGGAGATAAAGCATTTTGGTTTCAACTCATCCATTGTCCAAAATGCTCCGATCTGATTGGGTCAGGCACGTCTACTTTTTGTGACTCACCGAATAAATATTCGGCTTAAAATTAGCGTCCCCACGTGTGTGGTAGGCACAGTTAAACATACCAAGCCCCCAACGTACTTTACCCATGGGAGCTCACCTCAGACACGTAGCTCAAATTCCACCCATGACATTCGCCCCTGCTTGAAAAATTTTTACCAAGGGAAAAAATTTGCCATAAAAAAAAACTGCTGCAGACATTTTCTTAACAACATGCACTTATATGCTACCTGGCTCTGGTCATGCAACCTATTAGAATCCAGACACTCACTCGATCATACCTGTGGTGTACGTCACTCTACCCTTAGCTCAGATGACAAGACGAGGCGCCCACAAGGAAAAACCCCATATTTACGTTAAGCTTCATTCTAAGGGAAAACTCTAGGGCACGGCGCCTTGGTCTGGCTTAGGCTTGCTCAGGCTGTTATACCACATTTAATTTCAAGTGTTATGTAGTGCCTGTAAGTTAACACGGTGTACATGGTAAATATGTGGTGTAAATTGCAGGTGTAACATAGTGGAAATAAATAATCCTGGCTACCTGCCTATTTATCCTATTCAACCACGCCATGCAACACACCATGCGCCTTAGTTACCATGCACGTAACATTGACTGGACCTCACGTTTACTCGCCAGTAAACGCGACAAAAAAAAATGCCCTGCACTGCCTCACAACAGTGCCAGTTTCCATTTTTTTTTCAGAGGCACTACCTCTGGTCCTCTCGTGGCAAAAAGCCACCAATGCCGGAATATATCCGGAGCTATCACTAGCTCGTGGCAATATGGGCCCTCCCATTTCCACAGCATCAGCCTGCCACAGACCGACATGCTAGCTAGTATGTCACTAACTTGCGTAAGGACAACGTCCAGTTACTTTAACACACTCTGGGTTACATTCACGTGTCCCTGTTCGGGCTCCAATTGTCATAGGGTTTTTTGTCCTCCTTACATATTATTGTAAGTAAGTAACAATATAATTATTATGTAGAACTCGTGATGATAAAACTGTAGGATATGTACCAGCCTTCCGACACCAACCTCTATTCACTCACCTTCGGAGGCTCTGTAGGGCCTAAGTTTAAATCTTAATGTACCCAGAGTGTTTGGCTAAGTAAACAAGTAGACATACTTCTTTAGTTTATTTAAATAAGTTCACCCTGAAAAAGAAGTCATGATTAAGACTCACACCCCATTCACTCGCTACCTGGCTATAAAACTTAATTGTAAGCCTTACGAGTTTCCTTACTCCACTTAAGACCTTCCTCTCTCGAGGAGGTAGTGTGTACGCGTGCACGCGTACACACGAGGGCGCGAGTGCGCGCGGGAGTACACACGAGGGCGCGAGTGCGCGCGGGAGTACACACGAGGGCGTGGGCGCGCGCGGGCGTGGGTAGCTCCACCGCTCCACAAGACACTCCACTCTCCTCACTCTTCCACCTCAGCTCCACACCCGGTTTCTTCTGCAAAGAAACTCCAAGAAACTCCACCTCTCTCCACACAGCTAGACTCAGAGTCACTCCACTCAGAGACGACTCCACTAGCTAGCTCCACATAAAGGCTCAGTCTCACCCAGACGATTCCTCTCTCTCATGAGGCAGGACAAAACCAGACTCCCCTTAGAGACAACTCCACCTAATCCACTTAGCTAAACTCTGGTAGCTGTACGTGATTCCACTTCACACAGCAAGACTCAAGAGTTACGTGGCTAGATGGTTCCTACCATTTCCACTTAGCTACTCCACTCACTAGCTCAGCCTCTCCACACGAGGCAACTCCACACAGCTAGCTAAACTCTGAGTAGCTGTACGTGACTCCACATCACACAGCAAGGCTCCACCGCCTCACACAGCAAGGACTCAGAGCACGTGGCAATATGGATCCCCATTTCCACTTAGCTACTCCACTCTCTAGCTCCACCGCTCCCCACGCTTAGCTACTCCACTAGCTAGCTAACTCCACGTGGCTCCACGTGGCTCCACTTACCTTCACTCCACCTCACTCACCACCTAATCCCCACCAGTTTCTTCCCAAAGAAACTCCACGCAATTCCTCACGCCACCATGCAACTGCAGTCCACCCTTTGGACTAAGCAAGATTGCAATGGCGACGCGAGTAACAGCGTGGAAAAAGAATTCCACCCCAACCTGACCTGATGCAGTAGCCGCTCCACACGAGGCAACTCCACTAGCTAGCTCCACATAAAGCAACTCCACACAGCTAGCTAAACTCTGAGTAGCTGTACGTGACTCCACATCACACAGCAAGGCTCCACCGCCTCACACAGCAAGGACTCAGAGCACGTGGCAATATGGATCCCCATTTCCACTTAGCTACTCCACTCTCTAGCTCCACCGCTCCCCACGCTTAGCTACTCCACTAGCTAGCTAACTCCACGTGGCTCCACGTGGCTCCACTTACCTTCACTCCACCTCACTCACCACCTAATCCCCACCAGTTTCTTCCCAAAGAAACTCCACGCAATTCCTCACGCCACCATGCAACTGCAGTCCACCCTTTGGACTAAGCAAGATTGCAATGGCGACGCGAGTAACAGCGTGGAAAAAGAATTCCACCCCAACCTGACCTGATGCAGTAGCCGCTCCACCCAGACTGACCTCCCGCCCGGCCGGGTCAAAACGGCTCGCAGCTACCCCGCTCGGGTCACGGACATGCCACAAGCTGCCAGAAGGCGTCACTCTGGTTGTGTTAATTCGCATAACACAACCCCAAATTAACATGCGCGTAAATGTTACACATCATGCAACTATCTCTACAATTAAGTAGACCTGCTTGCATGCAGAAAATGTCTCCCAGCCTGATAATACCACCCCATGGAGATAAAGCATTTTGGTTTCAACTCATCCATTGTCCAAAATGCTCCGATCTGATTGGGTCAGGCACGTCTACTTTTTGTGACTCACCGAATAAATATTCGGCTTAAAATTAGCGTCCCCACGTGTGTGGTAGGCACAGTTAAACATACCAAGCCCCCAACGTACTTTACCCATGGGAGCTCACCTCAGACACGTAGCTCAAATTCCACCCATGACATCCATGTAGGCCTCTTTGAGCTTTTTCCTATTTCCATCACATGACATTTGCTTGCATTGAAATCCATCTCCCATCTTTCACTCCACTCTTGGATCTTGTTTAGATCTTCTTGTAGTTTTTTGCAATCCTCTTGACTATTTACTTTTCTTATCAGTTTAGCATCATCAGCGAAAAGGCTTATGTAGCTGCTCAGTCCTTCTGGTAAGTCATTGACATATGTTATAAACATCAGTGGTCCTAATACAGAGCCTTGTGGTACTCCGCTCGTTACTTTCCTCCACTCTGATTTTGTGTCCCTTATGACTGTTCTCATCTCTCTTCCTCTCAGGTAATCCTCTATCCAGTTTAAAATATTTCCTTTCAGTCCTCCAATGTTCTCAAGTTTCCATAGTAACCTTTTATGTGGTACCTTATCAAGTGCTTTCTTTAGATCCAAATATATACAGTCCACCCATCCTTCTCTTTCTTGTGTTATATCAATCACCCTTGAGTAGAAACTCAATAGGTTTGTTGCATATGACTTTCCTTCTCTAAATCCAAATCATCTTCTCACAGACCTTGCAAATTATGCTGGTCAGCGACACTGGTCTATAGTTCAAAGGTTCCTCTTTGTTACCACTTTTGTATATTGGTATAATTTCTGCTCTCTTCCACTCATTTGGCACTTTTCCTTGCTTCATTGAGCTCTCTATTATGTCACAAATTGGTTTAATAAGTTGTTCTCGACATTCTTTTAATACATGGCCTGACACCCCATCTGGTCCTATAGCTTTCCTTTCTTCTAGGTTCTTTAATATGTATATGTATATGTATGTATATATATTAACTATGATTATTTTGTTTTGTTTTAGTTTTGTATTTTGTTTAGTATGTTGAATGCATTGTACAGTTACAGTTTTACAGTTAATCATCGTCACTGTCCATGGTATATGAATAAAGAATGCATTACGGACAACTCCTGTCTTATGATTGAACAATCTGCCGCTTAGAGAGTCCTACGGTGATTCAAGATGTCTGACGCCGGCAAGTATGCATTGCATGGAGCAAACTACAAGGATGATGAGCTCCTGGATGCACAATGAGTGAATGAGGATTTCCAGGGTACTTCGAGGATGACGCATAGTGCATATGGTGCGCTAGAATGGGATGATAAGCCTCAGAGTGTGCTGGAAGGATTGGATAGATCATTGGGTCCACAGGAACAGAAGCTGACAGTCAAAGGTCTGGCCTACTGCATTGACTGTAAGGTAAAAGTAATGAACACTTTGTTTTTGAATTTGAAAAGAATATCTGTTAGAATGTAACAGTTGATGTCTGATATGGCAAGTGTTGAACAGGTTAAAAGTGAATATTCGGAGTGGCTTCAGATGTAGGAACAGCTTTTATGCTCGCATGGTGAATCTTGCCATTTGGTGTCTAAAGTGTGTGCAGAGGATCGTAATGAGTATAAAGAAGAGATTACCTTCAGTGATAGAGATGTTTTTATGCAGAACCTTAAGATGTCAGTCGAGATGTGGATGAAAGACAAATTTAATAGTATTGAGAGTAACAGACCATCTCCAAGGTCCAATAAATCTGGTTCATGTAGGTCACAGAAGTCTAATAGATCCTCTGTGTCAAAAACCTCTATAGCAAGTAATGTATCTTTTGCTAGAATTAAAGAGGAGCAGAAAGAGCTGAGGTTAAGGCTAGGACTGATGCTCTTAAGGATAAGCAAGATTTGGCTAAAGCTAAGTCGGAACTTGAAATGAAGCAAGAACAACTGGATCTAAGAACAGAGTTTCAAGTTTCTGAAGCAAGGTCTAAAGTTTTGGATGATCGTAGCTGAGAGTTCCCTGTGAGGACTGAATTGGATCAAGGGAAGAGTGTTTGTGAGTTGCCAGTTAGGACTAGTCCAGCAATAATTGCTCAATTACCTAAGCAGGTAACACTCAATCCTGATGCCAATGAGTTTATTTCAAGTCCATGTGCTAGCATTGTAACCAATGCACCCATTTTATCACAGCCAGCAGACCCCTCTCAGGATGCATGCAATGTTTAACTTAGAAAACCAGTAACAGAAATTAAGCACTTTGAAGGAGATCCATTATGTTTTAAGACTTTTATGAGACCATTTCACTCTAAAGTAGTGTGTTACTCTAATACAAATAATGAGAAAATTAATTACTTGGAACAGTTCACATGTGGTGAGACAAATAGGATAGTAAAGGGTTACTGTTATTTAGACGCAGACCAAGGCTATCCTGCAGCACTTAAAGAGTTAAGTGAGCGGTATGGTAACGTAGAAGTTATTTCCAATGCTTACATTAAAAAGGTAATGAACTGGCCAGTAATTAGACGAGATGATGCGAAAGGGTTAGATAAGCTTTCCGTATTTTTGATGGAGTGTTAACACGCCATAAGTAGCCTTGCAGCTCTGAAGATTCTAGAGAATCCAGAAAACATGAAGAGACTAGTAATGAAATTGCCTTTCTTTCTACATGACAAATGGAGATCAAAGGTACAGGATATAAAGGAAAGTTGTAGGTTTGTTCATTTTCATGAGACGTCAAAATTGGTGAGGTTAGAGGCTAAGAAGGCACTTGATCCAATTTATGGGAAGGAAGCTTTGATGGAGAGCAGCAGTTACAAACTTAAGAAGGAAAGTAATTTTCCAAAGAGATCAAAGAAAACATTTTCTACTGTTGTGAACAAATCCAAAGATAGAATTGAGAGCAAAGTCTCCAAAGACACTAAGTATCAAGTTTACAATGCTTTGAGTGAACCTTGTCTGTATTGTAAGGGTGCCCACGCTGTAATGAAATGTGATGCATGGAATTAATTATCTCTTAAAGACAGGATAGAATATCTTAGAACGAAAGGTTTGTATTTTGGATGCCTGAGAAAAGGACATATGAAAAAAAGATGTAGCAATAAGAATCTTTGTGAGAAATGTGGCAAACAACATCCCACTATTTTGCATGTTGACAATATCAAACTTAATGAATGTAATGAAGTTAAGGTAGCAGCTGAATCTCAGGTTAACTTTGTTGGTCAGGTGATTGACGATACCAGTGATGAGGAGGAACCATGTACTCTTGCTATCATACCAGTTAAAGTGAGGATGAAAAACAATGTGAAGGCAGTACAGACTTATGCATTTCTTGATCCAGGCTCGACTGTCTCTCTCTGTTCGGATAGTTTAATGGGGGAACTTGGTTTTCATGGGAGGAAGGTAGAGATCACCCTGAGCACAATGGACACACAACACACCATGGAGTCACATCTCGTTAAGGGTCTTGAAATTTGTGATTTAGAGTCTAACAATATAATTTCCCTACCTCATGTGTATACCAAAGATAATATTCCAGTGTCAAAGGCTTATATGCCTAAACAGAGAGATATTGAAAGATGGTCGCATTTGGCAGATGTAAAAATACCTAGCATTGAGGCAGAAATAACTATGCTCATTGGGAATAATGTCCCAGATGCATATGCACCACTAGATGTTAAAGTAGGTCCAAGAGGTAGTCCTCATGCTGTCAAAACACTACTAAGATCGGTATTTTGGAATTTAACTTCAAAGCATGCATCAGGTGAGTTATCAGTCAACAAGGTAGACATAATTGCCATGCATGAAAGAGAGAAATTAAAGCGTTTAGATTCTTTAGTGCGCGAGTCCATTAACTAAGATTTTCCAGAGCGTGCCATCGACAATAAAAGGGAGTTATCAAGGGAGGATAAGGAGTTCATGAAGAAAACTAGCGAGTTGATAAAGTTCAAAGATGGTCATTATGAGATTGGTATGCCCTTCCGTGATGATAATATCAAACTTCCTGACAATCGAGAATGTGTACTTAAAAGACTAAAAGGATTAGAAAGGAAGTTCAAAGAAAACCGTAGATTTGCCGGTGATTATATTCAGTTAATGCAGAAGATAATAGACAAAGGTTATGCAGAAGTAGTGCCAGATAGTGAGGTGGACAGACAAGATGGAAAGGTTTGGTATATGTATACCACATAGAGTGTATCACCTGAGAAATCCTAATAAGATCAGGGTAGTGTTTGACTGTGCAGCTTCCTACTTTGGTGTTTCCTTAAACAGTGTCTTACTGCAAGGGCCAAATATGACTAATAGTTTAATCAATGTTTTGATGAAATTTAGAGATGATGATATTGCCGTTATGGGAGACATTGAGTCTGTTTCACCAGGTTTGGGGGAGGCGATGATCTAATGGCTAGTGGTCGGGCATACCAGCTCAGGGTCCCGCGTTCGAGCCCCGGCACGTGCTGGCCACTTTTCTTTGTTACTACCACCGAGTGGCCTAAGATCACCTACATGCTGCCATAACACCATCCTCGCCGGGACTGCAACGTTACATGCGCGAGGAGCTTCCGCTGACAGCATGAGCCTATCAATAAGAAGAAACAAGGCGTCACTTAAAAAATCAAACCCGCGCTACTCACGGGCGGAGGCCAACCATCTAAGGTCTCCCTGAAGCATACTGGCGCCGTGGGTAAAAGAAAGAAAGAAGGAAAGAAAGAAAGAAAGAAAGAAGAAAGAAAGAAAAAAGAAAAGGGGGGGGGGAGGAGGAAACAAAGAAAAAGGTAAAGGTTCCAAATGAGGATTGCGATTTCAATGAAGACATAGAAGTAAAACATGTAAATTCTGTAACTTATGATGCAAATTCCGCAACAGCAGATGCACCTCATTCTTTCATGGAGAATCTCATTGCTTGATGCTCTAGTTGGATAAGGCTGAAGAGAATCGTAGGGTGGGTTATTTTAGCCTGTGATATCTTCAAAGATCTGATTATTCCTAAAGATTCAAAGGGATCCAAACCTATAGCTAAGACTCTTAGTGTTGATATTCTAAATAAAGCTGAACAGAGAATCTTAAGTTATGAGCAAAGTAAATTCCTTCCAGTTGGCACAGAGGCTGTTTACAACGAGCAGGGTAATGTTAGGAAGTTAATTGTTCAAAAGAAAAGCCCTCTTTATAAGCTTGACCCTATCATTGTAGATGGCATTGTCTGGGTTGGAGGACGATTGAGTAGATCAAGCATTTTATTTGAAGCTAAGAGTCCTATAATTTTGCCTAAGGAGTCTTTAGTTTCAAGGCTTATTGTCAAAGAGTCTCATAAAACAGTAGGTCATCAAGGCAAGAATGCAATGTTAGCAGATATAAGGCAAAAATACTGGATAATAGGAGTAAGTGGCATAATAAAGAGCATTACCTCAATGTGTGTTGTATGTCAGAAGTATCAAGCACAAAGGTGTGAGCAAATGATGGCGGATTTGCCACAAGAAAGAGTTACTGCTGAAGAACCTCCCTCTTTTAGAACAGGAATGGATTATTTTGGATCTTTTGAAGTGAGCAGAGGAAGAAGCAAGGTCAAGAGATATGGTGTGATATTTATTTGTTTAGCATCTTGGGCTGTCCATTTGGAGGTTGCCTATCCTTGGATACAAATTCCTGTATAAATTGCATTGCTAGAAGGGGTAAAGTTAAATTCATCAGATCAGATAATGGAACAAATTTGGTTGGGGCAGAGAGTGAGTTGAGAGAGGATCTAGATAAGCTTAATAACAAGTTACTTAACCAAGGAATTCAATGGGAGTTCAATCCACCAGGTGGT
Source organism: Metacarcinus magister (assembly GCA_029783475.1). Classification (NCBI taxonomy): domain Eukaryota; kingdom Metazoa; phylum Arthropoda; class Malacostraca; order Decapoda; family Cancridae; genus Metacarcinus; species Metacarcinus magister. Next base: position 28,738,359 of record JAPQNM010000003.1, on the reverse strand, counting down.
TCTCATTTTGGGGGAGTTTGGGAGCGTTTGATACGGGCAGTCAGGAAAATATTGTACTCATTACTCAAAGAAAAACTAGTTCCTCTAGATGATGAATCACTGCAGACATTATTATGTGAAGTAGAAGCTAAACTGAATAATCGCCCAATAACTGCAACAGCAACTCTTCATAATGATTTAGATGCACTCACTCCAAATCACTTGTTACAGCTACGTTCTCGCAATGAAAATGTATGTGTAGATTACAGTAATGAATGTTACTCACGCAAACAGTGGAAACATATACAGTACATGGTAGATATTTTTTGGAAACGATGGGTAAAGGAGTATTTACCTTCACTTCCAAGGAGACAAAAATGGAGCATATCAAAGAAAAATGTTTGTGTAGTAGACATAGTTGGTGGTAGATGCCTCTATTCACAATTTGTATTGTCTAGGTAGAGTGCTTAATGTTTTTTTTATCTTTTTTTTTACCTATAGCGCCGGTAGGCTTCATGAAGGCCTTAGATCAGGGGTGGGCAACCTCTGGCCCATGCGTCAGATCTGGCCTGCGAAGGCCTAGCGTCCAGCCCGCCACTCTGCTCGGCATTAATATTGCAATCTGGCCCACGAAACTTTCTCTCTATCTATCTCTATAGTGGTGAGGTGGGCTATGTCCCTGAGAGTTAATCCCTTCTGGTATTTCCTGGGTGAGGTCATGTCACCACATGAATTGCCTGAGGCAGGTCACCTGGACTGTCCTTTGTTAGCTTGGAGAAGGGAAAGTGAATAAGCCCCACCCACATGCCAGGGTGGCGCGACCAATGAAGTTCAAATGTGACCTGCCGGATCAAATCACAAGTGGTCATGGGTAAGTAGTTCTGCCCCTATGGAGTGACAGAGCAAGGGGATTGGCTGCATCCTCTTGACGAGAGCACCGACACGAAGGACACGGCCCAGCTGGCCGTTTTCATCCGAGGGTTCACCGCTGACCTCCAGGTGTGTGAGGAATTCCTCCAGCTTGTCCCGCTTTGCGGCACCACCACTGGGCAAGACATATTCGACGCCGTGCTTCAGTGTGTGGAGCAGCACTCCCTGGACCTCTCCCGTCTTGTGTGCGTGACGACCGAAGGTGCCCCGGTGATGACTGGGGAGAAGAAGGGCGCTGCTTCGCTGCTAGTGTGCCACTGTGAGGCCACCGGACACACTCAGGCCATCCACAAGGTGCACTGCATCATCCACCAAGAGTCCCTGTGCGCCAAGTCTGCCAGCGTCATTGATGTCATGTCTGTCGTGGTGAAGATCGTCAACTCCATCCTCTCCCGCAGCCTTAACCACCGCCAGTTCCAGGTACTAATGAACGAAGTGAACGTGCACTACAACGACCTGCTCTACTTCTGTGAGGTACGCTGGCTGAGTGGTGGGGCCATGCTGTCCTGTGTGTGCGACCTGCAGCAGGAGATTGCCACCTTCCTCCGTCAGAAGAACCTTCCCTACGCTGATCACTTCTCCGACCCGCAATGGCTCGCTCGCCTGGCCCTGCTCATGGACATCACTACACACCTTAACGCCCTCAACGTGAAGCTGCAAGGCAAAGAAATTCTTGTGACAGACATGCATGCGCACATCACCGCCTTCCAGGTTAAGCTGCGCTTGTGGGAGGCTCAGTTGGCTATTGGTCAGTTTGTGCATTTTCCTCGCCTTGCTGCTTGTGCCCCTGACAATGTGGACCTGGACACTTGCGTCAGTGTCATCGCCTCTCTGCGGGAGGAATTTGCCTCCCATTTCGCAGACGTCAAGGCGCTGGCTGCGGACTTCAAGCTTTTCACCACCCCCTTTGACTTGCCCGTGGACGATGCTCCTGCTCCCCTGCAGATGGAGTTGGTGGAGCTGCAGTGCAAAGATGAACTGAAGGTGAAGTTTCACACCTCTTCTCCGCTGTCATTCTTCCGCAACCTCATCCTCCCTTCTAACAATTTTCCAAAATACATTGCGCATGTTCAACGCAAAGTGGCCATGTTTGGCAGCACCTACTGTTGCGAACAGCTCTTCTCCAAAATGAAGTACACGAAGTCTCCCCTTTGCTCCCAACTCTCGGACCACCACCTCAATGACATTCTTCTGTTGTCTACCTCATCCATCGAGCCGGACATTGAAACACTTCATGGCAAGCAGCACCAGCCATCTCACTGATTTGTATGTTTTTCAATAAAATTCTTGTATAATGTATTGTGTATAAATATTTATAGTCACTTTTGGGATTTCGTTTGTCACTCCGGCCCCTGGCCTGCTCCCAAAGTCTCATCCGGCCCTCGTTCTGAAAAGGTTGTCCGCCCCTGCCTTAGATGGTTGGCCTCCGCCTGTTAGTAGCACTGGTTAGATTTTTTAAGTGACGCCTTGTTTCTTCTTATTGATAGGCTCATTCTGCCAGTGGAAGCTCCTCGCGCATATAGCATTGCATTACCGTTGAGGATAGTGTTATGGCAGCATGTGGGTGATCTTAGGCCACTCGGCGGTAGTAGCAAAGAAAAGTGGCCAGCACGTGCCGGGGCTCAAACGCGGGACCCTGAGCTGGTATGCCCAACCGCTAGCCACTAGGCCACCGCATGGTGAGGATTATAACTGTTAAGACAAAGGATAGTATAATAGAACGCCCAGTGTCTAAGCTCTGCGTAATCTTGGAATCTTTATCAACATCAGAGTGGGAATTCCATTGATTTGTGTTTTTTTTTTGGTTAAGGTATAAAGGGTTCAGATATTTGTTACTATGATGTATCATTAGCCCATATGCATTTTGCCCTATGATGAATAAAGAGATTTTGAGTGTCCTCAAATGAGGGGGGGAATGTAACGGTCAAAATGCTTGTTATGCTTATTTCCCTTCAATAAAGTAGAGGAGTGCATACGATCATTATTTTGTGGTGTTTCGAACATGCTTTGTGTGGTGAGGAAGGCTTTGAAACTAGTTCAAAGGTTGTTCTGAATTCGATGAGGGGTAGCAGTGAACCGAAGCCAGACAGTGTGCTCTCAGTAGCTGACCGATGAGTTAAGTGACCAGCTATAGCTCACTCCCACCTTTGCCTCCCTTGCTTGGGCCTGTGGTGCCATTGGTAACAGGCCTGAATTGTTGGATTGCTGGCACGGCAGTGGGTGGTTAAGAGACTCTGTTCTCATCTATATGGGAGACAGTTTGGTTGTGGCATAAGGGCAGGAGTCCACATTGTTCGGTGAGTGTTTTCACATTTTGTTATATTCATGTTATTCTTTACATTTTGTTATTTTAAATTTACTCATGTTGCCCTTTCTTATTTGTGTAAGTTTGTAAGGCCTCTGTGCATATGAATATATGTATATGTATACGCATGTATATATATTAACTATGATTATTTTGTTTTGTTTTAGTTTTGTATTTTGTTTAGTATGTTGAATGCATTGTAACATTTACAGTTAATCATCGTCTATGGTATATAAATAAAGGATACATTACGGACAACTCCTTAGGGTTACACTACCATTATTACAACTCATTAATTTTCTTTCTAAATAATGTCCGCTCTTATAGAAATTACCTCCGCTACCTACTCTCTATCCATGTTGTTCAAAGTCTAATACACCAACTAACATCTTACAATCCCTTTTTCTTGAACACCTTTCTACTAATACCAATTACACTCCTGTTTTTGCTGATGGCTCTAAATCTCACTACGGCTCTGGTTTTGTCATTCTTTAACCCCTAGGGTCCGGCTGACCGATATTTCCGTCATAGCTACTTTTTAGCCAAATAGGCCTACCTCTGTCAGCCGGACTCTACATCCTGACGGAAATATCCGTTAGCCTGACCCTAGGGGTTAACAAACCCACATCCTCTATTTGATCTTACCATTTCACTATAACTTAATTTCTGTCACCACACTTTGTCTTGCAGTTATCTCTTTGCTCTGCCATCTGCCTTTATGCTTAACATAGCACCACATGACCTTTGATGTATGGCACTTACTTTATTATTAACTCATTCATTCTCACACTTTAGGAAAAAAAGAGAATAGTGGGAGGTAAAAGAAAAGATAGATAAAACGAGGGGAATTAAAGCAAGAAAAATTAAAAAGGCCAATCAAAAATTGGTTGGACCAGGGACCAAAGCCCCTCCACAGCTGCAATGGGCTTGGACTGAGTGAGTTAATACGAAAGAAATAAAAAAAAAAGCAAGTCGCAGACATCAGCAGTCATATGGCGCTATGTTCAGCTAAAAGGCAGAGTAAAGAGATGATGGTAAGGCAAAATATGGAGAGGGAAAGAATGGCTAGTTATAGTCAAATGGAGGATGTTGGTTTGTAGCATTAGAGAAAAAATGTTTACGTGGAAATGTGGTGATTCTGTAAAAACATCATTAAGGCAAGGGGTCGGGATAGATAAGTTAAGTGAGGGAGTGGTGACCTTTGATGTCTGGTGCTTCCTTTATTCACATTAACTCACTCACAGTTATCAAATATTGATAAGAAAAAGTCCAAGCAAAATTTGTTAGATCAGGGATAAAAACCCAAAACAGGGGAGGGAATCAGAAGGTCCCCAATTCCTGATCCTGAACCCACCCCCACTGGCAGGAACAGGCTTGAATAATTGGGGTATCACTTTTCAGGAAGTACAGTTTGCCTTATGAAATTTAGGATTATAAATGACAAAATTATATGATAACAAAAATCAACAGACATCTTGCATAAAGAAAACAATTAAGTCAACATTACCTTTTCTGCATTCTATGTATATATGTTTTGTAGGATACTTACCTTCAATTTGAATAGCACATGGTAGGTAGATTAGGTTGCTCTCAAAATGGTTGTTTCACATACATGATGACAATTAACATTTTATTATGTCCTCAGGATACAAATGAACTCTCATGAGGAGCGAAGGCGTCGCATGGAAGAAACCGTTACACAGGGAGGTTAGAAGAACACGTCACCTGAAAGTTTAGCTACGAAGCCATGCCGGGGTCAGCATATGAGTGTCCTGGGAAATGCCTCCGTCTGCCAGAGTCTATGACCCATAGAGTTAAAATCACTGCTGCTCTCCAACAGTGACATTATCAGTTGCTACTAAAGGTGACCTTTGATATTTGTAGCTTGCTATAAAATTTTTTATGCACATGTTGCATTTACTGGACATTATGATAATTATTGGCTAGGTACTTATGTTTCAGTTTTTCTGTGTGTAATGAATGTCAGGAAAAGAAAGTTGCATGTGCTTGGAAGACGAGGGGTTTTGAGTTACATTATTTAGCACATAGGACCAACATGATGATAAAGACTGAAATACAAGCTGCACAGTTCTCTGGCAACAGGAGGCAACATTTTTGTAGATTATCGGTTGACTTTAATGTAAAAATAAAGTCGAGCAGAACACTCAGATACTGAGGCAACATCGATAAACAAGAGAAGCCAGGACAAGTCCTAGCCAGGCTGGATGTCACAATAATAGACTTGAGTAAAAGGGATAAACACCTTTTCCTGTTCAATAGTGCCATGTTGGTGTAGCAAAACGGTAGTACTTGAAAGTTTTTAAGAAATTTTGGTATAATCCCTTCATCATGAAAGCTATGATGTTTCAATCATCCATCCTGGCTAAGAAAGTTTGAGACGAAGATTGGCATCGAGCACCGCCTGGGATCACAACCGAGGACATACTGTCCTTGTGGGGCGTGGCAGCCTGCCAGTAAAAGGCCAGCTGCCATCAGTGCCTCCACATTGAACTTTTTTTTTCTTATTTCCACTGCACCTGTGAATAGAGCTGAACATGTGCTCATAGTGTCACTTACTCCTTTGGATGCCAGATCAATTATTGTATATGAAAGCCAGTTTTGGAGAGCATTAATTACCTTTCTACATTTCGGATAAGAATTGGTCAAGAAATTTAATTGTCAAAGCCTCAGTCTTCCTTGCCCCCATTCACACCACCACCACCACCACTATGATAAACTACTGAGTGCCTCCCAATAACAATTTTTATAAAATTTACAAGTACTTAAATGTATATTTAAATTTTGCTTTAATATAATGGTTATGTGGATGGAAATTCTTAAACTTTTCAGTGATCACAGCTAATTTTTAATTGAAGTGACACAAGGAAAACAATTTCTTTACCTTTTTCTAGTTTCAGAGGTGTATGTGAATGAGCTTGAGGGGACCCATTGATCTGTTAGAAAGGTAATTACGCGTCTCTAAACCAGTCTTATATATATATATATATATATATATATATATATATATATATATATATATATATATATATATATATATATATACATATACATATACATATATACATATACATATACATATATCATGTACTGCATATGCATACTGGAATTTCCCGAGAAGCGTACCTCAGGCAGCACCGGTCAGACAACAGCATGACGTTCAGGTCACTGTCCTCCTGATACGGGTCACAGGTCAGGTGCAACGACCCCATTACCCTAATGTGCTGGCCTGGCCTTGCCACACATGACTGCATAATTTGGTTATGAAAAACAAATTAATTTACTCTTAACTGATAGGTTTCCTTTGTCAGCCAGGTTGTCACATTAAGGATTTAAAAAGTAAAAGTACTTACTAACAAATTACACAATCTGCAAAATTTAACTCCTATGTTACTCACCAAAAAATATTAATTGAAAATGGAGTCATAAGTGGCATTAACTTTGCACCTGACCTAATCTGACCCGGCAAAACAGGTCATCAGCTTCCCCTCACTAATGACCCCAGGGCGACAGATCTCTCCTCATAGTTGTGATGAGTGCATTAGCATTTAAACAAAATCTGCTGTGTAGTAAGGATAGTGCTCTATGGCATGACACTGTGTGGAGCAGGCAAGGAGTACATGTAAGGAGTACCACCACCAGTCTTTGTCGACCCTGCAGTGTTTAGTAGTAAATTTCAACGTTCTCTCTACGGTATTTTTGATGCTTTTATTATTAATATCACAGTCCTTTTGTCCTCATGTCTTGTATCAGCATTGCTTTCCACATTAGATTCATGTCAGGTAATAATAATTCAATGAAATTAATGCAATCATGGTTGCAGCCTAGTGATCATATTTATCATTTTGCGTTTGTCATTAGATAAAAAAAAATCATAAGCCTTATCACATGACACACAAGTAATCTTTGGAAATTCAGGAGGAACGTTGTAAACGTCAAGGAAAGGTGGTGATATTAAGTGGGAATACAAAGAGCAGTAGTTTATCTACACATCTTGGAAAAAATTATGGTATTGTTCAAAGTGAAAATTTTGATTGAATATGTAATATATGTCTGTGATTTTATATGAAAGATATAGAGCTCCACCTGGCTAAGTTGCATGGGGCAGGAGTGGTAACATGTAGAGGGTAGTGCTGGTTGGTCCACATCCAGAGAGACCTGTCGCCCTTCTTAGCTTGGCCCTTAAATGGTATATTACCTATTATCGTCTGTTATGAAATAAAGTACAATGCAGGGATTCTCTCATAATGTAAGGTATTTTCCCTATATAAATAAATTCTCAAATATATTATGAAATGACTGCATGGAAGGTATTTTAATCTAAGTATTCCATGATCCCTAACTAACTCGTGATATATTCAGATCACCAGCCTCAGGACGGGAGTGTCCCCACCAAGGGCTGGTTCCTCACCACACTGGAGACCTTGGCCGCCTATCTAAAGCTTCATTAGCAAAAAATTCTCCCCTATTTTGTTATCAATTATCTACAAAAAAGGGGATCAACTTAATATTATGCAGTTTATAGAGGAAGTCAACATGAATTGGAATAAAATTAGCCCACAGTTAAACGGTACATGAGAACAAGAAAATAAAAATAGAAATTCAGTTTCACACAATCCACAAGAAAGGATCTCACTCCTTCCCTCTGGTATGTGGATAATGTGGGGAGGTGTGCCTGGCAATGAGGCTTTGCCACAGTGACACTAAATTTTCATAGAAAGAGCAAGTGGACAAAAATATCTCTGAAATTGGGCAAATAATGGACTTGCATTTCTTTGTCCACATCTGGCTTGGCATCCTGTGGACAATGGAGAGACAGTGACTACAGCTTCCAATGGAAGGGACTCCATGGTAAGTAGTAGGGCACACATGTTATTTAGAGAAACATTAGGAGATGTGCCTTATTGGCAGATACATAATGCCTGGTCCCTGGCCCTTTCTGACCACTTGTTGCCACCAAACATCAGCTCACTGCTGCTGATTCATAGTTTTAAATGTTTAAAAAGCATCTGGATAGGTGTTTACTCTAACAAATCACTTTGGTATGTGCAGCAGTAGCTATATTTTGATTATTTGCCACAATTTCGCACTAGATATAAGATCTGATCATTTTTATAAATAAATCCGTCAGTTTTAAACACAACTACACATATGCATTTCACAACAGATAGAGTAAAAAAGCCTTTTATATGACTAAGGAAGAATAATGGCATTCACTTTCCTCTTTATATTCCTCTATCAATGTAGCAGGTGACAAACTGTCTTCCCTGCAACTATGGCAAAAATATTTTTTCATGGATATACAGGTCATTTTCAATCTCATAACGCAAGAAATAGACACATCAAAGCGAGTTCAAAGTTTACAACAGTAAAAACACCTGGGTGTGAATTCCAAGTAAACAAGAAATCTGAATCTTCATCCTGATGCAAGAGAAACTTATCTGCCCTTGCAAGGAAAGATCGAAGTCCACTACCCTTTCCTTACATCACAACTATGACTTTTCAGGTCGTCAACACAGTCATTCAGTAAGAAACCTGACAACATTTACAAGTTCTAGTATCAGAGAAAACAATACCATACGTAAATTACATGTACAGTTACTAAGATTATTCATTCATTTTGGAATTATGCCATCATAATTTTCTTGTCAAAGTTCTTAAATAATCTCTAGTGTAAAATGTTTGACTCGGTTATACAACTACAACATGAATTTTTCTCTGTGAATAGCTTGATTATGTACAAATTCAAGACTCAGTCATTTCTAATCATTTAACCCCCAAGAGTGGCAGAGGGAACATACCAAACTAATACTAAGCAAAATATTCTCACACCCATAATTGCTGGGGAACTGAAAGACAGAGGCAATTCACTATCTAGAATAGTATCCTCTTCTGGCCACTTTGTACACTTTCTGTGTTCTAACAACTACATCGGAAGACCATTTTAGCTCCCCATATATACAGAAAATGTTCATCTATCCTTGCTCTCTCCAACCTGGTACCAACCTGGCACTCCCCTGAAGATACACAATATAGCTCAGTCATTTGGAGAAAGTTTATTTTTATTCTACAAATTTTCTTTCATCATTAACTGGCATATGAATAGCTACTTTACTTTGTTGATAATTTCAGGAAACTACGATATATCTAAAAAATATATATATACCATAAACATTCTAAAAAACTGCATCTAGGTAGGGTAAGGATTCTCACCTCACGATGTGTGACAGCATTGTCATTACAATGGCTGTTCCATGAGGATAGTGGTCATTGAGGAAAATCTTTCTTGTCTACATAGGAATGAAGGAGGCTATTTCAGTCCCTCTGTTGCTGTTGCTTCAACAGGCTACCCATGTAGAGCATAGCAGCCATTCATGACACCATAACTTGTGAGGAAGAGCCTGTTTCACAATAGCAGCCTTCTTAGGATACTGTTTCCTCTAGATAGTGAGTGGCCTCCTATATCATCATCTCACCAACATCTCATCACAGTTGAGGTCCCATACCCCTAATACTGCCATATATAAACTGTCAATATATATATATTTATATGTATGCATTTCAAGTATATATGAGTAAATCAACCTTTTACACAACTAATAACAGTAAACAACAACTGAAAGGCATGCCCCACAAAAGGGACAACACATGGACAGTGACAACTAAAATGTATGTCACTGTTTGATATGACTGTTACTTTACCACTTATGAGTCTAATGTTCACTAGTGGTAGAAATATCTAACATCTACTTATAACCAAAGTGTATGACAAAAAACAGGAAACACTGCCTCCAGTACACCAGATCAATAGAACAACAAATGTTCAGAACTTTTAAAAATATGCTTTGAAATGTCTTTTCAATCGCTTAAGTCCTCACTATATCTCACAAAAGATAGAAGTGGAATACGAACAATTATATGCCAAAATTTCCATTAGAAATAACAAACTTATAAGACAAGTCAGACAAAAATAATAATTTCACAATTAAACGTTTGTGTATGCTACACAAGAGGTATCCCAACCCTGGCGATGTTTACATGTAGGGATGCAGTAAGAGTAAAGTTGCAACCAATTTTGATGAAGGGTCACATACACATAATTACATACAATAAACTAGTAGTACTGATGCGGGGTTTTGAGTCTGGTTAATAATGGTGACACAAAATTTTCAGTACATTTACAAAAGGACCTTTTTTTTCCTCACCAAAACATTCCATGCATAAGAAAATGCAGAGACTCTCCATAGCATGAGGTACAGTCTCCAGGCCTCTGTGTCACTGTCACCAAGAAAAATTTCACAGAAGAGCAAGCCATCCATTCCATAAGTTCCATTTTCTTATTTCATCACTATACTATAGCACTGCTAAAGTTCCAAGAGCTTGTGTACTCTCATAACACACTTTAGAACTATAACCTTCCACAAATGTTGAAGGATTGTTTCCTTGTAGTTTCCAGACAGTAAAATCACTACCTGTATATGGATAATCATTTGGCAGATTTTAAAAATTTACTCCTATCCTTCAGATAAAGTGAACAAACTATAATTTTGTTAAGCTAAAAAACATCTCAGCCATCTTAAGAAGACAACGCCTCTCTTTAACACCCTTTTTGCTTACTTTGTTACACTGGCAATTTAAAGACAATTATAGCAAAATGCAATTTCTAAGTATGTACAAAATCGAGGAATGCATCCCTCTGGTGAAAACAATCGAACAGGTTGATTGTTACATTATGTACTGTCCAATGCTTGTATTGATAATTGGAAAAAGTTATATTTTTAGAAAGCATACTGTCCCCTTTCTCAATCCTAATGAGCTCAGTGACATTGACTGAATAGTAATAATAAAAGACATCAATAGTTTCTACTTGTATAAGCTGTATCAGCCACATCTCAGTCACTAACATAGTGGACACATGTATCACGACTCCATCATAGAGCTGTAGATGTGTACTAGAAGCAGAGTGAGAAGGGCAACTGAAGATGGCCCAAGGCTTCCAGCTCCTCCACAATGCTTGATCTCATGCTCCTGCAAAGCCAAAATAGTTTTATTCTGATTGGCAAGTCAATTTTACTTACTCAAATAAAAGTCAGCCGTTCCACCATGTAATATAACCAATAACATGTATAGTACACATAGCGCGTTTCTACACACTTCTTTCATTATTCAAAGTTTCAATATAAATTTCCATCATAGAAGACATTAATTGAAAGTTAATGGCTATGCTACATCACGAAAGTTATAAAACACAAAGTGTGTGCATAAATCTAGAGTTGCCTTTTTTGTGCAGCCATAATCATCAACTCTGCCCATCCTTTGTCTCCCTCATAAATATCTTTCACTGGAAAATATTTCCTCTTATAACATTACAAACTCCAATACCTCAGTATATGACACCCTAAAAGAAATATGCTAGATGGACAGAGCATTAAGGGAAAGCAGATGTAAGACAATTGTCTTGAAGACATGATCCAGGATAATCATTAGCCATCATGTTGCAAACCACTTATAAATATCCCACAAAAAATCATGGGTTGGCTATGGGCTATGACGAGCACAGTTGCTGAATTCCTACTTGTTATGGCAGGAAGCTAGGAAAACTGTGAATAAGTAAATGAATAATAATACATGTAACAGTTACAAAGCATGGGAAAAGTTAGAAGAAATGTGATAAAAAGTCAGAAGAAATGAGATGGTATCATTCAAGTGAAGGAATATGATGATAAATGTATTTCTTGAGACTACAAAATACAAAAAATAGTTGAATCATGATATATTTGTTCCCAAATGTTTAGGATTACCTTAAATTAGTTTAATTTGCTTAAATTTGCCATGATATTGCTTAGAACATATGGATACAGTGAAATTCCAAATTATGGAACTTCTGAAAGAGTGAACCTCTCAATAGATGCGTGAATCATATATGCGTACACGCACACACACATGAACAACGTTGACAAAAACAAATCAGAAAGGAAGGAGAAACTCTTCAAAATTGCCCTTGGTGTGGTTTGATGGGATTCTGAGCTTAGTAGAGTAGTGGCCATATCTAGAAGGTGATTTGGGAAAGGCCAAAAACATGGAAAGTTGCTTGTATGAAGTGATAATTGGAGGAACAAATATGAAGCCATTGAGACCATTAGGCTCGTCCCAACATGGATTCAAAGGTCCCCCAGCCGTGCTCTTGACACTGCTGGCACCAGATCCCGAATTGAACACAACCGCCTAAGCTCACACCTACACAAGCTAGCCATGACAGATAACCCTCAATGCCCTTGGTGCCCTACACATCCAGACACCTCAGAACACCTCCTATTGCACTGTCTTTGCCATCACTCCTCCACTCACTGTCCTCTCTCCACCTTTGCAGACCAACAATAACTGATTTCTTAGGTGGCTCTCAGGACCCTGGTCTGGCCTTCAAAGTACTCAAACACACCAGGACCTTCTTCCAGAGGACAGGTCAACTCCACAGGATCTGATCCACTGACTCATCTGCAACCTGCACTTCTGGGGCACTAGAGGTTGTGGCACCACAGCCTGCACGGCCCCATCAAATTTCCAAGAAGATTCAAAGGTTTCAATCAACAAGAAATAGATAATGCCAAATTCATAGTGAGAATACAGAAAATAGAGGCAGAAGAAGACAGGACAAGAATAGAGATGAGGAGAGTAAAGGAAGAGGTATATAAGTGGATGTAAGGAATCAGTTAAGAAAATGTTGAGATGGGTGAATATATGGGAGTTTAGTTTCACTGAATGGCTTAAGGAAAGAATTATCTTATGGCATGAAATAAACAAGCTCAAAAAGATAAGTGATGAGAGGATGAAAGACTTTGAAAAATTGAAGAGAGACTATGAGGACTTAAAGAAGACCCATGGAGGTGCAAAACAGAAGATTAAGGAGGAAGTAAATAATTCAATGAAAAACTGAAGGGAAAGAGAAAGATAAAATGAGCTTCAAAGAAAATATTTGAAAAATAAGAAATGGAACACAAAAAAAAACATGGAAAAATAAGTATTTACAGTAATCAAGAAGAAAAAAAAGAAAGAAAAAAAAGACAAGAAGGAAGAAAAAGAATGTAATAATATATAGGCTAAAAGAAAAGATTATACCTTTTAAAATAAAGAGAAATAAAGGGAAAGCAAAGAACATAAAGGAAATACTAAAAACCAAAATTATGAGAATGAAGAAACTAAATTTGAGGAAGTAAAGGAAGTTGGTTTGGTCCATACACAGTAGAAGGTGCAAGATCCATAGAACTTAGACTAAAGACTCAGTCTGCAACAGAGGAAATCTTTGCAAGGACTTTCTAACTCAGAGATTTGGAAGAATGCAAACAAAGCTCTTATTAAAAATAGTATGAATGAAGAGGAGAGGCAAAAATCTAAAGAATTGAAGGAAGAGGAAAATCTGAAAAATTATATGAGAACGACAGAGGAAAAAGAAAATTTTTTGAGTGACAGACAACAGGATGATGAAATGGTATATAAAGAACATTTGTTAAATGAAGAAAAAAAAAACAGTAGTGAAAGAGACTGATGAAATAAAAATATATGGAATAATACCAAGACAATTAGAGTTGACAGACTATCTAAAAGAGAAAAAAACAAAAATTATATGCAAAGAAGCAAAACAAACTGAGGACGTCCATATTAACATTGAGAACAATGATAATAATGATAATAATAATAATAATAATAATAATAATAATAATAATAATAATAATAATAATAATAATAATAATAATAACAATAATAATAATAATAATAATAATAATAATAACAATAATAATAATAATAATAATAATGATGACAAAATATGGAAAACAAAAAGTAGTATTTGCATACCGAAATAAAACATTGGACTAAAGAGAATATGTATAAATAATGAAAGACCATAGAAAGTTTAGAAAACAGATAATAAACAGTAGTAAGAGAGTAACACTGATGGGATTGTTTAATTGTAGTGAAGGAAAGTGGGAGACGTTTGAAAGCGGAAGTGAAACTACGTAGAGAAATAGAATATTGAGACAAACAATGAACAATACAATGATATAATGAGTAAGTGATAAAACAAGATATAGATGGGAAGATAAATCATCAAGATTGGACCTATTATTTACAAAAGGAATACATCTGGAAAATATATAAATCATAAGTGCCCATTTGAAAGGAGTGACCATGTGATTCTAGAAATTGAGATAAAGGGAAATATGGAATACAAGGAGGAGGAATTGTATAAAATGAAAAGGAGGAATTGTGCATAAGCAAACTATACTGCAATTAAGAAGTTCTTCAATAAAACTGACTGAACAAAAATTAAGGAGCTAAAGGACGTGCAAGTAAAATATGATTTCTTCCTGATGATTAACAAATAAGGAGTCAAGAAATACGTTCCATTTAAAAAGTAAAAGAAAAGGAAAAAAAAGTGGTTTAATGAATGAAGCATGGAAGAGAATAAAAAGAAAGCCAATTCAGAGAATAAAAGAAGAATATAAACTAGATAGGAATGAATATGTAATGGTAATTAGAGAAGAGAAAATATATGAGAATGGTATAGCTGACAAGCGTGAAAAAGAACCGAAGCTATTTAATACATTTAATGAAAAAAAAAATATAAAGGAAGTATAGCTAGATTGAAGGAAAATAAGGAAGTATTTGAGTACCCAAATGAAATGAGTGAAGTGCTAAATAAGAATTTTCAGAAAGTTTTTACAACAGTATCTGAATCTAAAAGCCACAAGGACAAAAGGTAAAAAATGAGATGTGGGGAATCAGGATAAATAGAGAAGAGATAAAGGAAATGATGAAGGAATTGGAAAAAAGGAAAACAATTGGACCAGATGTGGTATCAAGATACATCAGGAGGAAGCCCGAATCTTCCATAACCATACCCATAACTGGTGAACATGAAGTGGATGTTACCAAAACCATGATGAGATTAAGAAAAATTGAGACAGAAGGAGACAACACAATGATAGAGATGGGAGGAGTAAAGGAAAAGGTGAATGGATGCAAAATATTAGTTGAGAAGATATTGCAGTTTATAAATGTCTGGGAGTCTAATTCCACTCCATGGCGTAATGAAAAAACTGAGTTGAGGAATGAGATTGATAACCTCAAGAAGGTAAATGTTAAGAGGGTAAAGGAGATTGAGAAGTTGAAGAAAGAAAATGAGGATTTAAAGAGGACCCAAAGAAGTGCAAAACAAAGCAAAGAGAAAATTAAAGATTAAGTATATAATGAAGTGAAAAACAGAAGAAAAATATAAAATGATGTTCAAGGAAATATTTGCAAATAAACTATTGGAAGAAAGAGAACGTGGAAAAAAATGTCTATATTTCTTTTTGTCCAGTCAGTTTCATTGAAATATTTTTTTCATTGCATTATAGTTTGCTTATGCATAATTCATCCTCTTCTATTTATATGATTCCTACTGTTTGTCTTCCATATCTCCCTTAATCTCAATTTCTAGTATCACATGGTCACTCATTCCAAATATGCACTCATAATTTACATTTTTTCCAAATTTATTCCTTTGGTATATAATAGGTTCAATTTTGATGATTGGTGAATAACTAAAGTAAAAACAATAAAATATTATTTTAGATTAACACATAATGGCTTAATGACTACCACAAACAAACAACACCCTAAGTATTAAAATTAACACTGAAT
>JAPQNM010000003.1:28694946-28717446 GCA_029783475.1 Metacarcinus magister | reverse complement strand
AATTTTGATACCAATTTGTTACTAAATATGAGACTCTACTATTGATCATAGTTTTCAACTACCTTTCATACATGATATACAACAAAATTAATTTCATTACATTCACAAAGTCATTGCATATCTACAGAGAGAGCAATGAAGACTTGAATAAATTTCAAGACTATATACCTGGTACTGATAAGACAACAAAGCTCTATGCTCAACACCTGATGAAGACGAACTCCTTGATAAAGGAAGCAGCTGCATCCAACTCAGCAAGCACTGAATCATCTGGCATGAAACATGTAGTACGGCAGGAAGCAGCATCACAAAATATTATTGCGGATGTGACATTTGAGTCCAGCATATGAAATTAAGTAATAGAACTCTGCCAACATCAGAAAATGGCTTTGTTCTACTTTGAGCACTAAGCACCAAGCTTTCAGCAAAAATAAACTTATAAAGCCAGAAAAAATCTGAAGATGAAAATCCAATTGGTATTTATGAAATTATATAAAATGTAATGTTCATGTTTACTAAATCAGGGCACCATGCTTCCAGCATGCTGTGGTGTGTGTGTAATGTCACCAGCCAGTTACGTTACATTTGAAGGGAGGGGAAATAACGTCATTCTTTAATAAGCTTGAATAAGAAGGCAAAAAGCCTTAATGAGTGGTAGTTCTCACTAGTATATTGTTTTAGCCTGTACTAGTTTCAAAAGCACTTTTAGTTTGAAAAACAATTAAAATAGACCAGTATGCTGACTGACTTGGTGCTCTTGTGCTGCATAACAATACTAAATGGAGGGAAGAAAAATATAAATAATAATAATAAAAAAAAATTGTTATAAGTCAACACTTCAATTTCTGGCATCACATAACTGATACCTACCACTGGGTAACCATCATAGTCTCATAATAGTGGACTGAAAAAAGATAAATCTGAGCTTTTGGTGGCTTTAATTCAATGTAAAGTCTTGATGAACTGGTGTAAAGTGCACTCCGGGCCAAGAGTTCACAGCTACAGGTGATTCCAGGCATGTGAAGCACTTCATTAAATAATCAATGGAGTCATTTGTGTTACCATCACGTCACCGCAAACTTTGCTCAGAGATATCACAAATATTCAATACATAATTTCTTAGTTGTATAATGTACTGGAGTCCTGAGGTTCCAGCTTGTAGAGGAGTTCAAAGGAGGAATGACATGGATGAGCAATAGGTAGCAGAAGCAGAGCAAGAAGAGCTGATAGTAATGAGCGAAGGGATGAAACTAAAGGATGTGATCAAAGGGAATTGTCACCTGGATTGGGTAGCCTTTCTTCTTCAATATCTAGACACCCATCCATACAGCAGTGAGGAGCAACATAGAGAAATAAACAGAGTGAGTAACAATCACAGCAATCACCATTCACATTCAAAATATAAGACAGGTTCAGAGAACATATAGTAAAGGAAAAGTGAATGAATAAATTAATTAAATAATTTATAAATTAATAAAGTAACAAATTAATAGAATGACAAATAAATAGTAAAAAAAAGTATATATATATATATATATATATATATATATATATATATATATATATATATATTATATATATATATATATATATTATATATAATATATATATATATATATATATATATATATATATATATTATATATATATATATATATATATATATATATTATATATATATATATATATATATATATATATATATATATATATATATATTATATACAGGAAGTCTTTGCTATACGATAGTTCGGTTTACGTAAAATTCGCAGATACGATACTAGCCAATTAGTACCCTTTTTTCGATTTACGATACTTGATTCGCAGTTACGATATTAAAAAAAGGCGCCAAAATCGGCGTGGCGAATTGGGCGTGGCCAAATTGGCGTGGTGACGCATGCAGCGCCACCACGCCGCTACGCTACATGCAGCCAACTCCGACAACTAGTCATTCCCGCGCCACCATTACAAACACAGTGAAACCTTGTGCCAAACATCAGCTGGACCATCAACTTCAACAGAGCAATCAACTTCAGGTTTTGAATCGCCCGTCTCACCCTCGACCTCCGCCTCACCGCCTACGTCGCCCGCATCAGCTGATCAGATGATTGCATAATTATATTCTTTTCTTTATTCTTTTCTTTATTTTCTTTATTATTTACATTCAATTTGTTTATTTTTACACTAAGGTATGTATCTGAACCTGAAGTAGTGACTTTGGCAATGTGCTGGAACGCATCCCTATCTAATACATGTAAAAATGGGTTCGGTATACGCTATTTCGGTTTACGATAGGGTTTCAAGGCACGCATTGCTATCGTAAAATGAGTACTTCCTGTATATATATATATATATATATATATATATATATATTATATATATATATATATATATATATTATATATATATATATATATATATATATATATATATATATATATATTTATATATATATATATATATATATATATATATACACATATATTTTATATAAATATATATATATATATATATATATATATATATATATATATATATATATATATATATATACACACACACACACACACACACACACACACACATATAGAGAAGCTGGGGACACCGCCGCGTGAGCTGGTGAGCATCTACTCCGCATTTGTGCTCTGAAAACTCACGTATGCTTCCCCAGCCTGGTCGTCTTCCTTCAACCTCACCCAATGCCACCAACTGGAGCAGGTGCAGAAAAGGGTAGTGAGACTCATTCTGGGGCCTCACTACCATGAAGCCCTCCACACCTTGCACCTCACTACCCTACAAGCCCCTAGGCCCCAATAGAAGAAAAGTACACCCCAACCAAATACTGTGCATTAGGTCAGTCCAGCAAATAGGATGAGGGCGGGGTTCGTATCAATATCAATCCTAAGGTTTAAACCTGCCACTTCATATTTAACTCATGCCCTCTCCCTCCCCGCAGCTGATATGATCCAAGAGTCACACCAGATGTGCGAGAATCTCCTCCAAGGGTTGACAAGGCCACATCATTAATCTTGCATTTACCACTGCACTCCATTAACTTCTATCATGCAAAATTAATCTTTCTTGCCCCACAGACATTCCTCTTTCATTCAACATTCTTTTCACACCGTCCATCCATCCTGTTCATGGCCTTCCTCTCTACCTCACACCTCTCACATCGGATCCTACTATTCTCTTCACAAATCGGTCCTCTTCCATTCTCTCCAACTGTCCAAACCACCTCAACACACTCTGCTTTTCTCAACCCGTCAACTCTTATAACACAAGTTCTCTTTAGCACCTCTTCATTTCTCATCTGGTCCATATCCGTTACTACATACATATTCCTCATTTAGCTGATCTTCATTACATTTAATCTCTTCTCTGCTACTGCCATACTCCATGTATCAGCCCCATATAGTACAGTGGGCACAACCACTCCTTCATAGAAGCTTCTTTTTCCATTCATTCCCATCCCTCTACAACTAAATACCTTCATTCCTCCCAACATCATTCCTACATCATTGATCCTAGACTTCATCTGTCTCTATTCCTACATCAATAGAAATCTTGGACCCTAAATATTTAAAGCCTCCTCAAACAGTTCGCCATTCAATCCAACATCCAACCTTCTAACACCAACCTCCCTTGGACATTTCATTACTTTACTCTTATTCTCATTCACTCTCAAATTCCTCCTCCTACACACTCGTCCAAATCCTTCCACCAACTGACACAATTTCTCTTCCGAATCTGCCCCTAAATCCACATCATCCGCTAACAGGAGCCGATTTATCTTCCAATCTCTATCATCAGAATTTACCAAACTGAGACCCCTACCTAACATTCCTGCAGTAACTTCCCTTACCACACCATCCACATAAATATTGAACAACCATTGTGACATCACATATCCCTGATGTAGTCCTTCTTGAACAGGAAACCACTCACTCACACTATTTCTCATTCTTACACATGCTCTATTATTCACATAAAAGCTTTTTACACATTTTAGCAGTCTGCCACCTATCTCATTCAATCATAGTACATTCCACAAGGAATCCTTATCATTCCTATCATATGCTTTTTCTGTCATTAGAAGAACAATATGCTTCTTTTCCTTTTGCCAACTTTTCAAAAACCTGTCTTACAGTAACCACCTGATCCTTATAGCTTCGCCCTCTTCTAAAGCCACATTGCTCCTTACATACAACACCTGTACCCTCCCTGATCCTTTTTTATGAATACCTTACCGTACACCTTACCTACTACACTCAACAGACTTACACCATATAACTAGCACATTCATACTTATTGTCTTTTCCTTTATAAAAGGAACTAAACTATGTAGCTCTACTCGAACAGGAAACCACTCACTCACACTGTTTCCCACTCTTACACATGCTCTAGTATCAATATAGAAACATTTCCCATCTTTTAGTAGTCTGCCTCCCAGCCCATACCATCGTAATTCCACAAACCATCTTTATCAATCCCGCCATATGCTTTTTCGAAGGCCATAAAAGCATAACAAATTTTTTTTTTCTTTTTGGCAAAAACTTTTGAAAAACCTGTCTCTCAGCAAACATTCAGCTTCGCCCTTTTTTTTAAAGCCACATTGCTCCTTACTTACAGTACCTGTACCCTCTTTGGTCCTACCATACACCTTACCTACTACACTCAACAAACTTATACCCCTAAAACTAGCACACTCATACTTATTGCCTTTACCTTTACACAAGGGAACAAAACTAAACTAAACACCTGAAAATATATTCACATGCAGTAAAAGCACAAAATAAGTAGCTTGATGACCATGATATAGAGGTTAGATCAATATGCTAATTGATGTTATGGCCGTGGTCCTGCGAACTCTCGTCTAATATCCACCCTTCTTGCCTCAGAGAGAGAGCCCAAAAGTTTGCAAATGATATTCATGGAAATAATGTTCGGATTTTGATTTTCAGAATATCAGATGAAAGATTATGTACCTGTATAGAAAACTATATAAAATGTAACAAATAGTAAAATAAAATAGCATCAAAAAATTATATACCTGATATCTTTAGCCTCTGGGAACTCTCCATGCATAGCTTATACACTCATCTCATTCTTTTGTCACATCTCTTCCTCTCATATTCTTTTATTTCATTTTTACATATTTTCAATTGTTCTTCCTCTGAAGTCTATATTTTGTCAATTCATAAAATCTTATATAATTGTATGTAGATACAATTATCTGATTTCTACTCTATTTCTTTCTATATGTCCATATACCATAAACATGGTTTGCTTCTCCATCTGAAGTACACACAATCAATACCCTTTGGCTTTTCATACAAACTGCATCTTTCAAGTTTTCATTTGCACTGTTTTGCCACTAGTAGTATTCACTGAGTTAATTATTGTTCTTTATTCTATATACATACTTCTATCAAATATGTTCCTTGCTTCTTGCTTCTTCTCACACCAAAAAAAATAAAACTGAGATTTCTATCTATATAGGCACTGGTTACCATAGAAAATACTCTGGTTACCTTTAACTGTTGCTAACCTACATCATTGGAATTCTCACAGGCATTCTAACAAGATCCATGATGCCACATGTACCCTCTTTTAAAATGGTCTTATAAATACATATAATATAATTAGCTGGAATGCTTTATGACATGTCCTAATAAGTTAAAATGTGAGTGGGCAACTTACGAATTCACCATGAAAAAACACTAAAATAAATAAACTAGTTAACCAATCAAAAAATCAAATAAAAGGAAGTTCTTGTAGGTTCATTATGCAACCATCTTAATGCTAAACAGGAGGAAACCACAAGCTACTTACAATTATTTTCATAAATTAGAAGAATTGCCACCATGTTTCCTGCTAAGCAAATGTATTATGTTAAAAACCGTAGATGCATTTGGTCTTTCATTGCACACAAGAACAAAGAAGCTAATACATTACTTGGAGCTGTTTTGAAATGCTGGAAAAAAGTGAAAAGAGCAACACATGACAGAGCTGGGGATTAATTAAAGATATTGGTAGCACTTATTCTCTAAAAGAAAACTTTCAAAAGATCATTAAAAAAAGTTATCTTACCTCAAGGGGAGGAAAGTCACCAACATCTTCTGGTAATCCCGGGTGTTTGGTATCCTCCTCCGTTGGAATGTCTGTGGGGAAAAAAATGCTTACAAATACTCCACAGTATGGTACTAGCATGTGCATGAGGCCCTTCATAAAGTTGTGTTACCTGTTTATGAACATTCAAATAACACTTATTGATTAAGATAAATTATGTTTCCTACTGCATAACTTTATACATTTCATAGCCTTAAAACCTCTGTGGCATGGTGTTAACAAAACAGATGAATATTGAACAGGTTAAATCAACCAATACCAATTTGGTAGCTGCTTTTGTTGTATAACTATAGTAGCCCTATCAAGAAGCTAACTTCTTTTGATATACAGGAAATCCTCGCTATACGATAGTTCGGTTTACGTTAAATTCGCAGATACGATACTAGCCAATTAGTACCCTTTTTTCGATTTACGATACTTGATTCGCAGTTACGATATTATAAAAAGGCGCCAAAATTGGCGTGGTGGCGCATGCAGCGCCAACACGACGCTACATGCGGCCAATTCCGACAACTAGTCATTCCCGCACCACCATTACAAACACAGTGAAACCTTGTGCCAAACAGTCCACGATCTCAACGTTCTTCAAACATACCAGCCCATCAACATCAGCTGGATTATCCACTTCAACAGAGCAATCAACTTCAGGTTTTGAATCGCCCCCTCACCTTCGACCTCCGCCTCACCACCTACGTCGCCCGCATCAGCTGATCAGATGATTGCATAATTATATTCTTTTCTTAATTGTCTTTATTCAATTTGTTTATTTTTACACTAAGGTATGCCTTTGTGTATGTATCTGAACCTGAAGGAGTGACTTTGGCAATGTGCTGGAACGCATCCCTATCTAATACATGTAAAGATGGGTTCGGTATACGCTATTTTGGTTTACGATAGGGTGTCAAGGAACGCACAGCTATCGTAAAACGAGGACTTCCTGTATAAGATTATAGTATGAGGTCCTACCCGGTCAGAACTTATGACACGTCACAGTGAGATGCAAAAGTTAAGATATAAATGACATTGAAATACATGTAAATAGTTCTAATAGCTAGTGAAGTCTGTTGTCTGAGTTCATCAGTAATATACAGGTATCCTTTCATTTTGACTGTTATATATTCATACACATACCTTGCACATATCAATGCAATAACTATGTTAGACACTCAACCTGCACTTAAGGGCATCTAATCTAAAAAAAATATTGCAGTGACCTCTGGACTGGTGGTTTATTTACTTTAAGACACTTTGTTACTGAGGAGGAGCAAAACAAACTAGAAGCTTTGGTACTTACAATAATATCATAGTAATCGATCATGCATTTACCCCTGGCACGGTCTAGTGCAGCCTCGTCTGCCACTCACTTCACCACACTATCTTTAACTAGCCGACCTTCTTATCCCTAATTCTACTATTAATCATACAATTGGGCATTCAAAGGAGGTCTGTAGCATAGTACCATGGAACCCTGGAAACAAAAAACATTTACACTTATTCCTATTTCACTTCAAATAAAAGCAACACAATAGCACCAGTTCCTCCACCAAACAATATACCACATTTCCTGCCATACAAGACGCATTTATAATTGGGCAAGAAATATGTAGGAAAAAACAAAAAACCCACTTTTTCCCTGGGCTTCGTAGTCCTTCCTTCAATAGAGTAAAAAGAAGTAGAATTTTTTTTTTCAACCTGTCCCATTTTTAAAAAGTTAAATAATAGTATTAGCAAAATTTTAGTAAAACAATTGGGATATATTTCAAACCCATGATTAATGCCGATGAGATGTAAAAAGAAATAATATGAATGAGTCAAGAAAGTTTTATAAAGTATATGTATAAAAATAAATATTAAAAAAATCAGTTGAAATGTAAGGTTTGTGAACAATACTTGAAATAAAAAAAAGACATTAAAGACCATTGATGGTTTTATATGGAGATGTTATTCAACAATTTGTGCGAATTATTCAAAATACACTAGTATCAGGAAGGACATTATGAAAATAATTATTAGATTTAGCTTGAAACATCTAACTGCTTTCTATATTTTAACATTACCGGTAATCTATAATCATATAAATTCTATTATGGGGTCATCAGGGAACCAGTGTGTTAAACAAGGGTATTTCGGCGTTAGCCTATTTCTAGTAACCTTTACCCCAAGGCCTACGAAAACCTAAGCATTTGGGGTATAAAACATTGGGTGATTTTGGGATGATTTTTTTTTTTTTAAACTGCATTTTAAATGTCGGGAATCAATCAAACATTGGAGGCATACGCTAAGTCCTTGGCGTTGAGTTTCACGTTTGAAGGTATCCCACAATTCTGCTGGGTCCTCAAGGCGCAGAGCCTTTCAAACCAATTTGAGACACACTGCATACTCATGAGCACATGTTAAGTCCTTCAGTTTCTCAAGATGAAACACATTGGGATTACATTTTGATATCTTTTTGGACTTGACATGAAGCTTGAATGTTGCAACAACAAGCCTGTGATCAGTTGCAAAGAACTCAGCACTCTGGAAGATCCTCCGAGTACTAATGAGGATGTGATCAATCTTCTTCGCTACCCTTCCGGCATTGCTATACCAAGTCAGAGGTGCAGTTCTGTTCTCTGATACCAAGAACCTGCAATTTTCAACCTTCTGGAATTTGCATTTTCAGGAGAGAGCTGTTGGCGTTCCTGGTACCACTGCACTAGATAGGCTGAAACATGGAGTATGGCAGTAGCAGATGAGATTAAATGTAATGGAGATGAGGTGACTGAAGAGTATGTGTGGAGTAATGGACTGAGTAAGAAATGAGGATGTGTGAAGGAAATCTTGTGTTGTGAGAGTTGACTGGTCGAGAAGAGCAGAGTGTGATGAGGTGGCCAGTGTGAAAAGAGTATTAAATAAGAGAATAATGTCTGTGGAGCAAGAAAGATGATTGTGTGTCATAGAAGTGAATGGAGAGTAGTGGTGAATGCATGATTAATGACACGGCCTAGACGACCCCTGGAGGAAGTTCTCTCGTTCTGGAGTGACCCTTGCATTGTATCAGGTATGGGAAGGGAGAGGGCATGAGTTAAATATGAAGTGGCAGAGTTTCTGTTGTGGATACGACCTACGCCCTCATCCCCATTACGTGACTAACCTGACTGATGCGCAGTGTTTAAGCAGGGTGTAATTCTCTTTTCCTATGGAGGCCTAGGAGTTAAGTGAGAGGAGTGTAAATGTAAGTGTGCATGCATGCCTTGTTTTGGCTACCCCCCTTTAGGGGGATAACAGCCTGGCATATAGATATATTCATATCTAATATATATAAGTAGCATATGTAAATCCATATGCTTACATGTATGTACATCTTACAATATGTTACAAGCATTTCCCCCTCTGACCCCTGATGATAGGTATTATTCATGATTTTTCTATTCATGAGGTGTTCTAAAACATAACTGTCATGTATAGTATGGACTCATTGTATCTATATGGTCGTGCAAAGTATCAAGTTTCTAGAGGAGTTCTTAACCCTTTAAACATTTCACACCTAGGACATATATATCTATGTCCCCATAGCATATGTTGGGCCAGCCCAGAACATACATGTATCCGTCCTATGCAATCAGTTCTGTTGCCGAGTGGTACATGGGTATTGAAGTGAAGTGTTACCAGCGTCTGGTATGGTCTACGGCAATTTCCAAAACCTTCACGCACTGTTAAGGATGATGAAATATGGGAAATTTCACATCACGTGGCAGTAATGTCAGCAATTTTTGTTTCCATTAAGAGCTTGGCTTTTGACAAAGTAGTACTGCTGCGTTGTTGTTTGCCTCGCTAGCTATTTTCAATCTAAATTGCACAGCCAAGCTTCTCAGCCTTGACTTTGCCCACTATCATGGAGGATGAAATATGGAAAATATCATGGAACGCAGCATTCTCAAGCTATGTATCTATGGCTCTGTCCACTATCAAGGATAAAATTTGGTAAATATCACTAAACAGCAGCCTAATGCATTAGTGCCTTCACAGTTTTTTCCAACACAAGCTCATAATTTTTATTTGTCTCCCTAGCCATTGTTAGTCCAAATGATGTAGCCAACAAGATATGTAGCCATAACTCCCTCCACTCACTATCAAAAGGGATGAAATATAGGTAACCACTTCATGCAGCAGTTTAATACACTGGGGGCTACGCAGTTTTATTTCAGTATGAGCTCAGCTTTTGATGAAGTAATACTGTTGTGTGTTGTTTGTCTGCATAACCACTTATACTCCGGATTACATGGACAAGCTAGGTAGTCATGGCTGATTCAGGCAGACACAATATAAGTACTATGTATTACATTTACAACAAAAGCACACAAAACAAATTGTTTACTAAACATAAACTTGTAAAAAGATAATAAATCATGTGAACTGTATGGACCTGCAGGGGGAGCTGATTATGCAACCCACTTATCTCAAAAATGTTTGGGTACAAATGGGTTGTCATGTCTAATTATACAAGTATGGAAGAAATATATGTTCTTAATCTATATGCACTATGAAAGCTATTTACAATATGGGTTTTCGTTAATAAAACATGTTAGTCTTTATCAAACACTCAAAAAATCAAAATGTATTCATGATTAGTAGGAATGGAAAATAATCAGTTGTTCTCCTTCATGAGGCACTACTGCCACTTCATCACAAGAATAACCTGAAAGTGTGTTAGTATATAAAACGAAGTTAATTGGAAAATCACTACAAGAGTAGCACCTGGTGATGAAATTTCTGCCACCAGTACAAGGTAAGTTCTTGTTGTACCAACCACACAAAGGCCAATCACAATTACTACCAACCCTCCAAGTAGTCTTGAACCTCATATTCCAATACCCCTTCATACAGGGCTATCTCTTCTCCACCTGAACCTTCTATACCAGAACCTTCTCTGCCAGAACCATCTTCCTCTGGATCTTTTACAAAACCTTCCCCTGAGCCTTCCTCAGTTATTTCTGGGAACCAAATAAGATCATAGAGCAAAGGAAATCATCACATAATGAGTAGTTTATCTAAATGCATGATCTACCTTTTTATGATTGTAAAACAAAAAAATTATGGGAAAAATATAAAACAACTAGAAATGAATATGTAAAAATCCAAAGAGAAGAATGTAGTAACTTTGAGAGAAATATAATAGAAAAATATATGTGAACCAAAACTTTTCCATAAATACATAATGGAAAAATCTGAAATCTGAAGGTAGAAGGCACAGTGTACAAAGATGCATTACAACAGGCTGAGGTGATGAATAAGTGCTTTCAAACTGTATTTACAAGAGAAAGTGAATTTAGAATGAATAATATTATAGCATTTAATGGAAAACATAAAAGTAGACACAATAGAAGTATAAAAGCTAATGGAAAGCCAAGATGTCAGAAAAGTGTTGGATCCAGATGGAGGGTCAAATTGGATAATGAAAGAATACAGTAACCAGCTAACAGGAAAGTTACATAAAATAATTGAGAGTTCACTAAAGGAGAGCAGAGTACCGCTAGATTGGAAAAGAGCATATATTGTGCCAACTCACAAAGGAGGAGACAAAGAAGAACCATTAAATTACAGACCAGTATCATTAACAAGTGAAGTGGCCAAAATATGTGAAAAAATTGTGAAGGACAGATGGTTGAAGTTTTTGGTAGAGACAAACCCACTCTCGGGTGGTCAGTTTGGATTTAGAGGAGGGTCGTCTTGTATAACGAATTTACTAAACTTTTACTCAAGTGATTGATGTGACACAGGAAAAGAAAGGTGGGTTGATTGCATTTACCTGGACTTCAACAATGCTTCTGACAAGGTACCTCACAAGAGACTCTGGAAACTAGAAAATGTAGGAGGATTGAAGGGTGGTTTGCTGAAATGGATGGACGACTTTTTGAGCAACAGAGAAATGAAAACAGTAATAAAAGACCAGAAGTCAGAATGGTGAAGTGCGAGAAATGGAGTTCCTCAAGGATCAGTATTGGCCCCAATGTTGTTCTTGGTCTATGTAAGTTATATGACAGAGGGCGTCACTATAAAAAAAATCTGAAAAAAAACCTACGCCAAATAACAGGCGAGGCAAGTCCATTTGTGCCTCCATAAGCCTACTGGCGCCAACGGTTAATGATATAGAACAAATAAATAAATAAATAAATAAATAAATAAATAAATAAATAAATATATATATATATATATATAGTATATATATATATATATATATATATATATATATATATATATATATATATATATATATATATAGTATATATATATATATATATATATATATATATATATATATATATATATATATTAGTATATACACATATATATATATATATATATATATATATATATAGTATATATATATATATATATATATATATATATATATATATATATATATATATCTATATCTATATCTATATATATATATATATATATATATATATATATATATATATATATACACACTGGTACCTCGGTATACGTCCGCTTTGAAATAAGTCCAACTTGGTATATGACCTGTTTGGACTCAAAAAATTTTGCTTGGTATACGACCTTTGTTTGGAATACGACATATTTCCGAAATTTGGGCTCGATTTTCTTCCGCCCTGCCCTCTCCAGTGACGTAGCATAACTCTGCCTCGTGATTGGCTGGGCTCGCACTCCTCCTTGCCTCGCCTGCCTCCCTCCCACCAACCCCTCTTTCTCTCACTCTCTCTCTCTCTCTCTCTCTCTCTGCACCTCCCTCCCACCCACCCCCCTTCTTTCTCTCCCTCTCTCTCTCTCTAGGCCCGTACACACTAAACACTATGGCTTGTGCGCTGACCTCTGACTCGACTAACTAGCCCCATGACCATACAGGGAGTGATTAGAGGGTCATCCCGCGCTTGACCTGAGAGTCTGGCAGTGGGCATTTCATACGAGTGAGTCCCGCGTTTTATTGGAAGGGGACTCTCTTTCCAAACAATAACATATCTCCTCCTCCTCCCTTCTCAGTACCATCCTAGTAGGCACTCGACTTCTCAGCAAGGTAAAGTGATTTAAAATTTTCATTTACAGTATTTCATATAATTTCTTTTGTACTATACTGTATTTAATTTATGTACACTACGTATTTTAGTATTTAGGAGTGTTTAAAAATTAAATTATACAACCCCATCAATGTATAATACATGAACTTTATGCCAATAACAATAAGATTTTTTTTCATGGGAACGGATTAATCATTTTCCTTTATTTCTTATGGGAAAAATTTGTTTGGTATACGTCCTTTTTGGTATAAGTCCAGGTATCTGGAATGGATTAAGGTCGTATACCGAGGTACCACTGTATATAAATATATATATATATATATATATATATATATATATATATATATATATATGTATGTATATACGTATAAGTATATATATATATATATATATATATATATATATATATATATATATATATATTTTTTTTTATAAGTACTAAACGCCTCTCTTTGGAGTATGTATATATATGTACTAAACACTGTACAGATTAATATATGATCATAAACTATGAAAGGTGGCAGCTGTACAAGCATATACAATACATACAAAGAAACAACAAGTTTACCTTCTAAATATGTTAAACCCCAGCAAATTAATATCAAAGACTTTCAATCTAGAAATAATTCTACTCACCAATCTCATCATGATTCCTTTCTTGGAATTCACCGAAGGGGTTATGATGCTTGATGGGGCCCTTGGAGTAAGTAACTTCTTCAGTTGGTGCTGCATTAGATTCCCACGAACCTTGAGCATATGCCCATGCTTCATTGGGATCCCAAAGAGTATATAGTTGTGTTTTGACTAGCATCCAAAATATGTTGCCCATGATCCAGTTTCCAAACCACTTCATCATTTGAATAGGCTGTGCAGGAAGTAAAGAATGTTTAATGATCAAATTAGTTCCTATTACGTCAGTTACCTACAAAATCTCTCTCTCTCTCTCTCTCTCTCTCTCTCTCTCTCTCTCTCTCTCTCTCTCTCTCTCTCTCTCTCTCTCTCTCTCTCTCTCTCTCTCTCTCTCTCTCTCTCTCTCTCTCTCTCTCTCTCTCTCTCTCTCATACTTGATAGTTTACCTCAGTCACTTGTCCGACAATCTGCATGCAAAAACACTACAGCTCAGTTTAAGCATATGTATGGGTTGTTTGGTTTCTGGCCACAAAAACATTATAGTCTCGATAACCAAGCTATTTTCAAGCCACGCCAAGATTACTCTTGAACCCCATTGGCAAGGATATGATACTGTACTTGGATTTACTAGGATGGTATCATCACTGATCTACATTAGAATCAATGCAATTTAATTCAACATAGGCTGCTTTGTAGCTACACCACTTGCTTCGATTGTGAAAACATGTCTTGGATGAATAAACACATCAATATACAAAAATAAACATATTTTCATAAAAGTGAATTAAAGAGTTAACTCTTTAACAGTAGCAAATGAAGCATCAATTGTTGGTGTATTGAAAATTACTACATGCAAGAGAGACAAAAAATACAGCATCCCATCTAGAAGCATAGAAGCCTGGAATAGATTTGATGCAGAAGTGCTTAATGCAAAAAGATATTCATGATTTCAAAAGAAAACTGGATAATAGTAGATCTAGAGACAGGACAGTACGAGCATAACTCTTTTCCTGTATATTACAACTAGGTTAATTTAATCTAATTTATTCTTCATATCAGTAGTGGCTACAATTCATATCTCACTTACTGTGGTAAGGATGGAAGCCATGCTGTTCTCTTTTTGGCTGTCAAGACACACTGCTTGGTAATCGAACACCTGGATTCTCTTGTACACTTCACTCTGCACCAATGATTCCATGATGGTACCTTCTAGTGTTCCAAAGAACTTGCCAGTGTCATCTTCTTTTTCAGAGGCAATTATGAAGCCATTGTCATCTAGTAGATAACAATTCAATGAATTGCTCTCACATGTTTTGGGTTTCTTGCAGCTTGAGTCACGTTCAGGGTAGGAGCGGCACTAAGAAAGGGTGAGGTAAGGAAATGAGGTATTACCTGATACAGACTACACTTAACTATTAAACAGTCCACCTTAGAGTAGCCATGTTTTACAGTTGTTGTTCTTAATCAAAAGGAAATTACTTTATCAACTAATTTCAATAAAGCAGTAAATCACATTTTCTAGCGAAGGAGATGATCACAGATCTCCTAATGGATACGTCAGCTACTGGCACTTGACAAGAATGGTTGATTTTGTTCGTCTACCTACTATACTGTATGTACTACATAAGGTATTCTTAGCTGCATAATCACATACATAATAACACAGGAAATTTCTATGAGGCTTTCAAAATTTATGTTCAATGTATGAAGGCATGGGTACACAATTTCATATATAATCAGAAATCACATTCCCATGAGATCCCTTGCCATCTAACTAAATGGTGGTCAGTTAATTATATTTTTTTATCATTATTCTCATGCACCTTTTATTCTTATGGAATGGTGTATTCTATCTTTATGTTACTATGATAACCTGCATATACGTACTACTTGGCAAGAAAAAAAAAATAAACAGGTGAAATAAATGTTATCTTTGTAAAATTTGGAAAGATGCTTTTAAGATATTATTTTGAAAGTCAATAAATGTCCTCCAACATCAAAACTGAATTCGAGGTACACAAAGTGCAAATTGTTATAATAACATGATGCATTAAGAAGATCTATATATTGTCTTTGGCATTTTTGTCTATTCCCCCCATGTGTGCACAGTGAGCCATCAAATATGAGAAAACTGAAGAAAAAAATTTACTTTCCACTTCACCTAATGTTATAATTAGATATTATATAAAAATTCTACAAGGACATAATCAAGAAACATCTGTAACTTGAGTGAATACCAAAAAAATTATGATACAAGAGGTTTTGTGGACAATATGAATTTCTTAGAGGTGGTAATTTTTAATAATAATTTGTACCATATTCAATTGTCAGGAGCCAATTTCTATCTCCTATATTCCCCTATAATCTCATTGAATGTGGTTGAAATCTACTGACACGTTCTTGAGTAACAACCACTAGATCCCCTAAGTACACATTCTTCACTAGGTATTAGCTTCATATATTTCACCAATTATTGATCTGATCTTTTGACCAAAGATAAATAAATTTGGATGCTGCTACCAGCTGCCTGTTTGGTCATTTGGTTACTCACTATTCTTCTGAAATAGTTTTGTACAATAAATCCCCATGTTCATATTTTTAGTAAATTCCAATTTTCTCTATTATTCTATATTTCTAGTAATATAACCATGTCCTTGGTAGGGCTGCAAGAATTTTACCACCATATTCCCTACAGATCATAAAAGATGACCAAATGGGACGGAGCGAAAGGGTCTGGGAAGCTCTACCTACGAAAAGATCAAAATAATGTTTCCCTGAACCCCAATTGCCTGGCCTTGGTTACCCTCCCTGTAAGGAGGATATAAGCTAGGTATACATACATACATATGTGTGTGTATATATATATATATATATATATATATATATATATATATATATATATATATATATATATATTTATCTATTTATATATATATATATATATATATATATATATATATATATATATATATATATATATATATATATATATATAATAGAAATATAACCATATCCTTTTGAGTATGTTGTCATACTTTAGGGGTACAGCACCCACATGCCCATTAAAGTCACAGCTTGAAATTACAATTCTACTTTGTTCAAATCCTATGATAATTTTCACAAGATAGTCTCAAATCATGTCCTTGGACTCTTCATCCAAACCAAGTTATAGAGTATATGCTGATACAACTGTTACCATACTCTCCCCAAGAGCCATCCATAAAATTTTGGTGCTATAATTCACTCTCATTACATGCCAAGAGCATTATGATAATGGTGATGATAATGAACTCATGGTGGACCTTGTGAGGAAATTATTAACATCAAGGACACAATCTGAATAGTGTATGATTGGCTATGAGGTCCATTTCATGGTCTGATAATTCTCCTTCGAATTATTTTTTCTCAAGTGAAGTATTCATCTAATTAGTGCAGAAAATCACATTATGATTAGGAGGATCATCATATTTTGAAATATGTAGAGCCAGGGCAAGGGCTGAAAATAACTAGTGCATAAACTTTCGAAATATAGAACTAAATCTATATTGCTCACTCTTGGGAGTTTAGGTTACATGAAAGTGGAAAAAAAGGGGAAAATAGGTCATTCCAGAGCCCTAGAAACTCTGACTTCAAAGTTCTATGAACACTGACACGTATAATACTACCATCACAGATGCTCAATGCATCCAATAGCTCTTCCTTTAGACCACACACGTCATATTGATATTTTTTCTTTATTGACCATGTAATAAGTTTTCTCAGGATGTATGAATGTGTGAAAAGTTTGTAGTTTTTTCTTCAGTTTTTCATGATTTATGGCATAAAATTGGTGTACACATGTACATAAAGGCATATGATCATAATCAATCAATGCTGCAATCTGTTCCAAATAAATTTGTAACAGGCTTCTGGTAAAAAGAAGTTATGAACATATTTTTGAAGTCTCACAAAATTTCATGCTCAAGATGTCAACATCCCTGTATCTAATATAACAAAAGGCATCTAATTCTCCAGGGTTAACTACCAAAGCCTCAGGGGCTTACCGGTGGGTGCATGGACTGGATGAGAGAGAATGCCAAAGAGTGAATGCAGTGATTGATTCCAGGCAAGTATTGCACAATTTTATTGATGTTTGATGCACAATTTTGGAATTAATTATCATCATTACATAACAATCAAAACTTAACTGGCTTGGCTTACCTTGTACGTTTCATTTTTGAAAAAATCAACAAACTTCTTGTGCTTTATGGTGACACCTACAACAGCAGCAGGAGCCATTCTGTAGTCATTTTCTTCAATAAAGATGGCACGTGTGGCTGTTACCAGCACCTCATCAGGGTCACGAGTAGCTGTACAGATACCAAGGTTTTATTATTTTTTTTCAACAGGAAGGAGGAAAAATATGTACCAAAAGTTACACCAAATTTGTATAACACCAGGAAAACTTGCATTCATATACTAACCAGCATCAAATGGAACTGAATAAACATAGGCATCTTTGTCCTCCTTGTAGTAATCCACAGCTCGCTTGTACCACACTTCATCAATAGCATGATTGTGCACCTTCATAAAGTGCCTGATATATGAGCGGCAGCAAGGGAAACAAGAGGATAAGAGATAAAATTAAATAAAACAATAACAAAATATAATAATGATTGCTAAATAATAAATAAATTACATTTGACACAAAGACCAGTATATAAAATTTACCCACCATTGTAATCATGAAAGAGAATACTTAATTTAAAGTGAGTGAGTTAATGTGAGATAAGTAAGTGCAAGACACCAAAGATCATGCGCAATGTTAAGCTAACTGGTAGACAGCAGAGCAAAGAGATGACAGCAAAGCAAAGTATGGGGACAGAATGAACAATTAGTTATAGTGAAAGGGTTAGATCAAATGGAGTATGAGGGTTTGTCAAAAAATGGCAAAACCAGAGCAATAGTGGGATTTAGAGTCATCAGTAAAAACAGGAATGCAATTGGCTTGAGTAGAAAAGTATTCAAGAAAAAGGATTGTAAGATGTAAGTTGATGTATCAGACTTGGATGAATGTAGATAGAGAGTAGGCAGCAAAGGTAATTTCTATGGGAGAGGAAATTTTTTTGATAGAAAATCAATGATGCGCTGAGAAAGAGGAACCTGTTAGAAGCCACTGACATGAGCTTCTTGTCTAGCTTTTTGGAG
The DNA here is from genome assembly GCA_029783475.1 of Metacarcinus magister. NCBI lineage: Eukaryota > Metazoa > Arthropoda > Malacostraca > Decapoda > Cancridae > Metacarcinus > Metacarcinus magister. The sequence goes on along the minus strand of JAPQNM010000003.1, from coordinate 28,698,460 downwards.
CACTAGGTCATATATGAAGCAAAAGGTTGCAACCTTATATAACAGCAATTCATGGGAGGATCCAGGAGGTAATGGATAATCAAGAAGAGATTTTCTGGTAGATGTAGCTGAAGGGATGGGAGGGGAAGAGAGGGAAGACATGGGAGGTGTAGGAGTAAGGATAAAGGGGAAAGGAAGTGGGGGGAAAGTCACGGCAGGGCCTCCGAAATATACTGGCCTGGGCCCGTATTCTACAAACCGTCATAGCTCAATCCGTCGTTCATAGCGAAAGAAAATGGCGCATTTCAGTCATAATACTGTCAGAAATTCTCATGATCGTCCATAAACGCTTATGATCGACCATAAAATGGTGTCGGATGCTAAGACAGGGTTCCCCCTGTCTTAGCGCCACGTATGACCGTCACTAGTGTGTCAACATGGCCGCACCACAACAACAAGATCCCCAGCCGAGGAATATTTTCCGAAGAAGGGACGTGCTTAACTAGCTCAGTGATGCTGAGCTTATATATATATATATATATATATATATATATATATATATATATATATATATATATATATATAGTTATATATAGTTATATATATATATATATATATATATATATATATATATATATATATATATATATATATATATATATAGTTATAGTTATATATATATATATATATATATATATATATATATATATATATATATATATATATATAGATATAGTTATATAGATATATATATATATATATATATATATATATATATATATATAGTTATAGTTATATAGTTATAGTTATATAGTTATAGTTATATAGTTATAGTTATAGTTATATATATATATATATATATATATATATATATATATATATATATATGTATATATATATATATATATATATATATATATATATATATGTATATATATATATATATATATATATATATATATATATATATATATATATATAGTTATAATATACGTATATATATTATATATATGTATATATATATATATATATATATATATATATATATATATATATATATATATATATATATATATATATATATATATATATATATATATATGTATATATATATATATATATATATATATATATATATATATATATATATATATATATAGAGAGAGAGAGAGAGAGAGAGAGAGAGAGAGGCATTATTCTTTCCATAGATACCCATTTAAATGCTTATGTCAACCGTATTATAAAAAAAAATCGATTTATTACAGCTTTGGATAATATATATATATATATATATATATATATATATATATATATATATATATATATATATAAACTTCAGCCCACTCAAACGAAAGAAAATGTAATATTTAATGCTTTATTCTGTTCCTGCTCACAATAATGAGACACTATAGTGCACTAGTGCTTCCGTAGATTATCATTTCAATGCTCAAGTCTAGTGTATAACTGAAAAAATGAGCTATAACAACACTGCTATTAATTCACACAATATTTCAGCTCGCCAAAACAACACAAGAGGTATATTTTCAGCTTTAGCCTGTTCTTTCTCTTATACGGAAAAACTAATCTCTCTCGTGATACCCATTTCAATCCCCAAGTCTAGTTTGTTATTGAAAAAAACCGACCTACGTGAATATTCTTTTCGGTGTGTACTATGTTTATGAAGTCAAAACAATTTAAATCCAAGAAAATAATGCCAAGAACCTATTTCATTCCATATATTTAAAGTTGACAAATTGTGAGCGTGCGTTCTAGCGGCAGAGGGTGTATGAGATATGACCCACGAGTTCTGGACGACCATAAGACTGACTGTCATAAATTCTGTTAGCTATGAGCGTTAGTTATGGTCGTCCATATAACTATGTAGAATACGGGCCCTGGGTCTTGAGAAGTCGACGATTAAAAGATAGGTGGATTTTCACGTTTTCAGTGCATTGAAATGTTGTACTCTAACCCAATATTACCAAACTACCAGATAATATTAAGGAAAACTGAGCCTACCATTGTGTTCGTGATACATTGATGCATATCATGAGCGTAAAATAGTTACAGTAACACTACACCTAATATAAGGTAATGGAAAGAAAATGAAATAGTGCATAAACATTTTATGTCACATTTTTTACCTAAACTCACTGTAACTCCCTTAGCTTTACTCGCATTGTAATTTGAATGACTGATTCAAAATCTGCACATTTTTCCGATCCTTATGGTATGTAACAAGTACTGATAAATAAAATATTAGGTGGTTAAAATGGCTGATAAAATGAAATTACTGCAAACTGGAGGGTGACGGGTGAGTGTCACTTGCAACAGGAGAGATGCAACCTCAGATTGCACAGGAGGGCATCACTGAATGCTGGGTGCTTCAGGCAGTGGAAAGTAGGCTAGTTTGCAGTAATTTTACTTTATCAGCCATTTTAAACCCTAATATTTTATTTATCAGTACTTGTTACATACCATAAGGATTGGAAAAATGTGCAGATTTTGAATCAGTCATTCAAAATGCAATGCGAGTAAAGCTAAGGGAGTTACAGTGAGTTTAAGTAAAAAATGTGACAAAAAATGTTTATGAACTATTTCATTTTCCTTCCATTATCTTATATTAGGTGTAGTGTTACTGTAACTATTTTACACTCATGATATGCATCAATGTATCACGAACACGATGGTAGACTCAGTTTTCCTTAATATTAACTGGTAGTTTGGTAATATCGGGTTAGTGTACAACATTTCAATGCACTGAAAACGTGAAAATCCGCCTACCTTTTAATCGTCGACTTCTCAAGACCCAGGCCAATATATTTTGGAGGCCCCGGTCACGGGGTCAGAGATTAATTTCTACTGGAACACAGAGGGTATTGTCGGAAGTTAAATGTGATGAGGTAGAGGATGGGGAAGGCATCAATGAAATGTTTTGCTATAAAGGCTTCAATGTCAAGAGATGGTCCCAATAGGGACCAGTGGGAGAAAAAATTTTCTAGGCAGGAGGTTGCAGAGGAGAAGTTTTAGAAACTAAGCATGAAGTAGGATCAGTAGATGGTTTTGGATTGGGAAGCATAAGAGCAATGCTTGTTTGGTGTAAGAATATGGCGTGGGATTGGAGCAGGATTTGAAGTTGAAGGAATAGAGGTTGGGTGTCAGGGTTTAGTGAAGAAAAATGACCACAACCCAAACCCAATGTCTCCCTTGCACCAGTCTGTCATCACTGTGTGGGAAGTGACTGGTCATAGCACGTCAGTCCATCCATTGCAAGTTCAGTGCTCCCTCCAATTTTGTGTGAAATTGCCGTAAAATGCGAATTCGCAAAATTGGATTAATTAACCTTATGGTGATTTTAGTTATATTTTTGCCCTTGTTTGTACACAATTACATGTAATTATACATCCTACAATAAAGAAAAATACAGAAAAACATAAACCTTATCATTATCCATAAGAAAATCAATTTAAATAACCATTTTACTGTACCTGGGCTTGCAGCGATATAAATTGGTCTCAGTCGCAAAATTGGTGTA
>JAPQNM010000003.1:28667446-28682446 GCA_029783475.1 Metacarcinus magister | reverse complement strand
CAATCATGTACGAGTGTGTTACAAAACGGCCTTTTCAAATGAAATTCGGCGCGTAATAACAGGATTGACTGCACTATAGCAAGAATGTGTCAGCTTTTGATATGTGCGTGATAGCAGAAAATGCAATAGCAGAATGCGTGATAGCCGAGGGATGGGTGTAAAAATACGATTTATCAAAACAAATTTTTAGAATGAGTCTTTATATTATTGAAAGTTTCTCAAACTCACCAACAAATTACCCTTAAATGAATGAGAAGACAGAAAGGGAACCAATAGCTTTGAGCATGGATACGGAAGCGGATGGAAAGCGTGTGTGTTTGTGCAGAAAATAATTGATAGAAAGGAAGTAAAGAAAGCAATAAACAAACTTAAGTGTGGCAAAGTTGCTGATGTGGATAGAATAATTGCAGAAATTTTAAAATATGAAGGAAAAACAGTGGTGGAAAGGATATGTCTGATATGTGACCTTGCATAGAAATGGAGAATTACCAGATGAATGGATAAAGGTACAGGTAGTGAAAATTAATATTTTAATTATAGAGGCATAAGTTCGCTTAGTGTGGCAGGTAAAATATATGGAAAAGTCTTGACGAAGAGACTGGTGGAAGTAGCTGAAGGGAAGGTTAGCAGAAAACAGGGAAGATTTAAGAAAGGAAAAGGGTGTGTGAACCAAATATTTTCGACTACAATGATGGTAGATGTGTATTTAGGGAAGGATGATAAACTGTATGCAGCCTTCATAGACCTAGAAAAAGCATATGATGGAGTTGATAGAGAAGCTCTTTGGAATGTTCTAAAATTTATGGTGTTTGAGGACAGTTGTTGACAGGAATTTAGGCATTTAATATGGAGGCAATTGCATGTATGAGAGTTGATTGGGAGGAACGTGAAAGTTTTCCTTTTGGAGTTGGGGTGAGACAAGGATGTATAATGCCACCATGGCTCTTTAATATTTCTATACATGGGTGTATGAGATAAATGAAAGCCAAATTGGAGAATATAGGTGCAAGACTGAAAATTAATGGAATGTAGTGGGTAGTGGTGGCATACTTGTTTGCAAATGACACTGTGTTGTTTGCAAAAAGTGAAGAGGAACATCAGAGAGTGGTGGATGAATTTTATAGTGTATGTATGAGAAGGAAGCTGAAGATGAATGCTGGAAAAAAGTAAAACGATGGAAAGGAATCAAAGGTGGTTGACTTTATTACACCTTACATAGTGAATGTGCCAGCAGTAGGAAGGTGTGAGTTAGGTTTAAGAGGAGAGAAAATGGAAGAAATGAAAGTGCTTGGCAAACATTGAAAGATGCAAGGGGAAATAAGAAGAAAAGGCTGTGAAAGGCAAGTGTGTTATTGGATCATTTGCAAGTATTATGAAAGGAAAGAATGTATCCATGGAGGAAAAGAAAGGTTTAAGGAACAATATCGTCTTGCCAACACTGACACATGGATTAGAGACTTGGACATGGAATAGGGGACAGCAGTCAAAAGTGTGTGGTGTAGAAATGAGTAACTTGAGAGGAACATGTTGTGTAACAAGATTAGGAGGTGAAAGCAATGAAAGCATGTATGAAGGATGTGGCATGGTACCTTGTGCAAATGGTTGAATATGGTGTAGTGAAATAGATGAAAAAAAATACTTTGAGCTGGTTTGGTTATATTGAGAGAAAAAACAAGTGAAACGTGTATGAGTGAAATTAAGGGTACTAGATTGTGTGAATAGGGAGAGGCGGAGGCTCTTCTGCCATGGCTATCCCCTTGGGTAACGTTTACGGAGGGAATCAGGCATCAGAAACAATAGATAAATAGATAAAAAATACAACACATCTTGTGTTTATTTGATTTCACTATAAAGACTTGTAGTATTGTATTTTGATTATGATTATAGGGTGGTATTACAAGCCTGTGTAATGCATCCTTATTTTTCTGTTGAAATAAGTATTCATTATGTATGAGTTCATAAAGCGAGAGGCTTTCATAGAATCTAACTCACATATAAGAAGATCCTTGTGTACTTCACATCATGAGCAATGCCATGAAACATTCCATGTAATCAGTGTTATTGCTGTCCCTCACACTTCACACTGCAGGCATTATTTAGCAATTCCATGAGCTACTACACATTTGTACACATTAAGTCTGCTATGAAATTTTGTGATTCTCAGTACTAGTTAAGGCCACAGTGCATTTTTTATAACCGTAGGTTATTGGAAATTCCAATGAGATAATAGTTACTTTCTTCAGTTATATGATAATCTATCTATATGGCAAAAGCTTTAACAAAGAAAACCCGATCTCAAGAAGACCAGTAACACTTGATGAAGTAATTTAAGTGCTGATGATTGTGAAACTGTATACGTACAACCTTCTTTCTTTTCAAGAAATTTGTTTCCATCCACGACTTCATAGTCACTCACCATCTCCAAAATTACATAACTCCCCCAAAAAACATGGAATGCATGTTTGTTAGGTTGTAGTAACATGAGTGAATACATACATGAATATATATATATATATATATATATATATATATATATATATATATATATATATATATATATATATATATATACATACATACATACGTACACACATATATATGAAGAGAAAATCTAACCCTGAAATACTGTACCTTAAAAGCATTATGTAAATCGCCACAGGACTGGTTTGTGAGGAAATTATTTAGTTAGTATGGGAGGAACACAATGGAAAGCATACATATTAGAGGAATAAGGAGATAAATGTCACAAAGAGAGAGAGAGAGAGAGAGAGAGAGAGAGAGAGAGAGAGAGAGAGAGAGAGAGAGAGAGAGAGAGAGAGAGAGAGAGAGAGAGAGAGAGAGAGAGAGAGAGAGAGAGAGAGAGAGAGAGAGAGAGAGATAGAGAGAGAGAGAGAGAGAGAGAGAGAGAGAGAGAGAGAGAGAGAGAGAGAGAGAGAGAGAGAGAGAGAGAGAGAGAGAGAGAAGAGAAAGAGAGAGAGAGAGAGATATATATATATATATATATATATATATATATATATATATATATATATATATATATATATATATATATATATATATATGGGAGGTTAGAAATGCAGGAAAATGAGATGTAGAGATATGGTTGGATTATCCTTGGCGCATGACTTAAAAAAAAATACATTAGTGATTTATCAACTTAAAACAACAATGCAGGACCAAGCTTCAGCACACTATACTGGTTATAAACATTAATGTTGCAAAACATTTATAATTTGCCTCAGACTGCAATCCTAAATGAGCCATGTATTTTTCTTTTGTAAAACTTTATAATTACTTTGTAATACTGCTTCTTTCAGTGGTGACATGTGGATTTTAAAAATCAACTAAGCTTTCCTACCAATAAAGTGCTAATAAAAGTGTTCAACAGCCTGTCAACTGTTATTATTTCATGTGTTGTCTTTAAAGTTTGGTCCTGATCACAAAGGAAAGAAAAATGTGCATTTTTGCTATCCAGATTATTCCAAACAAGCAGTGCAGCTACATGAGCAACATTAAAACATGAACATGGCTTAATGGCTACAGAGATACAGACCCAGGGAAGTGTGTAGTTCCTCACTAGGGATACTCCCTCAATTGTTTGGCTAATGAAAAGCTTATTCATCACATTTTAATCCTAAGATTCTAATCCATACCCACATATAAGTATCAAAGAGTATATTGCAAAATATTTGGAAAATGTGGTGTATTACTTAACATTACAAATAAAATTATTTAGTTGTGAAGCAATACTATCACCCCATTCTATTTTAATTTCAAATACTCATACTTGAAAAGAAAATGGCCAATTTACATTCAAATAAACTAAAGAACAAAAAGTTATATATATATATATATATATTTTTTTAAATATATACCTTTACTTGACTATATACAAAGCATTATAAATAATCATATGCATGTATGTATATACTGTACAGCAGTGGTGGGCACACTTCCTCTAATCCACTAATCACTAACTAGCAAAACTAACTATTTGTTAGTGGATTAGATTGCTAACTTCATAAATCACTAGCGAACTAGTTCGCTACTGTTAAATTTGTTGGCCATCTTACGTCCTGGACTGACTTGATCGAAAATCAGTAACTTCAAACACCTCACTCTTATGTGATTCCTGACAATAGCATTTGATATTTAGAAAAACTGAGCTCAATTACCTGGGAACATGAACGTGCCATGAAGACAGAGTGTGGCTCATAAGGCGCCAAGCCAAATCTATAAACCCAGAATCCCACCACTCCCACACTGGATAGAAGACTGATGACAAACAGGTAAGCAGAGAGAGGTTTCACTTTATGGCTAAATAATAAAACTATGTGCTTTGAAAAAGGTCAACTAATGAGACATTTCACCATGGTTCAAACTGATCACAGTCAGAGCTGCAAGTGAGCACAACATGATGGTTGGAATCGTGGAGGTACTACTGAATAGTACTGATGATAGCCAAGCACAGATAGACCATCTGCCTTCAAGGCAATTTTGATCCTCTAGATATTTTCACTGTGACGTATCCTATACCAACATACGTGATCAGAAAAAATGTGCAGATTCAGGAACTGTGTTTAAAAATTTATTGTGATCAAAAGTAGAGGTATAAAAAATATAAAAAAAACTTACTGGAGTTATTTAGCATTTTAGGATTAGTTTCTGGTGAATTAGTTTGCGATTTAGCGGTTTAGCGTTGACAAACTTTACTTTTGAATTAGCGGATTAGCAACCAGTGAAACTTTTTTTTTCTAATTAGCAGTGCCCACCACCTGTACTGTACCTGTACAGTATCCCTTAATTCAGTTAGTATGGAACTAGCTTCATACTTGATTATTGGATATGTCAGACAATTGGATGGTATTGCACATATGAATAACCAGATGGTATGTCTTTTTATCTGCCCCCCCCATCTACCAATGAAGTACTGCACTATGTTATGAATTCCTGAGGTGGATGTCATTGCTCCCACCCTTCATGTTAATGGATATGAGTGATAAATAAGGCAAGATAGGAGGAAGGTAAGAAGGAAGGGAACTGAAATTAAATGAAGGATGTGAGGATAGACAAATCTCAACTGACAGGTGGGAATGCCACTCAGGCACTCCATCTTTTTTGTATACAGGGTATAACACAAATTTTATCACATTTCTCAAACGCGAAAGAATATCTTATTACGAGTAGAAAATACTCTAAAAGTATATACTGTTATGGCGTGAGATGATTGACATTCAAATAAAGTGTGATAACTTTCACTGGGTGTGTGGAAGATGGGAAGGGAAGAAGTTGGGGACTGTGGAAGGGATGAGACAGAGAGGGAGAAAGAGATGGAAGACTGTGAGAGGCATGTAGGTAGAGTTAAGAGTATGGTAATGATCATGATCCATTCCCTTAAAAAAATTTTTATTAAAACAGTGTGCACGTACTTCAACTTTGCTTTCATCAATTCTGTATATCTTGATGTAGTTGGTAACTCTTGTTTCTCAACCACACTTCCCTGGGAACTGTTGTAATCCTGTCTTAACCCTCCCTGATACAAACAACATGCAATAATACATCAACAAAGAGGCTACTGTAAAAAAATACTTACTTCCTATCTTTTATCTTATCTTCAATTTTAACACTAGGGGAATAAACATTTGTTGCACGGGCATCAAAGAGAAGGGACTGCACCAGATCCTTGTCACCTGCAAGAGGAAGAAAATGTAAGGACTTTGCTTCTCATTTTCACCATGTATTTCAGATATTTACAAGAGGTGAACATAATGCTATATTTTTTGTCACATAATATTTATTGATTATCTTAAGTGCGGGAAATACTCACAATAATAGTTGTCCTTTCTTTCATCACTCCCCATGGTAGATTTCCACTGCTGCTTGTCTGCAAATGCATCACAGTATTAATGTATGAGTTTTTTTTAAATATATTTCTTAAAAAAAGTTTTCTCAAATTGGAAATTCATAAATTGTGGTATTTTTCTCTATAGACTTACATTATATTAGGCAAGCTACTATCTATCTATCTATATAAACTTTTTGATACCTCTTTCCTCCTCCACTAAACCTCATCTTCTCTTCCTAACTGAAACACAGTTGTCTGTGACTACTGACAGCAGCCCCTTCTCTGTTCCCTCCTACTTTCTCTATCCTCATTTTCAATCCAAAGCTGGCTGTTGCGCATATGTGCGTAACGACATTACTTGCTCTCGTGCCCACAATCTTGAATCTTCAGAATTTTCTACCATCTGGCTAAGACTTCAATGTCACTCTCTAACTAAATTCATCTGTGCTGTATATCTCTCACCTAATTCCTCTGGCTATGTAAAATTCTTTGACTATTCGACTTCCAAGGTGGAGCACATCCTATCTCACTTTCCTTATGCTGAGATCTCCATTTTAGGGGATTTCAATGTTCACCACCAGCTTTGGCTTTCATTTTCTTTCACTGACCAACCTGGTGAACAAACCTTCAACTTTGCTATCCTTCATGACCTAGAGCAGCTAGTGCAGTTCCCTACCCGTATCCCTGACCGCCTTGGAGACACGCCCAACATTCTTGATCTTTTCCTAACTTCCAACCCTTCAGCTTACTCTGTTAAACTTTCCTCTCCGTTGGGCTCCTCCGATCACAATCTTATTTCTGTTACCTGTCCTATCACTCCAGTGCAGCCTCAGGACCCACCTAAGCAGAGGTGCTTCTGGCATTTCAACTCTGCTAAGTGGGAAGACCTGAGGCAGTACTATTCTGATTTTCCTTGGGATGATTATTGCTACCATGTCAGAGATCCTTCTCTGTGTGCCGAGCGCATAACAGAGGTGATTATCTCTGGCATGGAGCTATACATTCCTCATACTTTCTCTAATACTAAAGCTAAAAAGCCCTGGTTTAACTCTGCTTGTTCTCGTGCTGTCAATGATAGAGAGGCGGCTCACAAACGGTACCGTAGCCATCCATCTGCTGAAACTCATGCCCTATATATTTCTGCCCTGTAATCATGCCAAATCTATTCTCCAACTTACTAAAAACTCTTTCATCAATAGAAAATGTTAAAATCTTTCCAACTCTAACTCTTCTCGTGATTTCTGGCATTAGAGACAAGCTCGTACAAAGAAGAAAAGACAGGTTCTATGGCTACCTGACGAAAGTGAGGTTGGAGCAGACTTCTGCATCAGAGGCAAACATTGCAAAAGCAGATTTTCAGGCGTTCCTCAGCACCGCCAACACATATGTAGAAAAGTAGTTTAATTTTTCAGACGACAATTGGCTGTCCTCTCTCTATCTCTTCTCACCAAAAACGGATTGTATTTTCTGATGTACAGGAAGTAGTAGAGAAGCTCAATATGATGAGCAGTCTCAACATAAACATGGATGAGTTGTATGATGAGTGTATAACCATTAATGTAACTGTGGGAAGACTGAGGAAAGAAGAGGACTGGAAGTTTAAAGACTCAGCTGTCAAGCGGATGCCTGTCTTCCAGACCTGTGGCCTCCCCCAACATGCTGTCTATCATCTCTTATATATTATATTGAGTGTACCATCCTTCGTTGTTCCACCAGGGTTTGCCTGGGCGACGGGGCATGCGGTGGGTGGTGAGGTGGAATGCATGTCTGCCTGCTGTTTCTAGCGTGTGGGTTATTACTTGGGCTGCTTCTTGTAACGGAAGAGCAGAGTAGTCTATGAAGTCTTTAAGTGATTTCTTATATTTTGGCCAGCCATCTGTCATCAAATTCGATCGAGGCATGCATCCTGCGCTTGGTCTGGTGCTATCCTATCAATAGGAGGGTCACCCAAAGTTCACCTCTTAGTCCTCTTCTCTTTAATATTCTTATGTCAGATCTCCCTTCACCTCCTGATTCTCACACTTTACTATATGCTGATGACCTGTTCCTCCTCTGCTCCTCTTCTTCCTTCATAGAGGCCCAAACCCTACTTCAGAGAGGACTCGATTCAATTAGTAATTGGTGTACAAGGTGGGGTCTTACCCTCTGCACACCAAAGTCATCTCTCATGTGCTTCATATGTTGCCGCATCCCCAACATTCCCCAGGTACACATAACAGGCACTGTCATCTCTTTCAGGACAAGACACAGCTTCCTGGGTCTAGTGTTGGATGGACCTCACCTCACGCGGAGACAGCACATCATGTCTCTCAAGACAGCCTGCTTGCCACGGTTGGACCTCATGAGGGCCTTGACAGGAGTCAAGTGGGAAGCCAGCAGAGCCACACTACTTCAGTTTTACCAAGCCTACATCTGTTGCAAGATCGACTACAGATGTGAGATGTATGGCTCTGCATCCCCAACACTCCTAAAGTACCTGGAGGTGGTACAAAACACTGCCTTCAGGATTGCTCTCGGGGCCTTCAAGTCGTCTCCGGTCATGGCCCTGCAGGCAGAGAGGGGCCTTCCTTCACTAGACCAAAGGCGCAACCATGAAACACACAACAACCTTCTTACGCAAGTCAGGCCAACTTGACAGGTTCTAACCCCAGTCTGGGGCTCATCAACACCTAAGTAACTGACACAAGCAACCTGCACTGCTGGGGCTTTAAAGGCCGTGGTTCCATGGCTAAGCAGCCCGCTAAAACACTGAAGAAGAAGAAGGCTGCGCTTGTTAGTAAGAGGAGGCTATTCGGAGTCATCCATGGGATGTTGTTGTTGTTGATTTGAATCCCCCGTTGCCATATTGGCGGGGTGGTCACTGGCCTTACAACTGTATGCCATTCTTGGCCCTGTCCGACGGTGTTTGTTGCACAGTAAATCCTAGATGACTCCTTGCGGATTGTTGACTAAGTTGTCGATCCACGAGATAAACACGGATCCGCTGAGAAGCACAAGAAGATGTTCTCTCTAGGAGAGACTTCTTTGTTGTGTTAGGGCTGGAACCACTTTACGGTCCCATGAGCCCTGGCATATTCCTGTGAAGGTTACAGGCGTGGCAGCTGTCCCATCTTCTTAAGGAAGGCGCAGGTGAGGCGGATGACGGCTGGTCGTGTGTCAGGGTGGGTGCCCGCCGCCGCCAGCATGGTGGGCAGGTCGAAGGTGTTTACGTTCAGGGCAAGAAGTTGGTTGTGTAGTAGTACTCGGTGGGAGTGGAAGCGTGGGCACTGTAGCATGAAGTGATCTACAGTCTTCTTAGTATTCCTGCACCAGGGGCAGTAGGGGTCGGGAGCCAGGCCCAGGCGGTGGAGGTGTGCGGTGAGTGTTGTGTGACCGAGGCGAAGGTGCGTGAGGGCCACATCCAGCACGCGGGACTGTTGTCTCACCCAAGGTTGCGGCGATGAGTCGGTGCGATACTGGCCCATGTTGGTGTTGAGGAGGGTGTTATTGAGGGTGTTATTCCAAGTTGATCGGCAGGTGCGGGAGATGAGGCGTTTAGCGGTGGAGAGAGGGAGGGGAAGCGGTGTGATGCTGTCCTGCGAGAGGGCCATCTTGGCAGCAGCATCCACAACATCATTCCCTCGTATGTTGGAGTGGGAAGGCACCATTGGAGCTTGATCTCCCAGCCCTGGGAGTTGAGATGGATAAGGGTGTCCTATGTGGCGTGCATGAGGGGCGTTGCTGATGTTGGGTGCTGTAAGAGGAGAAGGTGTAGTGATGACAGGGAGTCTGTGTATATGACAGCTTTATCCTTGGTGTGGGTGGTGTCAAGGTATGCGAGGGCTTGGTGGAGGGCATAGAGCTCCGCTGTCACCTAATCTGTCTCTGGGGGCAGCCTCCACGCCCTGCAGATGGATGTGCTTGGGTTGTAAATGGCTGCTGATGTGGCCGGGGGTGTTGGGCGGTGTGAGCCATCTGTGAACAGTCTCAGGTGGTGGTGGTAGAGGGATCTGTCCAGCCCCAGGAACAGAGGTGCTGCAAGGATGTTTGAGTCAGGCTTGGGAGGGAGGCCAGGGATGTGGAGGGCAAACATGTGCTTGAAGTCCAGCCAGGGTGGTATGGGAGAGTGCGGTCTGAGGGGTTGTGGTGGTGGCAGAGGCAGGCTGAGGGTGTTGAGTGCCTGCAAGGCCCTCATCAACAGAGGTTCTCTTGAGCTTGGGAGCCACACAGGTGCATGCTGCTCCACACCTGAGTTACTGTATAGAGTGGTTAGTGGATAGAGGCGTGGCAGACTCATGTTGCAGTGTAGATGGTGGCATAACATCTCTCTCCTGTGGGTGGACAGAGGGAGGATGCCAGTCTCTGCGTGAAGGGAGATGACTGGAGAGGATCTCATGGCTCCCATTGAGATCCTCAGTGCAGCATTTTGGATGGGGTCCAGCTTGGCTATTATTAACCGTTGGCACCAGTAGGCATATGGAGGCACAGATGGACTTGCCTCGCCTGTTATTTGGTGTAGGTTTTTTAGAATTTTTATAGTGACGCCTCGAATGATGAAGTTCTCTCTTGAATATGTTGAGAACGAGTGAGGCTTATTACTGCTACAGCCTCAGATGCATATTAATGTTGTAAGTCCCGTCTGAGGACAGTATGGCAGCAATTTGGGTAGTCTTTGGCCACTCGGCGGTGATATCAAATATTAAAAAGTGGTCAGCGGATATTGGGGATTTGAACCCGGAACCCTAGGCTCCCATACCCGAACGCTGACCACTGCACCACCGCCTCCCCAGATGCTGCCCATAGATGCCTTGGTGGTGGCGAGATAGTACTTTAGGAGCACTTCTTGGTTGGCTCCCCAGCGTATTCCTGCTATCCTCTTCATTATGTCCAGCCTTTTGGTGCAGGACGTCTTCAGGTATTCCATGTGCCTGGCCCAGGAGAGGCGGGGACCGTCCAGTCTCAGCCCCAGGAAGGTGTGAGTGGTGGAGTATGGGACGGTCAATCCGCTCAGGGTTATTGTTGGGGGACTTGGCAGTTGCTTCTGGGTAAAGCACATGATTGTGCTTTTGGAAGCGTTGATGGAGAGGCCCCAGGTTGATATCCAGGTTTGCAGGGATGTTGTGGCTGCCTGGAGGTTGTTCTGTGCCTGGGCCAGGGTTGCTGCTCTGGTGACAATGGTGATGTCATCAGCGTACACGAGGAGGTGTGAGTGTGGTGGAGTGTGAAGGTCCGAGAGGAGGACGTTAAAGAGGAGTGGGCTAAGGATGGATCCTTGCGGCACGCCTCTTCGTATAGGGTGTGGCGGTGATGTGGAGTCTCCCACCGCGACACGGTAAGACCTACCTGTGAGGAAGTGCTTTATCCACGCGAGGGTGGATCCTGTGATCCCCATGTTGGCCAGCTTGTAGAGGATCCCTTGATGGGGTGCTGTGTCAAAGGCTCCTTCCAGGTCGGCAAAGAGTGCCACCATGATCTGTCGCTGCTGGTATGTGTCACAGATGTGGTATTCTAACTGTGCCAACACATCCATGGTGTTTCGGTGGGGGCGGAAGCCGTACTGCTGACTGCTCCTCCTTTAGCAGGTGCTTCTCCAGCCACCAGGTGAGGCGGATGGCCACCATGCGTAAACTTATTGGTCTCAGTCCGAGCGGGAAATGTTTGGCATGTGTATGTGTGTGTGTGTGTTGAGGCGGCGGTGTGGGAGCGGGGGCTGAACGAGAGCCCCCTGAGAGTCGGCGGCGGAGACAGAGGTGATACTGAGGGGTTGGTGGGGTATGAACGTGAGTCACACCTAGGAGCGGGAGCTGTGAGAACCAGCGTCGCTCTGTTTCCTCCCGCTTCCCCCCATTCTGCCCCCAACCCCTGTCTTATTGTATGTGCCGGCTCTTGTGTAGCTACTTAAGGGTTGGAACATTCCACCGTGCCTCAGGACTGTGACTGTGGAGTGGACTGTGTGGTGGTGTGTGTGTGTTCAGTGGGGAATGTGGAACGGTTCTCTCTCTCTCTTTCTCTCTCTCTCTCTCTCTCTCTCTCTCTCTCTCTCTCTCTCTCTCTCTCTCTCCTCTCTCTCTCTCTCTCTCTCTCTCTCTCTCTCTCTCTCTCTCTCTCTCTCTCTCTCTCTCTCTCTCTCTCTCTCTCTCTCTCTCTCTCCTGCTAATGTTGTATATGAGAGGAATGCAGGAAATAAACCCCAGGAAATGTGCTACGTGTTTTCCCTCGCCCAGTACTAGCCAATAGTGTAGTGTGACCTGTGCTATTAGTGCCCTGCTCGCCCTCACACACACACCGGATCCATGGACTGCAGTAATTACCTACAGCAGAAGTGAGTGGTGTAATGTATTCATCATTACTCAATAATCTATTTCCCAACATATTTTAACCACCAATTTCAAACGTCTCACACTTCACTACAATTTAAATCTCCCACCAGTGTTACTCTTTTACTTCTTATAATTATCTTGGTATTGTTTTACATCCTCACCAGAATGCTCTAGAGAAATCAGGGTTATATTTTTGCATTACCTGATGCATTATGAGAAGGCTTTCTTGATTACATTTCCATTTCAAATTCTCATTTTTTTTTTTTAAATATTCAATGTTTTCTGTGAGACCTTCTCTTCGAAAAGTAAAGTTTAGTTTGGTTTGAACAAGGTTCTGTTATTTGTCAATATAGGTTAAGGTATGGTTCATTTAGGTTATGTAAGGTTATGTTAATTTAGAAGCTATCAAATGTTTTCTATGACCAAAAGTCGGGGATTAGACGAGCTGCAGACGCCATTTTTTTTCGTAGTCACACGCCATTATGGTGAAGTTGTAAAAAATTACCATTATCTTTTCTAAACTCTCTAAGGTATTTTCTATTATTTTTTTGTGTTCTTCTTTAGTCCAATTTTTTATTTTGGGGTGGGACATATGCACCTACTATTTTAGTTTTCTCCATATTTTGTCATAATCTGTGCACTTAGCAAATCATCTTCTCCTTTTCCATACTCTACATTTATCATTTTTATCCTGGATTTCCTTCTCTTTGGAACACTCCCTTGCCGTGGTGAGAAGGCTAAACCTTTCAATGATCAGTGGAGCTAAGCTAGACAGGTGCAACCAAACTGGGCAGGTCCACTGTAAGAAATTAAACTTAAAGTGTTCCCCAGCCAAGATGCCCTAAGTATCGGCTTAACCCTCCCCATTATGACCACTACATCCATGTCATGGTCCCCAGTCCCCAGCGGTAATGGAGCAACTGGCCACAACAGTTGTCACACCTGCACCAAGTCTGACTAAGAATATCTGGGTTCGTACAGGCTGCCTTTGGAACTTTGACCTTGGCACTTATAAGGTTAGGACACTAGTTAGTGAAGGTTGTCTTGAAGTGTTATTCAAAGAACTATAAGGCATCATATGGGATATCATAGGCCTAAATGAGGTACGAAGAACTGGAGAAGAATTAATAAAATTGAAGAATGGTCACATTTTTAACTACAAAGGACATAAAGACAACACAGAACACGCAGTTGGCTTCTTAGTGAACAAAGAAATAGCAGGAAATATTGAAATTTTCTATAGTGTAAGTGAGCGAGGTGCATACTTAATAATCAAATTAAACAACAGATATAAAATAAAAATCATATAGGTTTATGCATCAACATCGGCCTACGATGACGAGGAGAAGGAAAGATTTTATGGAAGATGTAGAAGCAGCTATGTACTTGCACAAAATTCAGAATTCTTTCATAATTGGTGATTTTAATGCAAAGATCAGGAAAGAGAGTATAGGAATGATAGCACTAGGAAAATTTGGAATAAATATTAGAAATGATAGAGGTGAAATGTTCATAAAGTTTGCAGAGAATAATAATTTAAAGATAATGAACACACGTATACTTTGATCCTAAGGCAAGCAAGAAGTGGACATGGAAAAGTCCAAATGGTGAAATTACGAATGAAATCGACTTCATTCTTACTAACAGATTGAACATAGCAAAGAATGTGGCAATATTGAATAAATCAAAGTCTGATCTTAATTGGTGAGTGGTCCCGTCATGCTAAATATGATAACTGCCACATCACTTCCTATTAATATTAATATTTGGGCACAGTCACAAATGGAGGCCGAAAACAATGTGAATTATTAGATGAGTTGGAATAAATGGGAAAGCTTTGGTCCTGTTTACCTGCTTCTATTCCCTGCCTAGTGGCAGGGAATAGAAGCAGGCAAACAGGACCAAAGCTTTCCCATTTATTCCAACTCATCTAATAATTCACATTGTTTTCGGCCTCCTCCGGCCTTGTTTGAATTTTCGACCACAAACCTCAAAAATTTTGGATTATTGTCATATTTCAGATTTAGCCTCCTTTTCAAAATATCAGATTATCAAAATTTTTGGACTACTGATGTTTTGATTATATGAATTTTATTGTTATTTCCATTTTGTATCAACAGATGATGAAATAATATATAGAAGATTCAAACAAAATGTCCATACATAACTCATAATGACCAGAGATAAAAAAAAAAATGGTGGTGGTACTTACACTGGGCTTGGTTCATGATAGGGTCTGGTGGAGGGCGGGTACGAGTGGAACGCCACTTCCAGTTGGGTTTTTGGGCACGGGAAAGGAAGTCTTTTATCAGAGCTTCTGGACTCTGATCCTCCTGATGTTGGTCATATTTGTATTCACAGTAAACCCTGAGGGAGATAGAGACAGAAAATTGAGTAATGAAGTACAAATATAAGACACCATTTCTAGCTCATAAGATAACATTTAGCCTAATAAAAATGTCAAACAGCTAGTAGGAGTTGTCTGATACACCTAGGTAAAATGCAAGCCTATAACTCACTGATGAGTCAATATGATGTACCTACTAACTCATTCTGCTGCTTCTGATTGATCACTGGCTTTAATGTTATTCTTATACCTTTCAATGGTATGCATTGTAACATGTGGCAATTTTATCCTTAAATACCTTTTAATCATAACTTGATTAATGCATCATATTCTTTTAAATTCGAATGTAAGAACTCTCTTAATATATGCATCACTTATAATATGCCATAAAGAAATAAAATATTTTTCTTGTCTTTGAGTGCCCCCATATTAAATTTCAAAGGAATATCATGTTTTTTTCAATTCTAAAGGTAATTCAAAGGTAATATTACAAGACAAAATTAATACCA
>JAPQNM010000003.1:28654946-28659946 GCA_029783475.1 Metacarcinus magister | reverse complement strand
GAGACAAAATCAATTAAGGAAAACAAAATAACAAACAAAACAAAATAAACCAATTCTGTACTATGTAAATCAGGACGAGGTCTCATACATGAATTATACAAATGTATATTTTCATAATTATCAGTCATGCTTTTGAGAAGTTAAAAGGATCCAGAACTTACCATGTCATCCAAATGGATCTTGACCTTTAGCATTGTCTCTACTGGCTTCTGATCCACCAGTTCATGGCGGAGCTGCAAACATGAAAGAAAATTAACATAATGCTCTATGATTCATATCGATACTACATTTACATCCCCATTATAAAAACATTGGAAGATATTATGAACTTATTTTTATATAAGTTTGAAATCCTATAGGTCTAGTTGTACATATTTACAGTACAGCCTCACTACTAGCGATTTTAAATGACTGAAAAATCCTCGCTAGTTTGGGAGCAAAAAGCATATAAAAGAATGGAAGATTTCTGAAGTTTACCTATTTTTCAACCTACTGTATTTCGTTTTTTTCTAAGTTTTAACTACTAGGCACCAACATTTACCTATATGTATTATAATTAATCAAGAAAGCAACACAAACTCACCATTAAATACTTTAAAGGAAGTTTATTGAAAAATAAGAAGTTAAATGTGTGCAGTGTCCTGGCTGAAGAAGCTACTGGGAGGTGACTCAGCGACTAACTCGGTCGCTAGTTCAGGATTTTTTTCCACTTGGTAAGGTTTTTATTACATCACTAGTTTGGAAATCGCTAGTCTAAATAACACTAGTTGCGGGGTACCACATGTATGCAAAATCAAATTCTTTTTATAGTTGACTGTAATTGGCAATTTTCAAACAATTCTTGAAAATCAATCCTTTTAATTTCCTATTAGGGGGATAGGTTGTCCAATGCAATTCATATGAAGTACACCAAAATAAGAGATGAATGTCATCAGCTGACAAGGATCTGGGAACTCCTGATTAACTCTTAAACATCACACACATCAAGAGGCTTAATATCATCTATCATGTTATTGTAATCCAAATGAGCATACCAGACTCATTGATGTTTGAATGAGTTCAATAAATAGTGTAAACCTTAGGATAATCAGCTGACTCTGATGTAGGTTGCTGAGGAATCAAAAACAAGGAAATAACAGACATCAAAGTCTACTACATAGTTTTGAGACTTGCATACTGTCAATAAGAAATCTTTATAAATGTATCAAAATGGTACAAATGTATTCATAGTGTTACTCATTCTCTGTTAAACAATGGCAGGTGATCAACGTTATATGGATGACAAATTAAATATTTCTGTGAATAAAGTGCTCTCACATTATCTACACTTATAGGATGTCGACCACAATATAATGAAAATGGTATTGTCTCTGGTTAACATGTAATATATTTAGGTGACAATTCACTTCAGTTAAACATTACAGACTGAAGCATGTCACTTAATTTGTTTGGTTTAGTTTGAGTTTAGCACAAACAAAAATTCAGGTTTAAACATGATGAAAACATAAACCAAGAATCAACTCGTCTGGCTGCAGATAAATATGAAGAAAGCACAACTTCCAAACAGTCTGAAATCCAGTTTGTCTCTTATTCACTAACACATTCCTGAATTTCTATGATAATCATCCCTGAAAAGTTTAATAATTTTGCTGAAAAAAAGTCAAAATAACTGACAAAGAGATCAGAAGTGTTATTAATCACTTCATTACCTTGCATGCAATATTAAGAACAGCAGAACATCTAAGTTACCTCTACACCTATTCATTCTTATGGCTTACAACCTACTACACACATCTATTTCGACCCATTTTCCACCTCCTGCATTTGTACTATATCATTCTTACTCAGTGCCTCAGTGGTGCAATGGTTAGCACATCTGACTATGAATTCCCTAGCCCGAGTTCGATCCCAGAAGAGGGCAGTCGGGGCACAACTCACCCAGCTGTTGGTCCTCCCAAATTGGTTGGTAGATAAATGGGTACCTAGGGAAACCTGGGGAAGGTAAACTGTGGAAACTTGGATTTCACAGTGGCCCTGTGTCCAGGGGTAACGGATTAATTTCCACAATAGACTCAACTGCCTACGTAATGCGCAGCTATAGCTATGCCCCCACTTTACTTTTTTTTTTTATATATACTTATTCAGTGGTGCACCAAGTTTCACACTATCTTGATTCACAAATCAATATTTTGTAGCTACCCCTAAAATATTCCATGATTAGACTTTCTCATGATAATATTTAACTTTCATGCAAAGAAAATGTTGCCTCTCACTCAGTTGTTTATCTCCTCTGAATCTCGTCTGAATTTGCTAACATAGAAATAGCAAGAGAATTACTTCTCATCAGTTGAAGGTAGAAACATATTTTCATGGTTCCAGCTAGGGAATGGTATTGAATACCAATATGGGCAGCTTGGTTTCTGAACAAAGCCATTCTCAAACCACACCAGAACTGTATCTGAATTACCTTGGGTAAAATACAAATCACACAATGCTGCACTTTGCTTAAATGAGCCGACTTCATTGCTGATCTGCACACTAAAACACCACAGCTGAGTTCATAGATGGCAGTCCAGGTCAGTGTTCCATGTCAAGCAGTCACATGGGTATTCTTTTTCGAAGTCTATCTATCAATATCTATCTATCTATTTATCTGACTTGTATCCCCATTAAAATGGCGTAGCCAAGATAAAACGGTTAGATTTCAAGGAGACTTTACTCTCCTCTCCCACCAATGTGTCTTGTATTTTTGTAGGAGAGAATAGAGAGGAGGGGCTTCCCAGACCCCTTATTCCGCCCTTCTTGGTGACCTTTTACGAGCAATAGGGATACAGTGGTAGTATTATTTCAAGCCCTAACCACAGGGAAAATATATCAATATATTCAGCAAATTTTCCCTTTAAAGAGGGTTAGCCAGGATAAGGCATTTAGTTTGGAGAGATATTACTCTCCCCTCTCTCTACACCTTTTACAATCTCCATGGTGGTAGTATTCTGGCAGCCCCCACAATTTAGTCTCAATAACGAAGCCATTCTCAAACTACTAATACTGCTTCTGAGTTCCCTTGAGGATGATGAAAATCTGTACATAGTTTCAACAGGTCGGTATCATCACTAATCTATACTAAAAATAACAATGTAATTTGGTTCATAGAGAGCAGCTTCATAGCCACATCACTAACTTTGGAAGGCAAAAACACTTTTTTTAGATGGATGAATACATTCATGTCAACGTATAAAAAATAAATTATATCTATATACCAGGCTGACATCCCTTTAAAGGGGTAGCCGAGAAAAGGTGCAAACACACTCCCCTAGAGTCTGGTCTCACTGCTCCCACTATGTGAGGATGTAATGTGCATAACTCATTCAAATGTCCAACCCGCTTTATCCTACTCTCAATCATGTAGAAGTTTTGTATAATTTGTGTGACATTTGTTTGATATAAGGGCACGCAGAGCGGAGATAGGTTTGAGATAGGAAGGATGATGTGTCTTCATGCCATCCTGCTATCTCCAGGAAATTGCACATTTCCCAACATCTTTTTAACTCTACCATCTCTCACTTCATCAAACCATTTAACTTCTGTAATTGTTCACAAGCATTAATTTTTTTTTTTAACTGATCATGCATTTACAACGCATGCATCACAGCCATACAAAACAGCAGATACAACAATCTTCTCAAAAATTCCCATTTTTGGCTCCAAAGATGGACTTCTCTTTTCCCAAACTCCCCTCTAAGCCTCCAAAACCTTCGCTCCCTTCCCAATCTATAGTTTACCTCTCCTCTATGATCTTTTTCATCAATATTTACTATCGATTATCAAAACTTTGTCACCAGTTATAATGTTTCACAATTAGAACTATGTATATAAACACCTTGCTGTATTTCATTACTTAGTTTTACTACATTCAAATCAATCTTCCTAGTATCACACATCCTCCTAAATTTTATAAATAGATTCTGCAGCTTCTCCTCAGTCTCAGGAAAAAACAGCTTTCATCTGAAAACAATAATAAACCATAAAAATAAATTAAGAAATAACCATAAACCCACAAAATGCAGCATGTGTGTGAAGGTATATGTTAACAATACCAATTTTGTCATAGGTACTTCATATGATTCCTTGATAATGTTCCTTTTAATAAAAAAAAACCCCTTCCATTAAACTGTTTTCCTTTGTTTGCCTTTTGTCTCAGATACTACCTTATTACCGCATTAATGAAAAATATTGTGAATAAAGTAATCAATCAAGTTGGAAAACAACTAGAAGTATTAAACCATGAATTTTCAGGTTAATTACTCCCTAGTACACACAATTATTAGCTAGATTAGTATGCACAAATGAATCCAGTAGCTCTATCCCTTTGCAAGTGAAATTGCTGGGTGAGGCCTACTTAAATAACAACTAGAATATTCTAAAAACCAATACATCTCACATACTGTGAACATTACATACTGTAATTCTGCTAGGCTCAAAGGCATACATGGCATACATGTAAAAAAAAACACACAAATGAGTAACTAGAAAGAGGCACAATCAACATTAAACCTAAAACATTAAATACAAGTGTTACAAAGTTTAATACAATATATTAAAGGGTAGAAAAATCAGCCTAAGTCCTATCACTGAAGAGGAAAACACTGTTCAGTCCAGAATACAGTATAGCTAAAGGATAATCTTTTTCCTCCTTTCAAGCAAAAAACAGTCTTCAATAGGAGGGAAGTATAAAAGTACAAAGCAAAAGCATAGTATGTCTCTCAGGGCTTGTCAAGGTGTTCCAAAGCCTAACATATCCATGCCCTCAAATACCTTGCTATTATAATCTCTCCAGCCAGCCATCTGCTCGACCCATCATGAAAAAGAGGAAATTGTTTAATAAAACATAAAAACAAATAAAAAGTTTGGTGTGAACCAATTTCCAAATTCTTGGCAATACTGCTGTATTGAAAAAACATTGAAATAATATTAGAAATAACCAAAGTTTAATTCACATA
>JAPQNM010000003.1:28637446-28649946 GCA_029783475.1 Metacarcinus magister | reverse complement strand
ATATATATATATATATATATATATATATATATACAAATATATTTATACACAGTATATTTAGTGACCAATTAATGGAAGAAAGTGACTTCTACAGTAAGAATGTTAAGATGTTAAGACATATATTATTATTTCTGGAACAGTCACTGAAAGAATGCATCAAATGAAGAGGAGGAGGAGGAGGAGGGTGGGGTGACAGCTCACCTCAAGCAGCTCAGTGTCATTGGCTCGAGCCTCAGAATCATAGTCAGTCAGTTCCACTTCAGCAAAGTCAACACTGTTGTAGTTTGGCTTCAGGATATCTTGAAACTGTGGGAAATAACGTGGATGAGTGAAAGAATGGATAATTAAGATGAAATACAAACAGGATGAAAGTGGTTAAAAGAAAAAGAAAAAATTACTATAAAAGAAGGAAACAATAAAAGAAGAAAATGATAAGTGGTGAAGATATATGTAAGAAAAAAAATTGTGTAAGATAGTTTATGTGCATCATACAGTGATAATAATAGCTAAGAGTATGTGGAATAGGAGATGTTTATAATTAGTAACTTGAAAATAACTCATCAACGAGGTAAACTTTTTCATGAATGTACAACTGAGTGATGCAAAAGTTAATCCATAACTTAAATGTGAGTAACACATGGAAAAACTGGTTATGTTTTTTCCAGTAATAAAGTGCTGATTATGTGTAGTATTGTGACAACATGGAATGGTGGTGGAAGACATCAATTGTGATAATGTGAACAATCATTAGTTAGTGATGATATAGAATGGCTTTAATCAATGAACACAATGACTAAAGCTCCATTCCTTATTTGTGTGCAGCTCTCTTCAAATAAAAAAGAAACAATAATTCATATATTTGGACAAATGTCATTTAAATAAATTTGAGCTAACAACATCGATGGTATTAGTAAATGTGCTATGAAGTGCTTTGATACACATTAATTATTCATGCAATGTCAACTGATATCATTTAATATACATAAGCTGTCAATTAATGCATCCTTGCATCTGATGATAATTGTTAAAAGTGTGATTACACCAGCTATGTATATTCCAAATGCTTCAATGTAGTTTCAACAAATGCACCAGCATATACAAATTGAGACAACAAATTTTTTTCTTTTACCAATGAAATTTTTTTTCAACGTTTTGTAAATCAATGATGATTATGTCACTATCAGAAACCAGAAGGGAGATAAAAAGCAGACACATTTAATCTTAAAAGAACTAAATCCATGAAACTTTAATCTAAAAAGGTAATACATACATTACCAGCTGGCACACACGTTTTTCTACCACATCCTGAGTCATGCTCAAGGAATAGAATGTGGCAGCATCAAGCTCGTATTATTATGCTCTAGTTTATATACTCATTTTTTTTTTGGTGTGTGTGTGTGTGTGTGTGTGTGTGTGTGTGTGTGTGTGTGTGTGTGTGTGTGTGTGTGTGTGTGTGTGTGTGTGTGTGTGTTTTTATTTTTATTTTTAGTATGTGTGTGTGTGTGTGTGTGTGTGTGTGTGTGTGTGTGTGTGTGTGTGTGTGTGTGTGTGTGTGTGTGTGTGTGTGTGTGTGTGGTGGTAGGATAGTCAAGATCAATTGAAATCCACTTGGGACGTAGTGATCATTATGGTTCAAGTAGAATTTGGTCGACTTGACTGTTCCACCACTACATGGGCAAACACTTGTTTGTGCATGCATGGTTAGAGTTGCCACTCTCCATGCAAAGAACTCCGCTAAGCCTTTGCTGGCAGTGGTTCTTAATGGAAAAATAAATATGATCAAATCAACATTTATCTGATCCATATAATACTGTGCATTGCAGTGGCACAACTTCCTTACACCAAAATTTCCTACACTTGATTTACTCTGTCTGGCTTATGATTGCTGACAGAGGAAGTATCAGAGTAAAGAAATTGTGTTCTCATGAGGAGAACCTCAGTGACAATGGCCTAGCGGTGCTTTCCTTTGTGGTGACAGGGTTCCAAGGCCCCAAGTGCTGACCAGTATATGTTTGAGTACTGATCAAGGTTCACATGGTGCCCTGTCCCCACAAGGTAACAATGTGGAGTGTTACCCATATACTTCTAGCTCACGACCTCCTCAGTGTGTACCTCAGCATTTGATTCTCGGTGCTATGGGAAAAGAGAGAGAGAAAGAGAAGGGTAGCATATACAAATAGCTGAAATTAACAGTACAGAATTGCCCAAATTGTTTACTTTGGTGGGCATAACAATCATCTATATACTACTGAATCATAGCATAACACTATTTATATACTACAGTACTAAACATTTGAAATTTTCATCCTAATATCTATAGTTACTTGCTTCCTCATTACATCACTGCTTCTTATCTCATTAATTTCAAAATAGCTTTGCATTACACTTAATTGTTGCATCAGCTAACTAGATGCACCTGATATGGAGGTCAGCATGGAACACTAAATAAAAACACTAAATAAAAATTACTATTGTCTCAGTCTACAAAGGCATATGAGACATAATTCGCTGAAGGGTTACTTTGCTGGCAAGGTGTATGATAAAATTCTAACTGAAAGACAGCTGAACATTATCAAGATAAAAGTAGCAATACATAAATAAAGCTTAAAACGAGGGAGGTTTGTATAGATCATGGTCTCAATCAAAGAATGATAATGAAGGAAATGTTACCCAAAAAGATGAAAATACATGCTGCACATATGGATCTCTAGAAAAATATGCCAAAACTAAACAATATATTGATATTATTTTTTGTCTATTATTTACTTATTGATCACGATCGTATACTGCTGTTGATGATTGAATTATATTGAGAATAAACATAAGATAAATTACATAACTTTTTCTCTTGAACACCATAAATAGACTTGTTTCTATTTACCTTTTCCTTCCTTCTCAGGCAAGCAATAAGAATCATTTACTAATTTTTGCAAATTCTATTAATTCTAACTTCATCTCGATAAAATTTGCTTTCACATAATTCCTCTTGTTCTTCTTAAGTGATTCCTTCTGATCTTGCATATTTCCCTTGATCTCAATTTCTAGCATCACATAGTAACTCTTCCCGATTGGGCACTCATTATTGATATCTTTTTCCAGGTTTACTCCTTTGATCCTATCTCATCTTCTCTGTATCTTATTTTACCGATTACCCATCGAATCTTTGTGTTGTTCATTATCAGTCTCAATAATCTGTTTCTTCAAATGTTTTCACCTTCTTCACTTTCAAATCTCGCATCTTACTTCACTACAATTTCCAACCAATGTCACCCCTTTACTGCTTCTAATTATTTGTTCCAAAATTTCTGGGGTATCTTCTAGCATTGCTTAGTGTTTTTCTTTTCTCGAATATTCGTGTTTGGACGATGCATGTAACCATCATTTTTGTTTCTCCATATTTTGCCATTACTAGTGCACTTATCAATTCTGGTTTCCCTTTATCATGCCGTACATTTATCACTTATATCTTGGATTTATTGTACTCCCTTTCTTTGTGTAGAAGTACTGGTTCACAGGCTGCAGACAGGGTCATTGATGCTGGTAGGGTGATTTACTAGTGATATTCACAGGGAAGTCTGGCATAGGTATTTCCCACCAGGGTGATACTTCGAGAAGGCAAGATTGTGGTTGAGTGGTCAGCAAATGTTACTTTGATATCTGCCAATGGTCAGTGATACCTTCTAACTGGAACACTACCTTGCCGAGGTGAGAAGGTTTAATATTTCAATGATCAGTGGAGCAAAGCTAGAAAGGTGCAACTAAACTGGGCAGATCCACTGTAAAAAATTAACCGATAAATGTTCCCCCGCCAAAATGCCCTAGCCAGCGTGGTTTATCCCCCCATTATGACCCCTACATCCATGTCATGGTCCCCAGTCCCAAGCAGCAATGGAGCAACTGGCCACGGCAGCAGTCAGACCTGCTTCAGAGCAGGGGGTGCTAAGAATCTCTGGGTTCGGACAGCAACCTTTGGAACTTTGACCTTGGCACTTATAGTGTTAGGACACTAGCTAGTGAAGGTAGCCTTCAAGATTTATTCAAAGAACTAGAAGACATCATATGGGATATCAGAGGCCTAAGTGAGGTTCAAAGAACTGGAGAAGAATTCATAGAACTGAAGAATGTTCACATATTTTGCTATAGAGGACAAAAAGACAAAAAAGAACATGGGGAATGTTTCATAGTGAGCAAAGAACTAGTAGGAAATATTGAAAATTTCTAGTGTAAGTGAGCAAGTTGCAGACTCAATCAAATCAAACAACATATATAGAATGAAAATCAAACAGGCTTACACACCAACATCAGCCTACGATGACGAGGAGGTGGAAAGATTTTATGAAGATGTAGAAGCACAATTCACACAATTCAGTATTCTTTCATAATCAGTGACTTTAATGCAAAGGTCGGGAAAAGGAGTGTAGGAATGACAGCACTACGATACTTTGGAATCGATTCCCAAAATGATAGGTGACATTCTTGTAGGGTTTTCAGAGAGGAATAATCTAAAGATAATGAACACATTCTTTGATTGTAAGGCAAGCAAAAGGTGTACATGGAAAAGCCTGATCAGTGAAACAAAAAATTAAATCAACTTCATTCTTACTAATAAACTAAACATTAAAGAATGTGGCAGTATTAAACAAATTAAAGTCAAGTGACCACAGGATGATAAGCTGTACAGTAATAATAGACTTAAAGAGACTAAAAGAGAAGTTATTCAGAATGAAGAAGCGAAATATCTCGACAGTGAAAGAGAAGTCGGATAAGTTTGTGATTAGAATCCAGAAAAAGTACTCACAACTAGTAGACAAGATAAATGGAAACATATAGTACAGTTTAAATGACAACCAAACTAATGTAGTCTTAGAATCAGAACTAGAAGTAGGTGGTAAAGCACCCAAAAAAAAGAGCAGGAAACTTTCAACAGCCACAAAAGACCTCATACGAAGATGTAGCGGGATGGTAATAACAAAAAAAAGTAAAAAAAAAAAGCAGTTGAACTGTCTAAAACCATAAACAAGAGAAAACCTAATGACACTCAAAAGTACAACATGAGAATAATTTAGTAAACCTAAACAAGGGTACAAGTATGGAGACAACAAGGGGAACACTTGGAATTGGCAGAAAGTAACTGCATGTTTTAAAAGTTGAACAAGTTCAAAATACAAATAATAGAGATGAGATGATCAAGGTAGCAGAGGAATTCTATAGAAAATTGTATAGCAGTAATGATAAGCAAACTGAAGACTCCAGCATGGAAACTATGAACATTGAAGTACCCTGCGTAGGCACAAGTGAAATAAGGAAAGCACTAAAAGGAATGAGCTGAGGCAAAGCAGGAGGTTCAGATGGCTTATTAATTGACTTAATCAAAGATACAGGTGTTTTCTACTATACAAACTTCCAATACATTTATCAAATGTTTGCAAATCTGTTATGTATCAAATACTTGGAAAAATGCTATAAAGAAATTTAATTCACACGAAAGGAGACATGAAAGACCTAACAAATTATCATCAAATAAGTTTACTGTCTGTAGTATACATGCTTTTTACGAAAATACTCATGAATAGGATTGCTGCAATGCTGGACTCAATCCAGCTGATAGAGCAAGCAGAATTCCGGAGTGGTTATTCAACAACTGACCTCATCTATGTCATTAGTCAAGTAGTTGAAAAATATGCAAAATATACTAAACCGCTATGCATGGCTTTCATAGACTATGAACAAGCCTTTGCTTTAGTGGAAACCTCAGCAGTAATGAAAGTTCTCAGGTGACAGGGGGTAGAGGAAATATATGTGAAGATATTAGAAGACATCTATAAGGAATGCACTGCCACTATAGATGAACTACAGCAGATAATTTTGTAGTTACACAAAGAAAGCCTGAAAGATGGTTTTAAGATGAATATAAAGAAAACTAAGATGTTCAACAATTACATACTAGACCATTGAATTAAAATAGATGATGAAGTAATAAAATGTGTCCAGGAATACATTTACTTAGGACAAATAATGGGTGCATGTCCAGATCATGAAAAAGAAATCAAAAGAAGAATAGGGATGGGATGAAGTGATTTTGGTAAACAACACAATTATGAAAAGTAATTTCCCATTATCACTGAAGAGAAAAGTATATAATCAGTGCATTCTACCTGTTCTAACATATGGATCACAAACCTGGAGTCCTACAAAAACCCTGGAACAAAAACTTCAATGTGCCCAAAGGGGAATGGAGAGAATAATGCTTGGCATAACATGGAGAAATAGCAAGAGATAATCATAAATTAGGAAGCAAACCAAAGTCAAAGACATCTTGACCACAATTAAAAGAAAAAGTGGACATGGTTGGACACGTCATGCGACAAACATATAATAGATGGACTGTTAGAGTAACAGAATGGCAACCCAAGGATGGTAAAAAAAAAGGCAGACAGAGAACTAGATGGAGAGATGCGATAGGAAGATTTTTATTGAGTAACCTGGAATAGACAGGCAGTTGATAGAGATGAGTGGAGAAGGTTGGGGGAGGCCTTTGTCCTGCAGTGGACTCAATGAGACTGATGATTACCTGGTTTTGGGTTATTTTACTGATATAAATATACAGTAGCAGATGATTCACTAGTTAATTCGGACAAGTTCAGGCAGTCACATGGCCAAGCTGCTACTGTCTTTTGAGACGGGCCGGTTCTATGTTAACTCTAGTTTAATTGGTCTAGCACCTCCTTCTGTGTATGGACCTAACCTCATGGCTTCCTCCACTCACTTTTTTAATTTAGTTTCCTCATCCTCATCATTTTTTAATTTTTAAAAATTTCCTTTATGTTCTTTGTTTCTTTTTTATTGCTCTATATTTTCAAAGGTATAGTCACTTCTGTTAATCCAGTGATTCCCAAATAGGGCTAAATTACCCGACTGGTGGTAATTTCGCATTCAACGAGGGTAACAACAGCCTTTAGGAAAGTTTAAGTGAAAGGGGGTGGGGGTAATGGGCTTGTTGCTAAGCATGATTTTGGAATAATTGCAGTATTGGTAAAAATTAATTGGGAACCGCTGTTTTATCTCATATTATTATATTATTCTTCTTCTCAACTGCATTTTTTATTATATTTTCATTTGTCTTAATTACTAAAAGTTTTTCTCCATGTTTTCTCTGAGTTCCATTTGTTGTTCAAATATTTCTTTGAGGCTTTTTTATATTTCTCTTTCTCTTCAAATTTTCACTCAATTCTTTACGTAATCTTTAATCTCCTGCTTTGCAAATCCTTGACTCCTCTTTAAATCCTCATTTTTTCTTTTGAATTTCCAAATCTCCTTTATCCTCTCATCATTTACCTTCTTCAGGTTGTCTATTCCATTTTTAAAACACTTTTTTCCTTATGCCATTAATTGAAATACGAGTCAAGGACATCCATCAACTACAATATCTTTATAACTGATTCTTTACATCTAATCAGGTTTTCCTTTACTCCCCTCATCTCTATCCTTGTTCAGTCTTCTTCTGCCTTTATTTACTGTAACATCACCATGGTTTAGGCAATATCCAAATCTTCTTGACTTAAACCTTTAAATTTATGTTAGGGCGATATTAACGATTTTAATGACTCCATCTTGGTTCCTTTAATTATCACTTCCCATTAGCGACTTATCAATTTTTTGGCCTTCTCCAAATCATCTTTCCCTATCTTCTAGACAGGACTCTTATTTGACAGAGCTCAGAATTCCATATAACTACACCAAGGCCTATTTTGAAAAGAGTCTCTCCTCCTCACTTGTTTTGTTTACCACCACTGTATGTATTCACCTAATTGTATTTACCTAGATGTAGTATACAGGGCCTGAGCTACATTCGAGTGGTCCTGTCTGTATTTATGTTTGTCCAGCTTTTCTTTAAGTTATTGTACATTCTTTGCTATTATCAGCTCTTCTTTCAGTCCAATCCAAGTATCTATACTTATCTGGGGAAAACTGTACTTTTTCGGCTTGTTTTTACAATTTTTTCATGTAATTTATACATTGTAATTAAGTTTCCTCTTTCTCTTCTTTCTTTAAGTGTTGTCAGTTGAAATTTTTAAAATCTTTCCTCACATATGTCTTCCAAATCTTTGTTCCTAATCTTTGTATTCTTACCAATTTCAACACAGGCTTTTTCTTTTGAGGGGACTTTTTTTACTTTTGCATATTAAAAATTCATTGTAGTTAAAATTTTTCTCATCATATCTTTATCTAGAAAATGAAAAACCATTCGCGTATTTCTTGGCATTATGATTTGCACAAAATATTTTATCTATGTTTCTCTGATAAGTTATCTAGTATTGCCACTCCGAAATCTTTTTCTTCTTTTTCTATTGATATAATATTTTGTCATAACTTATATGTTCATGTGGGTCTCATTCCACTCTTTCCTATTTGCAATACATGGCATTTTTTTTGCATCAAATTCCATTTTCCATATCTTGCTCCACTTATATATCTTGGTTATATAATGTTGCACCTTTTCCCAATCCTTGGGGTTTCCTATCTTCCATGGTAATTTTGCATTATCTGCAAACAGACTTATGTAACAGCTTACTCCTTCTATCACATCATTAAAATATACTAAAAACATATTGGTGCCAAAACTGATCCCTGTGTTACTCCAATTTTTACTTCCTTCCATTCGGATATTTCATTCTTTACTTTCGTTTTCATTTCCCTTCCTTTCAGGTAGCCTTCCACACAGTTTTTTTAATGTTCCTTTCAGTCATCCAATGTACCTCAATAGGAATCTCATGTGCAGAACCCAAAAAAATCCTCTTAAAATCAACCAACATCTTATACCCCGATGGTTTAGTTCTTGTAGAGGTTACTGGAATATAGGCTAGCACCTAAACAACTTTATTTAACACACTAATACCTTGATGACCCCAGAATATTTTATTGCATTAGAATAAAATTTGTAGAGTGAATTAGTAGCGATGTTGTGAATAATAAAATGCTCATTGGCAAAAAAAAAAAAAAAAGAAGAAAAAAAAGGCACTAATAAAGGATAAATATCGGTATATATATGGATAAATGACTTTGTATTAAGATCAAAATAAACAATGGTACTGTTGCTGCTTTCCGACAGTCACCTGGTTTTGGAAGGTTGTTTATGCCTTGTAGTTGGGATGTAATCACCAAACAGGTAAGTTGCTTACTGTATTTACCATAATAAACAGCTGATAATGGTAATTTATAGACATAAATTAACAGACTTCAGTTGATGTTAGTATTCTTATTGTACAGCTGGATGTTCTTGTTTAAGTTTAAGGTACATTCGAGGGTGCTACAGATACACATAAGCCTACAGTAGCTTAGGCTGCACAACTAACTTTTAAACCGCCTACTGGGTCTTAACATTAAAAAACAACAGTATACCGGTAAACCATACTCACGTTACGAGGTTCCACATGTGATAGGTGCATAGGCCTATTCCGCTTCGACAATGCTGTACAGTAACTTGTGAGCTAGCCTATAAACCCCAAAGTTAACCCACACAGGTTAGCTATGAGTGCAGATATACTATATGTGTAAAGTAAGTTGGATGTTTTGCTTTCGGTAAGTAAGGTAGTTCAGTAGAATACCCAGTAACCTATAGGCTTGGACCAAAACTCTACTGAGGAGAGGACTATGAAGCTCAGGGAAAATATGGCGGTTTAATCTTATAAATACCGGTGTTTAAAAGGTTAGTTGTATGTTTTGCTTCAGAAGGAGAATACTCATTAGATTATAATCTTTAACCAAAACTCTACTAAGGGGAGAGCTACCAAGCCCAGGAAAAAAGTACAGTTTAAAATTTTTTTCCTAAATATTTCTTGTCAAATTATATGTGCATCTTACACTCCGGTGCGTCTTATACGCTCATCCATTTGCTTCTTTTGTAATATCCATCACTTGAGTAAAAACTTAATAAGTTGGTGACACATGACCTTCCGGTTCTGAATCCAAATTGTTTATCTGTTATTATTTCTTCTCTTGCTAACTAATAGGTCCATTGTTTCTTGATAAAATTTCCACATAGCTTACAGAGTATGCTGGTCAATGACACTGATCTATAATTAAGTGGTTCTTCTTTGTTTTCATTTTTGTAAATGGACATTTTATCAGCTCTTTTCCATTCTTTAGGAACTTTTCCTGTTTTCAGAGAACATTCAATTATATCATAAATTGGCTCAGCCTTTTCTTGTCTAAACTCTTTCAAGATGTATCCTCATACCCCATCTGGTCCTATTGCTTTTCTCTCATCCAATTTCTTCATAATTTCCATTATCTCTTAGTTGTTTGCAAAATCCAGTGTGGAGGCTGTGAAGCAGTGTAGAATATTGAGACATTGTGTGCAATCTAAAAGAGAATATACGAACACAAAAACAATCTGTCATCACAGCACAAGCGATTCCCTGGTCCTCCATGCAAAAAAGCATGGTCACTTTCCCAGATGGAATGACACCTAAGTGCTACATGAAGGGATGAAAAAGGGAATGAAGGACTATCGAAACCGTGTATACTGCCACAGAAAAGGAAACCCATCACAGAGAAGGCTTGTAAGCCTAGCTGAGGCTACAGGTTTACTGATTATCGGTACAGCGAGAGGTAGGCGGTGTACCAACCAATTACGAGACAAATTGGTCAGGCAACCTGATAGGTGAACTGCCATGGGCTGTAATTAAGCTGTTTTACTTCCTAGTTTGTTATTCTTTCTGAAGAAGACAATTGGTCAAAACATTGCACAAATAAAGTACTTCTCCTGTGTCCAGTGTTTCTTCACCATCCAAATCCCACTCATAATATATATATATATATATATATATATATATATATATATATATATATATATATATATATTCATATATATATATATATATATATATATATATATATATATATATATTATATTATATATATATATATATATATATATATATATATATGAAGTCCTTGCTATACGATAGTTTGGTTTACGTTAAATTCGCAGATACGATACTAGCTAATTAGTACCCTTTTTTCGATTTACGATACTTGATTCGCAGTTCGAATATTAAAAAAAGGCGCCAAAATTGGCGTGGCGAGTTGTGCGTGGCTTAATCGGCGTGGTGGCGCATGCAGCGCCACCACGCTACATGCGGCCAACTCCGACAACTAGTCATTCCCGTGCCACTATTACAAACACAGTGAAACCTTGTGCCAAACAGTCCACGATCTCGACGTTCTTCAAACATGCCAGCCCATCAACATCAGCTGGACCATCCACTTCAACAGAGCAATCAACTTCAGGTTTTGAATCGCCCGTCTCACCCTCGACCTCCGCCTCACCGCCTACGTCGCCCACATCAGCTGATCAAATGATTGCATAATTATATTCTTTTCTTTATTCTTTTCTTTATTTTCTTTATTATTTACATTCAATTTGTCTATTTTTACACTAAGGTATGTCTTTATGTATGTATCTGAACCTGAAGGAGTGACTTTGGCAATGTGCTGGAACGCATCCCTATCTAATACATGTAAAAATGGGCTCGGTATACGCTATTTCGGTTTACGATGGGTTTCAAGGAACGTATAGCTATCGTAAAACGAATACTTCCTGTATGTGTATATATATATATATATATATATATATATATATATATATATATATATATATACATATATATATATATATATATATATATATATATATATATATATATATATACAGGAAATCTTCGTTTTACGACAGCAATGCGTTCCTTGAAACCCTATTGTAAACCGAAATAGCGTATACCGAACCCATTTTTACATGTATTTGATAGGGATGCGTTCCAGCATATTGCCAAAGTCACTCCTACAGGTTCAGATACATACATAAAGACATAACTTAGTGTAAAAATAAACAAATTGAATGTAAATAATAAAGAAAATAAAGAAAAGAATAAAGAAAAGAATATAATTATGCAATCATCTGATCAGCTGATGCAGGCGACGTAGGCGGTGAGGCGGGCGATTCAAAACCCGAAGTTGATTGCTCTGTTAAAGTGGATGGTCTAGCTGATGTTGATGGGCTGGCATGTTTGAAGAACGTCGAGATCGTTGACTGTTTGGCACAAGGTTTCACTATGTTTGGCGCTGCATGCGTCACCACGCCGATTTGGCCACGCCCAACTCGCCACGCCGATTTTGGCGCATTTTTTGAATATCGTAACTGCGAATCAAGTATCGTAAATCGAAAAAAGGGTACTAATTGGCTAGTATCGTATCTGCGAATTTAACGTAAACCAAATTATCGTATAGCAAAGACTTCCTGTACATATATGTATATATATGTATATATATATATATATATATATATATATATATATATATATATATATGTATATATATATATATATATATATATATATATATATGTATATATATATATATATATATATATATATATATATATATATATATGTATATATATATATATATATATATATATATATATGTATATATATATATAT
>JAPQNM010000003.1:28627446-28629946 GCA_029783475.1 Metacarcinus magister | reverse complement strand
CTGCCTCACCATGGGGACTGACTACATTACTGTATCCACAACACTGGCTAGGCGAGAAGCAGCTAGGAGATCAAAAATATTTCTAATGATCTACATCTGACATAGCCTGAATGTATCAGCTAGTAGGTAGAGGCTACAGAAAGTCTATTGGCTGGTGTTTTGGTGACCAACCAACTTACACTAGGAACCTGAAGGCCAATCTATTGTAAACTGGTCATACAATTCAATCCCATAAGAACTTGGCATTCAAACTTTCCACTCCAAAAGTTGAAGAAAAAACAGCGCCAATCTTGTCAGCAAATTTCACTTTTGCTATACAACTTCTAGCAGGCTACTTCTTCGTTGCAAATTTCTAGAGATTTCTAGTGGTTGCATATTACAGAATACTCTATTTTATTCTAGAAACAGACATATCAGTACCTCTCTCTTCCTTAACACCCAAACGGACTCATTGACCAATACTCTCTCGGTGATGTTCTGCAGTGTTGGAAATAAAAAGTTTGGAAATTAGACGTTTTAGGAGTGACTGCATTATGTGTCTGAAAAAATGTGAATTAAACTGGGTAAAGGAGAAAGGAGGAGGAGAAGGAGGAAGAGGAGGAGGAAAGGCTGTTTTTACAGCCAAAATAAGTTAAAACATGTGTGATAACATATATTCAAAAAGCAAAGGACTGCAGCATAAATAATAAACTAAACAAACAAACAGATACTTAAAAAGAATATGGCATTGAGGGAAAGAGGGCAAGGGTTGGGATAGCAGGACACCTCCCTGGCGATTCTCTGGGGACAACTTGGCTCCCGGCGATATGGCAGAAGGACAGTACAGAAGAGAAGTAACTATAGCATTGAAGTTACATAAGCACAAGATATAAAATGCAGAAAAGGTGCATTATTTTATATGGAATTAAGTAGTTTAACCTGAATTAAAGTGTAGCATCAAAACACAAAACAAATGTTTATAGAATGACATGCACATATGGTTTAAGGTTACAAAGTTCCATTCAGCAGCAGGAAAAGAGGGGGATTTCAGGGGCCCATGTCGGCCAACCAGGCTGTTATGTGATGCTCATGCTGGGAAAAGGGGTGAGCAAACCAGCGGAAGTGACACAAGCCAAGCCATTGTGAATATTGCCCGTAATCCATCAAATGTGCTTTTTTTTTTTTTTTTTTTTACATATAAAATGTTAACAATTAGTTGTTTTTTTTCCAACATGTATAATTTTTGTAAAGCTATTAGTGGCAATGTGCACCTAAAACATGTTTCATACTTAGTACTGTTCCCAGCTTCAAAGCGTCTTAAGATCATATTCATATATAGTACAGATATGACTGCAGTTCTAGCAAGGGTAAAAACAAAATCGCACTTACCGAGGTCTTTTTACGGTCAAACACTGGAACAGACACTGAAGTCATGAGGCGGTAGCCTTCCTTCAGACCAGGAGCATCCCGGCGGCCCTGTGTATAGAGGAAGTGAGGCTTCACAGCAAACTGGAGAATTTACACACACCTGGTACAGTGACATCTTAGCATGTATGTACTCAGATTTCAGTCAATATGCAGTTTCCAATAACCAAAGAAATAATTTAAGATTCACATTTTTTCTGTTATTCTTGTTGTGAATTATCTAATTCTAGTGGTCTTTTCCCTTGCAAAAATCTTTAGCAATCTACAATCTTAGGCCAATGGTCAAAAATTGGGGGTTCTGGGTAGGGAACATTGCAAAAAGTAAATTTTCAAGAGAAACAATTTTAAGAAGCACTCCATTAATTACCTAATCTAACCTAATCACGTACAATCTCCTAACTGCCGTGTATAGTCTCCTAGCTGCTAAAACAGTTAAGGCATTTCCAAATCAAGCCAATTGTCATATATAACTTCCTAACTGACCCCTATGCTGTAGGGTGTTATGGTGATTATGTAATTCACATTACTTTACTGGTCAGCTGTTGATGGCTGAAGTTTTGCAGTAGCATAATCTTCATTTCACACAGTCAATACATGCAACATGTGCATTCGCTATCTCAAGACTCCATCAAAACTTATACCATTAGTTGGTGAAACCACATTTCAACATCAATTGCCTAGCAAAGCCACTTCAAACTGAGACATTACCACACATTGAATGCAGGAACAAGAAGGTGGAGGCTTTTCTGCTGTGGCCACCCTTTTAAGGAAAGTCCTTGGAGGGGGACAAGGTATCGGTGATATAGATATATAGATGGATAGTTCACTTTGCGATCAAAGTGGCATAGGCAAAATAGAGCTATTCTGAATACCAAAATAAGCCTGTACATTACTTTGCTAAATCATTGGTTATGGGAAACTGCATATTCACCCAGATTTCATATCTTGATACAGCAGATAGTAGATACCAAATTCTACAAGAAATTAATGGTGAAGTTAATTACAAAATTAGAAACACCTAGTGTAAATCATTGTTAGTGTGTTGTGTCAAAGAAATCCTGATACACAGCAGTACAATGAGAGTCTACAGCATGAA
>JAPQNM010000003.1:28604946-28612446 GCA_029783475.1 Metacarcinus magister | reverse complement strand
CGGAGCATTTCGGTTTTCGGAATTTCGGATAAGAGATTGTGATCTTGTACCATAAAATAACATGAAAAACTAAGTGCAAAGTTTCACTTCAAAGTGTAATGTAGTGTATACAATGCCACTGTAAATTGCAGTATTACCTAACAATCTAAGGAAAATTCAATTACAATCAAATTATAGAACAGTATTAATGAAATGTATAGCTACGGAAAGCATCTTAAGACATGAATTGTTTTCCTCTAGTCATATCTGAGGAGTAAATGAAAGTTCACTGGTCTCAGTCTTTAACAAGGTGTGGAGGGAAGCCACAAGGTGGGAAAAGGAAGGTTGCAAAAAGGGAAAAACAGATCTTTTCCCTCATCTTTGGTCACAATACACAGAGGTTTCAGATCTAACACATCTCAGCATAGCCTATTATTCAGATGGTCGAAAGACCAAAAACTAGGAATCACTGGATGAAAATGCTCATCCAATCACCAGATAAATTAGCCCTTCGTTCAGATATGTTTTTCTTTTTAAACATTTGGTGCCTGTAAAAGTAAATCAGTATTCTGTAGTGTTCATATTTGCTTACACAAAATTTTAATTCACATAACCTCCATACAAATACATTTTCTCTCCAAAAGTACACACACAAACAACTTTATTGCCACTGAGAATATGGAGAGCATTTCAGATTCTTTATAGAGGTTTTCTTATAAAGAATACTAATCTTTTCATTTTGTTGTACTTGAATTCCTAAAAATAAGTGGAGATAAAGTTTTCTTTCAATTAAGATATCCTATAAATAATAAAAAATCCTAACAAATTAATCTGGCATTCAGTTTAATTATCTGTTTGAAGTCTGCCATGCCATTATGGAAGAAAGTTCCCTCAGAGCCTAAATAATAGTTAGATATTTGTCTATATATCAATATATCTGTTATCCTCCTAAAGGGAGCAGCCAAGACAAGGTACACATATACACACCCATACACATGTACACATACACTCCTCTCACTTAGCACCTAGGCCCCAAGGGAAGAGAAGTACATCCCCCCCAAACACAGCGTGTCAGGTCAGTCATACAAATAGGAATGAGGGCGGGAGTCGTATCCACAGCAAGGACCCAGGGTTTACCCTGCCACTTCATATTTAACTCATGCCCTCTCCTTCCCCCCACCTGTTATATTCAAGGGTCCCAATATAATCCTAGGGTCATCAAGGCTGCGTCTTTACTTATGCATTCATCACTGCTGATGATTCTAGACCAATCAACATGTGACAAATTGGTCAATTCTTGGCAGGAATTAAGTGCATGACTTGCACCCAACACATATGTATGCTGTCCACTTTGTGTTAAGTTTGTTCCAAAATCCACGAAAGGCTAAATATGGGATTTAGGTATTGCTTGTTTCTAGTTAAATGTAATTTTGTGGAAATGGTAAATATGTGTATTGAATAAAAGACTCTTTCTTCAAATTTGCTACTACTAATCACAAACCAACTTAAACATAAGCTAAGTAGATGTTACATTCAAATATGATTTTGTTATCTAATACATGAAAAAAAATCTAAAATCAGTAGTACAGGGTGGAGCAACCTACAACTTTTATTGTAATTTTCTTACGATCAGGTATCCATGTCTCTCGTGCTGTTCCAAGGAGATAAAATCATAATCATTCATGAGTAAAAAGATTAATTGTACAATATAATAAACGAGAGAGAGAGAGAGAGAGAGAGAGAGAGAGAGAGAGAGAGAGAGAGAGAGAGAGAGAGAGAGAGAGAGAGGAGAGAGAGAGAGAGAGAGAGAGAGAGAGAGAGAGAGAGAGAGAGAGAGAGAGAGAGGAGAGAGAGAGAGAGAGAGAGAGAGAGAGAGAGAGAGAGAGAGAGAGAGAGAGAGAGAGAGAGAGAGAGAGAGAGATGAGAGAGAGAGAGAGAGAGAGAGAGAGGAGAGAGAGAGAGAGAGAGCGAGAGAGAGAGAGAGAGAGGAGAGAGAGAGAGAGAGAGAGAGAGAGAGAGAGAGAGAGGAGAGAGAGAGAGAGAGAGAGAGAGAGAGAGAGAGAGAGAGAGAGAGGAGAGAGAGGAGAGAGAGAGAGAGAGAGAGAGAGAGAGAGGAGAGAGAGAGAGAGAGAGAGAGAGAGAGAGAGAGAGAGAGAGAGAGAGAGAGAGAGAGAGAGAGAGAGAGAGAGAGAGAGAGAGAGAGAGAGAGAGAGAGAGAGAGAGAGAGAGAGAGAGAGAGAGAGAGAGAGAGAGAGAGAGAGAGAGAGAGAGAGAGAGAGAGAGAGAGAGAGGAGAGAGAGAGAGAGAGAGAGAGAGAGAGAGAGAGAGAGAGAGAGAGAGAGAGAGAGAGGAGAGAGAGAGAGAGAGAGAGAGAGAGAGAGAGAGAGAGAGAGAGAGAGAGAGAGAGAGAGAGAGAG
This sequence comes from Metacarcinus magister, assembly GCA_029783475.1. NCBI lineage: Eukaryota > Metazoa > Arthropoda > Malacostraca > Decapoda > Cancridae > Metacarcinus > Metacarcinus magister. The sequence continues at coordinate 28,610,050 of JAPQNM010000003.1, read as the reverse complement.
AGAGTGTGTGTGTGTGTGTGTGTGTGTCCTTCAAAAAATCAAGTAACATAACAGTGGAGGAAATCGGTTTCATTTTTACTACACAAAAGTGATGAACCAGGTTAATTCCACGTCCTCTCTGCATGTATAGAAAAAAAATGTGGACATAAGTGAAGTTCTTACCGCTATATCAGCATAAACACCAGTCCAGACGTGGGGATGATCATTTTGATACAAGACCATTGGCCGTGCCATCACTGGGATGTACTTCAGTACCTGCTCCCGCACCTCTGCCAGGGTTGTAACATGCACAAAGAATCCTGGGGGCAAGAAAGGTGGATGTTAGAGAGGGAAGAATATTTTTATGAATACATATATTGACTTCCAAGGGATTACATTGCAGAATCTTCCCATGTCAAAAATACTGTAAATGATACATTGAAGGTAACTTCATCCTTCATCCCCAAGCATGACATGCAACTGCATCCACATTATAAACCAATACCAAATCCAATTGCAGCAATCCCTCTCAACTCTTCATATGTGAAAGTATAGATAATGAAATATGTGTACTTGACCAATTTTTAATGTTTGAGCATTTTTTTTTTATTTCTCATGAAATATTCATTCAATATATACTTTCTTCATTCACAAATAATTTGTATAATCTTGATTTTTCATGAAATATTCTTGCAACATATGCTTCCTATATTACTATCAATGTGTCAAGCTAACTGCTAACAGTATTAAATAAATGAGTGAGAATAACTTGAAATTCTTGTTACATGAGATATTGAAACTGTGGTAGCTTTAATAATATTAACATTATTAGTCTTTTGTTGAAACTTAGTGTTTTACTAATGTAAAATGGTGATATGACTTATCCAGATATCCTTGTAATATTATGTATACAATCGAAATATCACTAACAGTTTAATACAAATGCGAATAATGCAAATGAAGACATCAGAGATCATGTGGTAAGCTAAAAAGCAAACGGCAGAGCATTTGGTGTGACCATTGGATCAAATTAGGTGCAGGGAGGAAGAGGGTATGAGTAAAATATGAATTGGCAGGGAAAAACCATGGGACCCTGTTGTGAATATTACCCTAGGCCCTAGTTCCTAGGCTCCATTCACGTCACTGCCCTCACACACTGTGGTGGGTGAGGTGTGCTTCTCTTCTCCTCTAGGGCCCTAATGGCTAGGTGAGAGGAGTGTATGTGTATATGTACATGGGTGTATGTATGTGTGCCTTGATTTGGATACCACTTTTAGGGGGATATCAGCCTGGTATATATAAATAGAAAGATATAGATTTTTTTTTTTACATAAAGCATAGCCTATAGAGCATATATTTCTCACCTTTGTTTGCACAAGCCATCCAGCGAAGGTCACGCTTCTTCTTCTCTTCGCGGCCGATGAGGTAGGTGAATACACGCACCTGCAGGTGGGGCCAGTTGTACTTGGAGAAGATTTCCTCGAAGTTATAGGGTGCCCCATCCGTCACCAACATGATTGCTTGGTTACACTGCGACCCCTGACCGCTCTTGTTATACTGTGAGTTTGTCTGTAGGTAGGTAGTGCCATTATTTAGTGGTCCTCCCAACAACCCACTGGTGCAGGGATAAATAAGTATAGGTGAGGAGGGGAGACACAAGGCAGTGTTGTGACCATTTCCCATCTGTGCATTGAACAAAACTTGCAAATGATACTGTATAAATTTTGGCACGCATGCATTTAAAGGCACTATTACACAAGTAACACTAGAACGAACAAACACCACTTCCATGAGAATGGCCTGACTACAATTTCTGTGAACATGAGTTTCTCAATATAAATCTTTTGTCAAGGAAATTACCTTTGCTCATGCCAAATTATAACTTGGGTTGAGTAAATTCTTAATAGCTTTGGCATATAGAATTAATGTATGGGCAAGTAATAATATGTTGTATGAGGTTAATCAAATTTGGAAGGTTTCTACTTTTGCATGAGCAGAGGTGATTTCTGGAAATAAGGAATTCTTTGAGGAAATTTTGTTCATAGAAATTGAAGTTGCATTGCATTCACATAGAGGTAATGAAAATACTCTTTGATGTTGGATATGCCTCCTGTGCAATAGTGCCTCAACCTATGTATTGATTTTAGAAAATATATAAGCTTAAGGAGTTTCTTCTGACAAACTACGGGAGTTCATGCTTCATTCAGTGAGATGGGAGGAAAGACACAGTAACATTCATAGGAAGCCTTGAACTTGACATGGGGACAAAAATAAATCAAAATTGGTATTTCCTACCACCTGTTGCTTCTATTTAAGGTATATACGTAGGTAGGTATTCATTTACATATTACTAGTCACACACACACACACACACACACACACACACACACACACACACACACACACACACACACACACACACACACACACACACACCGTGGATGTGTGGAATGGCTTGAGTGAAGAGATCATTACAGCAGATAATGTACATATATTCAAGGAAAGGTTGGATAAATTTAGATATGGAGACAGGGCACTATGAGCCCCGCTCGAACCCTGTAATATACAACTAGGTAAATACAACTAGGTAAATACACACACACACCCCATCTAGGGGACACACAGGAACACGAGGTGAAAATACTTGGTAGATTCTAGAGACTAACAAAGAATAATACAATGATACAATGGATAACTGATAATACAAGATATAGAAAAGAATATAAACCATCAAGATTAGACCTATTATTTACCAAAGGTATAAATCTGGAAGAAAAAAAAAAATTTATCAGTGCCCATTTGGAAGAAGTGACTATATGGTCTTGGAAATTGAGATAAAGAGAGATATGAAAGTAAAGCAGAAGATCAAATAAAAATAAATGGAGGAATTATGCATAAACAAACTATAATGAAATGAAGATTTTTGATGAAGTTGATTGAACGTGCAAGATGAACATGATTTCTTCCTGATGATGTACGAACGAGGAGTTAAGAAATATGTTCCATTAAAGAAATAAAACTTTAATGAGGTGTTTTTTTATTTTATTTTTTTATTTATACTAGATATTTTGGCATTACATGGGATATTTTGAGAGCTAAAGGTGACATCCTTGAATGTCACCTTTCTGAAAGCTCAACCCAAGATTTGGAAGATATACAAGAAAGTCTGTAGACTTATTTCCGTTGTGCTGAACACACACACACACACACACACAGGAGGAGAGGATTTCCACCTGCTGGGATTGCAAGGTCACAAACTCTCGGCTTACTCCCGTACCTATTTTACTGCTAGGTGAGCAGAGGTTACAGTGTTTAAGAAGACAAACCCATCTTGTCTTCACCCGACCTGAGATTCGAACCCAGAACATCTCGGTTGTGAGCCGCATGTGCTAACCACTACACCACCGGGCCGTGTGATAAAACAAAAAAGAAAAGGGATAGAGCATGGAAGAAAATTAAAAGAAAACCGATTCAGACAATGAAAGAAGAATATAAACTACCAAAGAATGAATATGTAAGGGTAAGAATAGAGCAAAAGAAGAGATATTGACAAGTGTAAGGAAGAACTGAAGCTGTTTTATATTTATTAATGGATAAAATAAAACAAAGAAAGTGTAGCTCGGTGGAAGGTAAATAAGGAAGTATATGAGGACCCAAAAGAAATGAGTGAAGTACTGAATAAGAAATTTCAGAAAGTTTACAATATAATCTGAATTTGAAAAACCAGACAAAAGAGAAAAATTAGATGTGGGAAATCAGGATAAATAGAGAAGAGATAAAGGAAATAATGAAGGAATTGGATGGGAGAAAAGCAATAGGACCAGACGGAGTATCAGGATACATCTTAAAAGAGTGTAGACAAGAAATAGATGAGCCAATTTACACTATAATTGAGTGTTCTCTTAAAAATGGAAAGTCCTTAAAGAATGGAAAAGAGCTGATATAATGGATATTTACAAAAATGGAAACAAAGACCTGTGTCATTAACTAGCATAGTGTGTAGGATATTTGAGGTTATCAAGAAGCAATGGACTGAATACTTAGAAAGCGAAGGAATAATAAACATAGACAAGTTGGAAGGTTATGTGTCACCAACTTATCAAGTTTTTACTCAGGAGTGATTGATATAACACAAAAACGTGATGGATGAGTGGATTGCATATATTCAGACTTAAAAAAAGGCATTCAATAAGGTTCCGGTCAGAAGATTACTATGGAAGTTGGAATACATTGAAGGATTGAAAGGAACATTGAAAAACTGGATGGAAGACTAATTGAAAGGAAGAGAAATAAGAACAGTTGTAAAAGATGAAAAATCAGAATGGAGGGAAGTAAAAAATGGAGTACCACAGGGATCAGTTTTGGCACAAATAATGTTTTCAGAATATATAAATGACTTGACAGAAGGAACAAGCAATTATACAAGGGTGTTTGCAGATGATGTGATATTACTAAGGAAGATATGAAACCACAAGTATTTCGAGGAGTTACAGAATGAAATAAACAAGATACATGAAGGGAGCAGGATATGGGAAATGGAATCTAAGGAAAAAAGACATGTATTGGAAATGGGAAAGGATGGAATAAGACCCAAATGGATATAGGACAAAACTAAAGATTGCAAAAAGAAATTTCCTCTAACGATACAAAAAAGTACATCTTTCCCCAGAAAGGTATAGATATTTTGAATGTACTGAAAGAAGAGGTGATAATGGCAAAGAATGTATAACAGCTGAAGGAAAAATTGGACATATATAGATACCGACACAGGACCACATGAGTGTAGCTCATGTCCTGTATACTATAACTAGGTAAATATACACACACACACACACACACACACACACACATGCTTAGCTATCACCATCTTTTTTTCTAAAGGAAATTATATTTTTCTGTTATCGCATAAAAGGGAAGTCGTTACTGTTATAAAGCTTGACTAGCCAGCCAATCACACGCATCACTTCTTCAGAGTGCAAGAGCGAGAATTATGTTTAGATAACCTATCACGTGTGTTCATACAAACTCCTGCTGTAGTTTATGGTTGGGTGATGTAAAACAGTGAGCCGTGTTCTCATAAAAAACAAAAAGGTTTTATAAAAAAATGTTTCCATTTCATCATTAC
>JAPQNM010000003.1:28579946-28582446 GCA_029783475.1 Metacarcinus magister | reverse complement strand
TCGCATGTTTCCTTTCCCATCAACAGTGGACGTGTTGTACGTACTCAGGATACAAACAACTGGTAAGATAATACACTAACAAATACAGTATGATGACATTTTGAATGAACATTTAACATGTCAGTTCCGTTGAACATTAGTGAGTCCATTACTCCATACTTTCAGTACAGTATAGACTATAATGTATGATACTCCTTAGAAAAAATATGAAGCAGAAAGGACTACATTTTGAAATTGTAATTGGAAGTCTGTTGACTTGCTCGAAATGAACATAACACGCAAATTAGTTTCAAGGAGTGCGTGTATCATAAATCATCAATCTATTAATAAATTTAATAAAATAATTAAATAAACAATGACATGCCACCTATTCATGGATCGGTATTTGTGTAAATGCCTTGCATATTCCCACTACAATGTCAGCTTTAACGTACCTGCATCAGAACTTCTTCATTTACCAAGAGAAAGGAAACGTGCTTATGTATGTTGGTCATTGGAGGTTTTCTTTGACAATTCTTGATAACCTTAATTTCATATACCATTTTTGATATATTGTTTATATTCTTCCAGTATGAGGCTTCTCTCAACTTATTATCTGATGAATCATGTTTGTTTACGATTTTGATCAATCCATGCTACTTTTAGTAAAGTCCCATGGCAAGAAGGGAAACTTTTGTACAAACTCGCATGCATTTTTGTCTTATGTTTCAAAGAGGGTTTAACTGCACATGCCCCCCCTCACCACCTCTGTTACTAATCTGGCGCGCAATTCTAGACAGGGAAGGGGTGATGGGAAGAACATAGGGAGGAACAGATAAAATAATATAAAATCATGACTAAGGATATGGCTGCAGTTATAGTAATAAAAGAATATCATCATTCAAGTTTAGGCTAAAACAAGATATCAGACTAAATCAAAAGGAGAGTAAGCAAATGTGGAGAGAGATAGAGAGAGAGAGAGAGAGAGAGAGAGAGATAGAGAGAGAGAGAGAGAGAGAGGAGAGAGGAGAGAGAGAGAGAGAGAGAGGAGAGAGAGAGAGAGAGAGAGAGAGAGAGAGAGAGAGAGAGAGAGAGAGAGAGAGGGAGAGAAAAAAAATGATTAAACATTATATTTGTGCTAAGACATTTTCTAAAAAATAAGGCAAATGTCGGCTTGAGAAAAGCATGAGAGACTTCAGATGACAAGAACAACTGCAAAGTTATAAAAGAAAGAGCTCAAGAAAAGAAATGACAATAAGACATACACATGTAACGTAACAGAAAACAGATCATCACTGAAATTAAGTAACAAATATGACCTAACATTTGTTTTTGCTACATGTGGCTTTGATAAGCTAGTTTTGAGCCAGCGTCGGAGTGGCCACAAGGTATTTTTCTCACAGACGATCAGTTTCCTTCTCATAACTATATGCGCATGCTGTTTCTTTTTTGCAGCATGGCCGGGGTAGAGGAAATACCCCTGATACATATACGGTAAGGTAGGCTGCAGCAACATGCAAGTGAAGGTTATGGTCCAGAGGGGAAAAGGAATGATGTGAACACATTGAATTGTTTATCGTGGTGTGGCGTGCTTGCTGTAACCTGATGTTAACTGATTGGTGGGTTGTATGTTGTGTAGTAACTTTCGTTGTTGTGTTGTGTAGTGTGAATCTGTGTATTATGGTGTGTGGGAAACTTGGCTATGTATGGGGCATGTAGTGGTGCTTTGTGATGGTGTGATGGAGCAATGTAATGGTTGTGTGTGGGTGTTTGAGTGCCATTATTCCCTATTTTCTCTTTCCTGCTTGATATCCCTCCTCCGGCCCTCCTTTTCACAAGTGACTTCACTACAACTGTTTTTTTTTAAGCAGATTGGATGATGATGCATAAAATAGCTGAATAGAAGGGTGCGAGCACACACACACACACACACATACACCACACACATATATAGTACACACACATTTATATACCACACACACCATACACACGACACACACACACACGACCACACACATCCACCACACACCCACCACACAACAGGATAAGAAATCTACATATAATCTACTGAAGTGGAATCTAAGTAAGGCTTAGATTTCTCTTATGTCATCCTGCATATGACATTAATGTTATATAATCATGAGATGAGTGGAAGGGGAGGTGAATGAAAACTTTATGCAGAGGAATAAGACTGCATCTCCGCCCGTTGGAGACGATCGAAGGCTGTTTGTGCGAGCCTGTGGTGAAAGTTTGGCAATTTCGCTTGGTACGATTGTCTTGAGAGCCTTCTTAACTCGCACGATGTTTCCATGTTAGGCCTATGGAAGACAGGATGGTGAGGTCCGTTAATTCTTTACACAGGAAGGAGAGACTAGCCCATGTTTCACCCTCAACCAACCCTGCTACATAAGTCCTGTCCAATCTTCATCCGGACTGAACTACACACATTGATGCATTGATGTAATAACTGAATAAATGTTAAATATGAGGAAAAAGTGGGCATGGGAATCAGAGGTGAACG
>JAPQNM010000003.1:28498566-28579846 GCA_029783475.1 Metacarcinus magister | reverse complement strand
TATATAAACAAATAAATAAATGAATATATATATATATATATATATATATATATATATATATATATCAATAAACAAATAAATAAATTAATATATATATATATATATATATATATATAAACAAATAAATAAATGAATATATATATATATATATATATATATATATATATATATCAATAAACAAATAAATAAATGAATATATATATATATAAATATATATATATATATATATATATATATATGTATATATATATATATATATATATATATATATATATATATATATATATATATATATATATATATATATATAAGAAAGTTGGGATGATGTTTAGGATATTTTAAACTTTGCGGAGAGAGAGAGAGAGAGAGAGAGAGACAGAGAGAGAGAGAGAGAGAGAGAGAGAGAGAGAGAGAGAGAGAGAGAGAGAGAGAGAGAGAGAGAGAGAGAGAGAGAGAGAGAGAGAGAGAGAGAGCAAAAAAGGAAAAAAACAAAATGCAGGGAACGTGAAGGGTACGTGTGAGGGACTGGAAAGGTTTGAGGGAGGGAGAGAGAGAGGATGGGTAGTACATGAGGTACTGAAAGGGTGGAGAGGAGAGGAGAGGAGAGAAGAAGAGGAGAGAGGAGAGGAAAGAAAAGAAAAGTAGAGGAGAATAATAGAGGAGATTGTATAAGACAGGAGAGGAGGAGAGAAGAGGGAGGAAAGGAGGGAGGAAGGGTACATCCACGATACTGAAAGGAAAGGAGAGACGGAGTATGAAAATTGAGGGGAGAGATGGGAGGGACGGAGGGAGGGAGGGTGCATGGGTAGTGATTAGAGCAGTGTTTCTTAACCTGAAGTGTTAGCACTCCAAGCGATTGCTGAAGTAAATTTTCAAGAGTGCTGGAAAATGTTGCATATATGGTGATACAATGTCAGTGTTCCTAGCAAGGGATACAAAAGTATCAATGGGATTCTTTTTGGCGTGTACTTTTTTATTTTATTTGGCAAACTTTTTTTTATTTAAACTTCACTTTATTGTAGCTACTGTAATTCCTGTAACCAGATGTTAGGGGGTGCTGGACTGTCTACACCTGACCTCAGGAGTGCTGATGCCGGAGACAGACGCTGCATTAGAAGAAGCTAAAGAGTAAGGAAGATAGGGAAGAAGAGATGAATACAGATTAGAAGTAAGTGAAGGGGAAGAAAAGGAAAAGAACAGAGGGAAGAAATCAGAGAGAGAGAGAGAGAGAGAGAGAGAGAGAGAGAGAGAGAGAGAGAGAGAATTAATGGTCGAGACATTCCCTCGTATTATTAAGTGCCACTGGAGTGATGTAAATGGTATACCTGTTGTTGTTGCTGTTGGTACCTAGTGTCGTTAAAACCAAGCTATAACTACTAACATCTACCATTGAGTTTTAATACTAATAATGTAGATAGATGAAAGAGGGACACCAAAAGAAACCAGAAGCCTTGACGGCGAAACTAATCTAATGATAAAAATCAAATCCTTGCAATGATTTATCTCTCTTATCAATATACAATATCAAAGTAGCAATAATAATAAGAAGAAAAATAATAATGATGATAATAATAATAATAATAATAATTATTATTATTATAAGAAGTAATTATTATTACAATAACAATAATAAATAGTTTCTAACTATTACTAACATAATTTCTATTGTTATAATAATCTAAAGTACTGATAGTAACATTTGAAGCAGCAGTAGTAGAAGTAGTGGTATTAATAATAGTGTTGGTTATTGTGGTAGGTTTGTAAATATACTCAAGGTTAGGAAAGTAATTACTAGTTCGAACCCACTGACCTGACGAGAGAGAGAGAGAGAGAGAGAGAGAGAGAGAGAGAGAGAGAGAGAGAGAGAGAGAGAGAGAGAGAGAGAGAGAGAGAGAGAGAGAGAGGCATGCGAACTTATATCTATTTAGGTGACAATTTCACTTGAAGTATTAAAAAACTATTGACAATACTTAGAAATTTCACATGAACACAGGTATGCGAGGCTCAAGGTCACCGTCACCCTGTTGCATACAGGGACATTAACTAGAGAATAAACAAAAAATTTCCTTAACCAAAAAAAATAGGAGAAACGAGAGAGAGAGAGAGAGAGAGAGAGAGAGAGAGAGAGAGAGAGAGAGAGAGAGAGAGAGAGAGAGAGAGAGAGAGAGAGAGAGAGAGAGAGACTTGTCAGGGTCTCTCAAAAGTCTAGACATATAACTTCACAAACCGAGGGAATCTTAGTTTTCCACCCACCCATCCTCCCTCAGTGTTCCAAGCCGCGAGCTTCAACGCTACACTGATTACCATTGAACTACGAAGGTCCCTTGGCGCACACTGAAAAATTAATATACTATTATATTTATGTGCACATCAACTATGGTGTGTGCGCGTGATCCTTACTTAATGTTATGGATGTATATCCTCGTGTGTGTGTGTGTGTGTGTGTGTGTGTGTGTGTGTGTGTGTGTGTGTGTGTGTCAAGAAAAAGAATGCGGTGTTATTTTGGCAAGGGAGGGAGGGCGTGGTGCTGTGTAGCATATAGAGAGTGACGGCATGGGTGTTAAACACAGGAAATGGCTTCCAGCGGCAGCAGCAGCATGTTAGGACCCACCCGACAAGCTCGCTTTTCCCGCCACCTGCTGCTGCTCGGAAGACCTTACCACCGCCACCACACCTCCACGAGGCCGCTGACACACACACACACACACACACACACACACACACACACACACACACACACACACACACACACACGAGGATATACATCCATAACATTCGTAAAGCGACATCAGTTATCCAAACAACATATCATGTGTAGCTATGACGCAATTACGACGTAGATAACCTGCTGGAACTGACGAAAGTGTTCCCAATGTTAAGTAATCCGCAGGGCAGCTAAGGCCGGATTGGGGTCTAGGACTGACAGGCACCACAACCACTACCACCACCGGGTCCCCCTAAGGCCGGACACACACACACACACACACACACACACACACACACACACACACACACCACCTTTCCTCAGCCCCCTCTCATTTGTCCCCTTGGCCCTCCCTCCCTCCCTCCCACGCTCCCTAACCCTTTCACCCCCTCTGCCTCCTTCGTTTCCCCTTCACCCCACACCTTTCTTCGCACCACACACACACACACGCACACGCTCACTCTCTCTCTCTCTCTCTCTCTCTCTCTCTCTCTCTCTCTCTCTCTCTCTCTCTCTCTCTCTCTCTCTCTCTAGCCTCGTCGCCTCACGGTGCGAAAGGCGACACCGACCTACTGCAGCATCCAAGGCAACACGAATGCCTCCTCAAAGACAAGAACATCACTGCCTCGCACCTCAACGCCATTCCTTCACTTCTTTCTCCTGGCGAAGGTAGGACACACAAGTATCAACTACCACTCTACAAGGCTTCAGAGCGCAGGGTTAGATCAAAGTGAATGACAAAGTACTGGGGTCCACTTCGTTCTATGTAGCACGTAGCAGTGCTGGTGTCCTCTCTGACCTAGCAGCCCTAACGTCCCACTCCACCAACACCACCACCACCACCACGGGAGACAGCATTCTGAGGCCATCCACGAGTCTCGCTTCAACAATAATCTCAGTTTGTCACTTTGATGGGTTTTAAGTAGAACGTGGTTTGGTCCAGTTTTGGTCATCAGCTCGGCAACTCAGCCAGGACGACTCTAGAGGATAGAGTGACCAAGCCAGGGAACGGAAAGTAAATGTGACGGTGACGAATATAAGTCTGAAGAAAAAAGGTAGCAGCAGCAATGTGGTATAGAGTGACTACAAGAAGCAAGAGACAGTGGACGAAAATTTGGTAAAGTAATACAAGGCGAGAGTTGAGGCGAGGTGGTGGTGGTGGAAGGGAGTGGGTGTTGCCCCTGTGGGCCGGGGTGACGTGGCGGCGCGCCCTGTGGATGAAGGGGCGCAGGGGGCAACCGTGGTCGGGGTTGGGTCCTTCCCTCCCCTCCTTCATCTCACCCGTCCCGACTCCCCCCATGGCCCGGGGCCGCCACCCCAAGCCCGACCACCACCGCCCAGTCATTACAAGGGGCCGGAGGGGTGGCGCTCTCAGCAGCAGACTAAAGCTTTATGGCGTGGAGTTGCAAGTATTCGTACCCGCGCCTATGTTTCCCCGCAATACAAGGCTGCTGCGGGACACACAACAGCCCCGGCAGCAGCGCCGAAGAGTCTAATGGTCGGCGAAGTGCAGTTTATGACATTGTTTCATCAATGTGGCGCTGAGGGACAGGAGGGCGGGCAGGCGGGTGGCGAGCAGGGCGGGTAATGGTGACCGCTGCCGCCCTTGTGTGACGCCGCGGGCCTCTGCCCTGCCCACCCACTCTCACTCCACTCTGCACCTCGCCGCTCCTTTCCGCCCGGCAGACACACACACACACACACACACATTTACACACATTTACACACACGTTAGAGGTCACTAAGGGACCTCACACCCTGACGGATGCCGCTGTCACCACTTCCTTCACTCACGTATGGGTCAGCCAAGTCCAGCCCTTCTCCCTCACCGCTCCTTTAGCCGACCTCAACAGCAGGTGCCAGAAACTTCCCTCAGTAGGACGCACCCGTTTGGTGGCTCCTCAAGCAGCGTCCCCAGCAGGATCTTCTGATGGCCGCCGCTCACCAAACCAGTACACCTTCGAGCCGTCCCGTGTTCACCATCTCCAAGAGAAGGACGGGCTATCTCTCTTATATATTCCTTTATTATCTATGCAGGCTCAAAAACGTCTACTTGGACATCGGTCGTCAGATTCAGTACAAGGCCAGGTGATGGCGCCACGCTTTCCATGATCCCTTGAGCGTCTTCATTCCACGATATTACTCTTTAGAATTATTCAACAATTACTCGTCGTGAGATGTGGTGCACAAATTAGCCATGTTGCACTTTTTCACACAAAAAAAATACAATAAATACTAGCTGCTTGACTGCTGATCGTGAAATTCTTACGACCATATACTTGCACGATTAAACTTTCGTTCATAAAGTTCGTAGTACTAGTATTATTAAACTATTTTTTTTTTTTAAATATAAGGAAAATAAGGAAATTAGACTGTAGGAAATTAAGATTTGTGAGGAGTCGAGGCGGTGTAACGCAGTGGTGATTTTAGCCTCGTGGTGCCGGGAGCTCCTATGCTTTGGTAGAAGTAAAGGAACTCTTATCGTCACTATGCCATTCACACATATATGTATACCAATTCATAAAGGAATGAAAACACACACACATTCCGAAGGGTGCTAGTGTTTTCTGAGCACCCACAAACGTGTCACACCCACATACGTGAGCTTGGAAGGAGCCCCGCAGCTGTGCCAGCAGAAACTGGGATACACAGGCATCACCGCTCAGTTCCTGCCCAGTAGCCTTAACTCAAATACTTGCACGTGTACTGTTGACATATCGATATACCAATCACAAACAACACTTAGTAAACAGATAAGAACACAACATCAGATACAGTAATGTCCTACCACCCACACTGTCCCGTCAAATAATTTTTTTTCAATGCCTGGTCTCACTGCAGATGTAAGGAGAGTGCTGACATGCGTTCAGTCACTGACCCGTCGCTGCCCTTCACTGCCGTCACACGACTCTTCCACAGGTTCGAACAACCTCTGCTACCGACCATCCAAGTGAGGAGGAAATAAACTTCGTTTTTGTCTTCTGCGGCTTTAAGCCAATACACTCGTATCAACCTGAAAACAAACATATAGAACACAGATGATAATGTTGTAGAACATATTAATAAGAAAGGATGACGAAAATAAGTTTCAGAACATGTCGATTTTTTTTCCTTGACCATGGTTGCGACCAAGATCTCACTTATTCCATTCTAGATGGACCACGCCCTCACAGGCACCACACCCATCAGACTTCGCAATCGTCAGCGTCTGCAAGACCTCACAGGGCATTGCATAACATCTCACGCAAGAGGGACGAGTGGCGCCGTTGCCTGACCGCTAGCCCACCAGCCCTTCCTTACCCCTAACGCCCACCCCACCCCCGTCACAATGCAATTATCAAGTTAGAAAAATGCAGAGAACTCCGCACTGGCTCGCAGAAACATGCCCTGTAGACTCTCGTGGCACTGACGGTGTGGGCGGCGACGGCAGTCCTCCTCCCCTCCTCTCCCAATGTTCCTCCACGGTGTGGAATCACCCCTTGTTACCCCGCTTCTAGCTAATCATCGGTTACTCCAACCGTGGGAGGAGTCAGGCAACACCACCACTAGCCGCCTACAGTCCGCCAAGAGCCGCTTAAACCAAGGAAACACCTGAGTATGTGGCTGGTGAGCCTCGCGTCCTGGAAAGGTGATCACGTGACCCTTCAGCCCCTCCATCGAACATCACTCACTCCTTCTGTGTCCCGAGGGGCCTTTTGTCTACCCTCTTTCTAAATTATTATATAGAAGAAAAAAAATATAGAAAAAAACGCAGGCACCACAAGGTCCGGTCCTCTGGTGGGTCAGGTGGGATGGAGAGAGAGAGAGAGAGAGAGAGAGAGAGAGAGAGAGAGAGAGAGAGAGAGAGAGAGAGAGAGAGAGAGGGAGAGAGAGAGGGGGGGTGGTGGGGGGGGGCTTGGGGAAGGGTCGCTCAGTGGGAGATGAGAAGAGGGGTCGGACCAGCCCTTCACTTCACTGGTTGGCCCCACTACCTCCTCTCTCTCCTGGTGGGTCGCCGCCTTACCGCTGTCCAGTGCCCACACTCCCCTTCCCCTAACAACCCCCCCCCGTCTCCAATCCCTTTCCTCTTCCTACCCTCCATCTCCTCCTTCGTCCTACCAAGTTTCGACACATAAATTTCCCATCAAATTGATGTGTAATAATAATAATAGTGATGATGAATAACAATAGTAATGTATCCCGAGAACTCCATACCCAAACTCACAACCTCAACGTGGACCTACATGAACGCAGTCACAAATACGTTACTCTCGTTATAAACTCAGGCTTCGATTTCAGCAGCAAGTCAGTCTTCACTTACAAGGTGAAAAACCGTGGCTTACTCTACCCTGGGTGGGTGCACAGTCTACACCACAGTCCACCAACACCTACCCACCAGCTGCCGCGTCCCCTTCCCCGGCACCCTCCCCCTTATCACTGCACGACGTGACCGTAGCCTGTGTTTCTGGCGCTCAATATTTGGTTTCATGTCTCCATTTCCACATAGTCACATAGGAAGACAAGACGAAAGGACCTACATGTTTAGAGGGACAGTTGAGTTTAGGCATAGATGATTGGCATATAATACTACTTAAATGATAGATTACCTGATGGATTGGGTATTGAGGTTAAAAGGCAGATTAAATTTGTATATTTGGTCTTGGAGGGGGGACAGAGGGGGGGGGTGAAAGAAGGTTAGATGAAGTAGAGTTTGAAAGATAAAGTATACGTATATGATACTGAAGGTCAGTATTAAGTTGGATGATTGATAAACTGTTTGTGAATATTTTGCGGTTCAATAGGGCTAATATGATTAACACTAAACACTTGAAAAGTAAGGTTGTCGAAGTGGTTGTAAAACCTGAGTGCCTGCCTGCAAATTATGACGGCAATAACGATGTCGATCATCATGCACTTGATCACGTTATCCAGATCACACACGTGTTTGGGTCAGTTGCGCCAACCTTTGACACTAGGGAAACCGCGAAATAAAAGTTTCCTCCTCCTCAACTCCTGTCTCACCTAGGGTCACGAGTGACGATGACCAAATAGGCTTCAGCAGCAGACAACACCCATGATAAACAGGCTGACTACACGTCACCCTCATCATTTCGTGGCAAAGTTAAGCGAGAAAAAAATATATACTTTGAAATGGTTACACCGCAGGGAACTGCATTATGCATAATGTTGTGGGGCTGCTATTTACATCTTCATTTTTAAATACAATTATTAAAGTAATTAAACCTGAGTATATATACAAGTCAATGTATACTGCGATGACACACATTATGACTTTCACAATGAAATACGTAAGTATAGCAAAGTATACATCTCAGTCATTTCCCATTACTCTAGAAGCTGTATAAGAGAGACCCCATGCAAAATTTATAGGGTTAGATTGTCCTCAAGTGAATTAATACCACCGAACGTTTCACAAACAGTGCGACACATGACTAACCTTTCTACAACTATAGCACAACAGATAGGAATGAAGTTCGTGTGGATTCCCTCATCTATCTTCTTCTAGAACAAGATATAGTGAAACAGAGGACAACAAATTAGCGATGAACTGCAAACTCACATAATACGGCCACACACAATTATTGCAAGCTACAAACGTGCAGTTCCCTCCCTCAACCCACACGTTCTCAAGTGGCTCATAGAATTCTCTCCATGTCAACCCTGCCAGACGTATGCGCCCCAGATACCCTACATACTGTTATCAAACTTATTCGGTGAGTTTGCTTTATCTTCTACACGCCTACATAACTTCCTCGATCAGTCATGAACGACGCCAATGAAGAAGACTTCCTTGAACGGAGCTCCTGCCTGGAGACAGCGAGTGATTGCAGTTCAATCCAGATACTTTAACAACTTAAACAACACATACATACCTGAGAGTATTCGAAATAGGATTGGTAATACTGGGTGACACGATCATCTATATAAACGAGTTGGAGGGTGGGTACAAGAAGGACAGAGGGAACAGCACTTTCATTTTCACAGCGTACCCACGGGTCGCCTCTCTTCTAGTAGCCAGAAGCAGCACATGCAACATATTCAAAACACTGAACACTCTTACCTTATGTTGCCTTGCGAATGGTCGTATTAGTATTTATATAAATCCAGTGAAAAAGATCACAACATCTCCGGCACACACATCAGACAACGCCGAGCGACCACCACACACTGCCTGGCCTGCTGATTTCGCGCTTTGGTTTAGTCGAGCGGGGAACCCTCCCGTCCCGCGGCCGTACTGACAAAGGTATTTCCTGTTATTTAAATTATTCCTTCTAAAACTTATGATCGCCACAAGTCTATAAAAAAATAAGAACACAATTATTTTAATTTATGCAAGGAATCTGTCGTAAACATAGCGCAATAGTATAAGCGAGAGATATACGGCAATCATAAGATAAATAGGCAACATTTCGTTCCCAGAGCGTTGTCATACTGCGGGCACAGAATTGTTGGACTTTAAATCCGGTCCTTGTCCGCGATTGTAAACAATACTGTGACACGTGAGAGTCGGAGCTGCACGAGACTCTTATAGCAGCCTCGCCCGAAAGCAATGTGATGTTCCACTCGAAACATACACAAATCGAAAAGCTAGACGACACCTACCCGTACATGGCCGGGGGCGTTGCGCAGGGGTCGGCTAAGAAAGGGAGGTGCCGGGACAGTGGAAGGGGGGAGAGGAGGGGGCGTCACGGCGGTGGACAGGGGGCTTGGAGCCGCCGCCTAAACGTGAGGGGGCCAACAATGGGGGGCGAGCACCAACCGTTACACCCATGACTGGGGCTTTTTGTTGTTATAGGGAATCCCGCGTCTCATTATGGCGATCACATGACACTTACATAATAAAGTTTTTACCACCGTGATTAACAGGATAAGCCAGATCCCAGAACAGTCACTGTCAAATTATTATAAGCCTCGTGATTACGTGTGTAACTTAAAATCCTTCTAATTGTTCAAGTAATTTAAAGCACAAATGCAAAAGTGATTGACCATGGCAGAATTTCCATAAAACATCGAGTGGATATCTAACAGGAAAGGAAGCAAGAGGGAAACAAATCCTTATCGTCTTTTATTAACCCGGCACCCTCCCACTTGCAGGGAAACGACAACTTCCTCCCTCTCTCCGCATTGAGGCTACCGATCGACCTGGGTATTGGAGATCGTGTCCACCCTTCTCCATTGCGTTATCAGTACGTTGTGACATCATCACTTATGTAGTGGAACTGATAACTATATCTGTCATGTTAACTGCATTGTTACACCAACATATAAATCTGCCAGAGTGATAACGTGTGATTTTCATTATTGAAACCTGCACTTTCTGATAATCAAGATGCAGCCACGTGTTAATTCACGTGCCTGTATAGGAATTACTGCAGTGAAATGTGTCTACCTACATTTTATTACCATATACTTTTTTTTTATTTTCCATTAGAAAAATTCGTTCTGTTATCAAAAACGGTGATAAGCAAGAGAGATTGTAGGTATTGCACGACAATGATATGAATTTAAAGACAGGTGGCCAGTTCTTTCAAATGATCATACACGTAAAAGAAGAAAGAACCTCACAGTGCTTCCTCGGCATTGGATGTGTACTGAAAACACTCCGAGTGATATCACGGAGGAGCACAATCTCCTTTGCAGTGAGAGTAAATGGGGGGGGGGAGGGATTGAGACGCCAACAGGGGAAATCATTATTTCATTCACTCCTTTGCATCACATTATTTACACTTCTGGCCGAAAATCAACACCTACGATGAAGAAATAAATGCGGTTAGTTTTTTTTTCCCATCAAGTAATACCAAGTTTCCACCATGATGCGCGCGGTGAGGGATGAAGCAAATCATAATATGCTTACCTCGCGTTGCGGTAACTTATCTAAGCGGTCAAGGTCGGCAAGCAAAGGTCAGGCAAGTGGGTATCACCGCGGCACCAGCAGCAGTAGTGGCTCCTGGGCACAACATTTACAAGCAAGGAAACAAAGGCCAGAATGGGTGCGTGGGGGAGAGAGAGAGAGAGAGAGAGAGAGAGAGAGAAAGAGAGAGAGAGAGAGAGAGAGAGAGAGAGAGAGAGAGAGAGAGAGAGAGAGAGAGAGAGAGAGAGAGAGAGAGAGAGAAAAGAAAAAAAAATTGCCTAGACGGGAAATTCCATGTTAATTCCTATGCAAATACATGAAAGGCAGTGCTTACAGGTACGGCAGCCGTACCTGTAAGTGCTCGCTTATAGATACGGCACGTGCCTAACTTTTGGGTAATAAAACATAAAAAGCTTATATAACGGAACCTAACCGAACCCAACCGTACCTACCCAAACCTGACAAAACCTAACCTAATATAATCTAACCTAACATAACCTAATCTAACCATAACCTAACGAATGCCGTATCCTCATAGTGCTCCCTTAGAGATACGGCATGTGCCTAACTTTTGGGTAAAAAGCTTATATAACCGAACCTAACCGAACCAAACCGTACCTAACCAAACATAACATAACATTATCAACCTAACATATCTGTAAAGATGCTTTACCAGGTAAATAATAAGGCACAGGCCATAGGAATAGTGGATGAATAGCGAATGACAACGTGGTACGACTGCCGTATCTCTAAGCACTTTGTACATTAAAAGATGATAGTGGCAAAATATATGAATACCAGAAAACACATAGCGTTGTAAAATATCCATATATATATATATATATATATATATATATATATATATATATATATATATATATATATATCCATCAAGAGCTTCATGCAATCGAGATGAAAAACACATAGTCATTGTTGAGTACTGTAGTGCACTTCCTTGCCTTGCTCCTTATACAAGAGTATCCTCCTTGACTCGACTGAGAATCAGGAGCATTTTAGGCCGTCTCCTAGAATGCCCCCCTTTTTTTTTCTTTAGCAATATAAAACTAACAACTTAGTTATAATTAAAGGAAATAAAATTGGTCTGTCTACTACCCATTATGTGAGATTACAAAATTG
Source organism: Metacarcinus magister (assembly GCA_029783475.1). Classification (NCBI taxonomy): domain Eukaryota; kingdom Metazoa; phylum Arthropoda; class Malacostraca; order Decapoda; family Cancridae; genus Metacarcinus; species Metacarcinus magister. Next base: position 28,568,153 of record JAPQNM010000003.1, on the reverse strand, counting down.
TTCTACATACATCTTCCTTCTCATGTGCCTCATCCCAATCCTATCAATCAGTTACTCAGAGTCACTTTAATCTCAATTCATTATTTTCTTTATTCATGTATCAACGAATGATCATAGATCAGCAAAAAATAAAAGTAGTACAGGAAGAGAAAATCATTGGCCTGCTGGGATGAATGTACTACATAACGATTAAAGCAGCATATTTTACAGAATAATATGACTTATAATATGTATTAAAAGGTAATTTTTTATCATTATCGGAAGCAAACTTTAGATTTCTTGTTTTCATTGGCCTAGAAGTTTCAGGCTTGACAAATGAAACTTGCCTATAGGTACCAATCTCTTGGAGTGTTTGGTCTCAAGTAGTGATGACTGCCTTTTCGCAGAACACTATCTTGTCGATGTGAGAGGGTTTAACATTTCAATGATCAGTGGAGTAAACCTAGACAGGTGCAACCAAACTAGGCAGGTTCACTGTAAGAAATTAAGTACTAAACTAATAGTGTTCACACCAACAAGACGTCCTGAGCCAGAGTAGCGTGATAATGGCTTACCCTACTCATGGCCTCCATTCCCTAGTAGCGATGGAGCAACAGGACACGGCGGCGGCCAGACCTGCTCTAGTACAGGGGATGCTAAGAATATTTGGGTTAGGACAGACAGCCTTTGAGCTTTAAATTTGGCACTTATAATGCCAGAACAAGACACTAGGTAGTGAATATGGTTTTGAAGCGTTATTCGAAGAACTAGAAGGCATCAAATAGGATATTAGAAGAATTCATAAAACTGAAGAATAGTCACATTTTTTGCTACAGAGGACAAAAAGATAAGAAAAACTACCGAGTAGGATTCCCAGTGAACAAAGAATTAGCAGGAAATTTAAAAAATTTTTATAGCTTTAGTGAGCTACTAACAGGTTTAATAATCAAATTATACAGCAGATATGAAAATAAAATCATACAGATTTATGCACCAACATCAGCTTATGATAACGAGGATTTAGAGAGATTTAATGATAACATAGAGACAGCTACAGAATTGAAGAAGAAAAACTTCAGTATTCATTCATAGTCACTGACTTTAATGCAGAGGTCAGAAAAAGAGTGTAGAGACAGGACTAAGAAACTTTGAAATAGATACATGAAGTGATAGAGTTGACATGCTCGTGAAGTTTGAAGAGAGGAATAATTAAAAGATAATTAACACATTCTTCGATTGTAAGACAAGCAAGAATTGTACATGGAAAAGCCTAAATGGTGACACAGAATTAAATCGATTTCATTCTTACTAATAGACTAAACGCGGTAAAGAATGTGGCACTATTGAATAGATTAAAGTCAAGTGACCACAGGATGGTGAAATGCAAAGTAAAAAAGTAAAAAAGAGAAAGAAAGTTATTCAGAACGAAGAAGCCAAATATTTCAACAGTGAAAGAGAAGTCAGATGAGTTAGCCTTAAAATCCATAACAAGTATTTACAATTAAAAGATCAGATAAATGGAAACAGAGAGTTTAAATGAAAACCTAACTAAATTAGTCTTAGAATCAGCACTAGAAGTAGGTGGGATGACACCTGAAGTAAACAGTCACAAAAATTAATAATAAAACGTAGCAGAATGGTAATGAAAACAATACGAGACAAAATAGAAAAGGTTGAACTGTATAAAACCATACACAATGGAAAAACTAATGACATTCAAAAGTGTGATGGTCACATATGTGTATGATTGTATATATGTTTGTACATTTGAATTGTCCCGCCTTCTACGCTTCACGTTCGTCATCCTTGTCTTACGCGCCAATGTTTTGTTTGCCGCGTCGCCATCGGCAGTCGCTTGGAATTTGTCGCCTGGGGTGGACATTGTATTGTGTGTGACATTTACTTTAATTATACGCCACAAATATAGTTCTTGGGTTTACCTTCACCTTATAGAGTTGGTGGTAAACGCTCATTATTTGTGGTGGCTGCCCCATTATATGTGGTGGCAACGGTATTGTCCTTACGCCTACCGAAATTGACTTGTGAGTGTGTTCGTCCCAGCAAGGTGACACCCTCATTACCGCAGCTTCCTACTACTCCACCATTCGCTACCTACTTCCAGTGTCATTACACACCCACCCAGTGCTCGTCTCATTGTTCCTGTGACTCCCTGGCCAGCAGTGTGATAATTCCTGTCACGGTCTGCCTTGCTACATACCTTTGTAAGGTGTGGAATCGTCAGTCGCCCACCACCTCCACCACCACCGCCAACCACGTGCACCGTACCGCCAAGCGCATCACCTGCTGCTCTTCACTTCGTCTCCTGCTTTTACCACGACTGTGATTCCTGCTGCATCCAGCCTTCAAGGACCTTCGTGTGTGCAAGGAATGTGAAAGACGCTTATATTGTGTGGTCCTGCTTTCCGTGAGTCATTTCGCCTGGTCGCCGCCAAGCCTGGTCGCCCACCACCACCACCGCCGCCGCTCACTTGCCGCTGCCTCATCTCAATTTGATGCACTGCTTGTTCCTGCTGCCTCTTCCTACGACACAAGCCACTTCTTGAGTCTGTCAGCTGAGTATAGTATTTTTTATGCATTTTTTTCATGTTTATGTCCTGTGCATTCTCAGCGAGTTTGGGTCAGCCATGTTGTCTTCTCCGGGAGCCCTGTAAGGTGATTGGTTGTGAGTCAGGCATGTGTGTTCTGATTGATGCTCTGTGAATTTTCTTCCAGTGTGTATTGTGTTAATTCTAGGGATTTTTTTGAGGTAATTCCCTGAACCTTACCAGGTCCTTCCTTGTCAGTTTTTACCCTATAATCCTTATTTCTAGAGTATTTTTGTTTATTTTTATTGCATTTTGCCCTAGATTCTCAATTATTGCCACTGTTGCATTCACCATGTATTTTTGGCTCTGAATGTGCTTATTGTTAAAACTAGTGTCATTTATTGTGGGTTTTTGTATTATTTTACTAGGCTAGCGCACACTTGTCATTTATGTTGCCACTCCAGTAGGCTTATATACACTTTTCGTGTGTCTTCCTAGCCACACATTTCAAGCAACTTGCCTTCTCAGCATCACGCCAGTTTTATCACTGCTTTTTCCCCACTAGTATGCATTTTTTTTTCTTTTTTTTTTCTGTGTACTGCTCCAAACCATTTCGGCAGTTTTGTGCACGGCGATGGCTGAATGTGCGTCTTGCAAGACTTGTATGCTGTGATGTGTGTTGGTTCCTCCCTACCTCCCTCTGGTCTCCGCCCCGCTGTGTGTGCCTCATTTACCAACCTCACGCACTGACACGCCATCATGTCTCCCAGCACTCTGATGAACCAAGTCGCCGTGTAGCTCCAGAGTACACTTTTGTGATTTTTTTGGTCATTGTTAATCGTGCCTTAGTTCTCTGACTCTTGGTGACTTGAACTTATATTATTACCAGTGCTCAGTTCTTTTGTATATATTACGAGTCTTTTTACGTGGCTGCTGATGATGTTGATAAGGATTTTTCTCATGTCTTTTTATTGTGACATTTAACTATTATGCACACACTTTGCAATGGCTTCTCTTATTACAACCCTATCCTTTTACACATACCTGATAGTTTTCCTACTTTCCCTACAAACAAAATGACTACTACTACCACCACTACCACAACTACTACTACATCACCTACAACAATGTCATCTACTGTTATCAAGCTCCTACACCAGAATCCTTCTGTCAAACGTTTCTCCGGGGATGATGACTACTCTGCCTTGTCATTTATACAGGTGCTGATAAAATTTCATTTGTTCGTTCACAGCTTTTGCCTAATTCGCTTGCTGATTATCTTATGACAGCATCAGGTTTTGACCCTAAAGCACTTAATTATGACTATGCACAATTTCGTATTAATTTCTTGCAAACTTTTGGCGTCCCTGTTAATTCCGATTCATTTCAGTGGGCTTACCGATTTGCAGATTCCCTTGCCAATCAGTTTGGTAATGCAGGTCACCTTCGTGCCCAAGCTGTCACAGCCCAGATCGCTTCTGAGGCTATTGAGGCTCTTCAAGCTGCGAATTGGATTGTGAATGACCAAATTTCTGTTGACAGGTTTAAAGTAATTTTGGAATACCTTATGTATGTCCCACTTCTTACCCCTCAGGAAAAACGTATTGCATCCTCCCTTGATTTAAAGCTAGATGACACTATTTAAAATTTTGCTATTAAGATTGGAAAGAAGCTTAAAGAGCACCCTTCTTTCACTGTGGCCCCTGTGGGTTCCTCCGTGTCCGCACCTTCTCCCCCATAGGCTGCAGCAATTTTGACACAATCGAAGGAGCCTTCTTCCCAGACTTCAGGGTCTTCACGTCCTTCTTTCACTTGCTCGTATTGTGGAAAGGATGGTCATGTTCATTTACGTTGTTTTCAGCGTAGGCGCGATAGTCGTAAGCCTGCTAAGGTTTCGCCGCCTAAATCTCATGCTACCGTGGACTCTTGTCACAGCTTTCATCAAGCTAGTGCATCCGCGTCTTCGCGCCGTACCCCGTCTTTTAAGTCTGAACGTACTCGTCCGGTGTTTGAGCGTCCACCTAAGTACTGTATGATTCATGACGTGTGTAATCACTCGACAGAGGAGTGCAGCCTTATTCTTAGTATGAAGCGTGATCTTACAGTAACTAACTCCACGGCAGTCAAATTTTTAGCAACGCCACTTTCCCCTAAACACCGACTAGCTTTTAACGAGCCTCCTTGCTTACTGCAGTCTCAAGGTGTTCCTATAGTGATTACTGCTTGTAATGACCTACTCACTTTTAAATGTTTTGTTCATGGCACTTCCCTGGCTCTAGGTGTTGATACTGGTGCCTCATGTAACCTCATTAGTGAGAAGGCTTATACTTAACTTAGACACTTGCATAACCTTACTCTGTTGCCTGCTAACACTTTTCTCCACAGTGTGCAAGGTTCAACTTTATATGTTATTGGTACTGTGATACTTCCCCTATGTTTTGATGTCAGTGCTAAAATTTTGCAAATTACTTTCTTTGTCACATCTGCTTTTGCCTTGCAATGTGATGGACTTTTGGGCCTTGAGTCCCTTGTTATGCACAATATTGACGTTTTTCCTCAGCGCCGTGCTATTTCAGTAAACGGAACACCTTATTTTGCATTGAACAACCCAACCCCTTTGCTCTTGACCTCGTCACACCCTCAGCCTGTTTCTAGCGTTCCGTTGCCGGGTAACCATGATCCTCCTCACCCCGGTCCGGTAGAGTCGAGATGTTCGGGCCCTTCAGGCAGGAATTGCGCAGCTGTTGTTGTTGGTGACCAATTAATCGAACCCATGTGCGCCGTTCGCTTGCCGGTTCGTGTGTCAGATGCCTCATTGGGTTCCGAGGTTTTGTCGTTGTCTGACTCAATGCGTGTTCATCGTTTAGCACTCGAAGGAACTTTGTCCACGATACGTGAAGGTCACATTAAAGACATTTTAGTTACCAACATCACCGGTTCTCCTTTCACCTTGAAGGATGGTTGTCACTTAGGCGCAGTTGAAGTCTGTGATCAGCTTAACATCCAGGAAATGCCTAGCGTAGTAGCTGCAGTGTCTCCTCACACAGTTACTTCTGCCTCACAGGAACCGGCTGACCTGGCCAGTCAGTTGGAGCCATATGTGAAGGCTTCAGACTTTCCTGAGGTGAAAGCTCGTCTACTTCACTTGCGTGCAGAACATCGGCATATTCTTGCCTTACCTAGTGAACCTTTAGGTGTTAAGGATCGCATCGAACACCGCATTGACCTTAAACCGGGAACGCTTCCTTCATACGTGCCTTCGTATCATTTTCCTCATAGTCAGAAGGCTGTTGCACAAAAACTTGTAGACGACATGCTTGCCGAAGGTGTCATCCAGGAAAGCCATTCCCCGTGGAATTCGCCGCTTTTCTAAGTCCCTAAAAAGGATGGCTCCTCATTTCGTGGCGTGTTAGATTTCCGCAAGGTGAACGACGCCACCATCCCTGACTATTATCCACTTCCTGTTCTTAATGAAGTTTTGCAATCTATCGGGAAGGGAAATACAGTTTTCACGACACTTGACTTAAAGGCTGGATTCTGGCAAATTCCACTTCATGAAAGATCCCGTGAGATCACTGCCTTTTCAACTCCTCAAGGTCATTATGAATGCTTAAGATGTCCCATGGGCCTTCGCAATTACTTGCCAGAGATTAATCAACAGTATCTTCTAAGGTCTCATTGGTAATGGCTTGTTTGTCTACCTTGATGGTTTAATTCTTGTTTCCAAGAATGTAGACAGCCACTTAAAGAAACTTTCCCTTGTTATGGAGAAATTTGCTGATGCTGGTCTTAAACTTAACTTGCCCAAATGTAAATTTTTGAAATCTTGTATTGAATTTCTGGGACATACTGTAGATAAAGATGGTATTCACACCACTGATGCCAAAATTAAAGCTGTTCACAAGTTTCCCACCCCCAAGTCAGTGGAACAGGTGCGTTCGTTCTTAGGTCTTGCAGGTTACTACCGTGCCTTCGTACGTGACTTTGCTTCCATCGCGTCTCCTCTTACTCGGCTCTTAAAGAAAGACGTTCCGTTTCTCTGGAGTGACGCGCAACAACAGAGCTTCCAGGCACTTAAGCATGCGCTAACTCACGCGCCAGTCCTTGCCTTTCCTGACTACAGTCTGCCCTTTACAGTGTACTCAGATGCCAGTTCACTCGGACTCGGTGCCGTTCTCATGCAACAGGTCGACGGACGACGTCCTCATGTCATTGCTTATGCCAGTCGCACGCTAAACGAGGCAGAGTCCCGCTACTCTGTTACGCACCTCGAAGCGTTAGCTCTTGTTTGGGCATTAAAGCATTTCCGCGACATCATTTATGGTTACCCGATTGTTGCTTACACCGACCACTCCGCTGTGACTCAGCTTTTCAAGGGTAAAAACTTGACAGGCCGCCTAGCCAGATGGTTTCTCACGATTGAAGAGTTCAAACCTGTCATTATGTATGTACCTGGTAAAGCCAACACTGTGGCAGATGCCCTTTCACGTAATGTTCCTGTTGCTGCTGTTACCGAAATTAATATTTTTTCCCCGCAGGATCTTGCCGCAGCGCAACGTAATGATTCAGTGTGATCAACAGTCATTTATGCCTTAGAGTCCGGCGATGACGTTGTTTTGCCTAAATTGCTAGTTCCCTTGAATCAGTTCACACTTCATGAAAATGTTCTTTGCCGTAAAGTTCAAGTCAATAATGAGCATGTTACTCAACTTGTCATTCCTGAATCTTTAGTACCTACTGTTTTGCAGCTCATTCATGATTCTCCCCAGTCAGGTCATCCAGGTCGTGACAAGTCATTGGCTATTGCTCGCAAGAAGTACTATTGGCCTAAAATGCGACTCGACGTTCTCAACCATGTTGCTAATTGTCTTTCATGTACGCAGACCAAAGGTACTACGTCTACTGCTCCCATCCTCGAGTATCCTACGCCTGCAGGACCTTTTCATACTGTCGCGATCGACCTTCTGCAGTTGCCTCGTAGTGCTCAGGGCTCGACTTACTTTCTCGTTTGCGTGGATCATTTTAGTCGCTTTGTCGTTTTAGCTCCAATGCGCACTAAGTCAGCTCCTCTCGTAGCTCATACTCTGGTGTCCCATCTCCTTTGCCCTTACACCACGCCTTTAGTTTTGCTCAGTGATAATGGGACAGAGTTTAAAAACGAAGTTCTTAAAAACATTTGCCAACAGTACAAAATTAAACAGACGTTCATTACAGCTCACCATCCTGCCTCGAATGGTCTTGTGGAACGTACGAACCGCAAAATTCTTGAGATCCTGCGCCACGTCGCGAGTAAATTACATGAAGCATGAGAAGAATAGCTACCTCATGTTGCTGCTTATATCAATGGTTCTGTTAACGCCTCTACCGGTAAGACTCCCTATTACATTGTGTATGGCGAAGAGAAGTGTCTTCCGTATGACATCCTCCTTAAACCTCGCACGCCATTGTACAATACTGATGACTACGCAGCAGTTCACCTTACTGCCTTAAAAGAGATCCATGCTGCCGTGCGTGAGAAGCTCCAGGCCTCCCGCAGCGAGATGTTGCAGCGTCAGCATGAGCACGCTACCCCTGTATCTCTGCAGATTGATAATACTGTCTTTAAGTCGGCCCCTGAGCGACAGTGTAAGTTAAGTCCTAAATTTACGGGTCCCTTTATGATCACTGAACGCCTCCGTGGTAATAAGTTTAGGATTTTTGATCCAGCATGCGATGCCTCCGAGGTCGTCCATGTGGACAGGCTCAAAAGAAGTGTCATCCCCATCCCCACTTTCTCTTCTCTTCCTCCTGTCTCTTACAACCTTTGCTCGAGGACCAACACATAATTTTTGTGTATTTCTATGTATTTTCATGACCTTTTATGTCTATGTATGTCTTATTGCACATTTATTGCCCTTTTTTTTTGCATTTTTTATTTCATTATGTCTTTTATATGTATTTTTTTTTCTTTGTATATTTTGTTTGCATTTTGAATGTTTTGTGTAGGCACAGTGTGATTGCCTTTTCTGCCACTGTTGCCCTATTTTAATATTATGAGTGCACAGTGTGAGTGCTTCTCATGCCGCTGTAGTCTCATCATGTTTTGTGTAAAACTTTTTGGAAGGATGTGTTTGCTGTCTCGTCTTTTTTTTTTTTTGACGAGAGCAGCATCATCATTTTGCTTTTTGTCTGCCGGTTTTCGAGGTCGAAACGAGGTGTGGCCGAGCGATGTGATGGTCACATACGTGTATGATTGTGTATATGTTTGTACGTTTGAATTGTCCCGCCTTTTACGCTTCACGTTCGTCATCCTTGTCTTACGCGCCAATGTTTTGTTTGCCGCGTCGCCCTCGGCAGTCGCTTGGAATTTGTCGCCTGGGGTGGACGTTGTATTGTGTGTGACATTTACTTTAATTATACGCCACAAATATAGTTCTTGGGTTTACCTTCATCTTATAGAGTTGGTGGTAAACGCCCATTATTTGTGGTGGCAGCCCCATTATAAAAGTTCAACATGTAAATGATTGAAGGTACAAATGTACAATTATGAAGATAACAAAGAGAGCACTTAGCATTGGCAGAAAGCAACAATATGCTTTAAAAGATGAACAGTCAGATCACAAATAATACAGATAATTAGATCAAGGTAGTGGAGGAACTTTATAGAAATTATTTTTTTTTCTTCTATATCAATAACCGTTGGCACCAGGAGGCATATGGAGGCACAGATGGACTTGCCTCGCCTGTTATTTGGTGTAGGTTTAAATTATTTATTTATTTATTTTTTTAATAGTGACGCCTCAAATGTTTAGTTCTCTCTTGAATATGTTGAGAACGTGTGAGGCTTATTACTGCTACAGCCTCAGATGCATATTAACGTTGTAAGTCTCGTCTGAGGACAGTATGGCAACAATTTGGGTAGTCTTTGGCCACTCGACGGTGATATTAAATATTGAAAAGTGGTCAGCGGATATCGGGGATTCGAACCCGAGACACTAGGCTCGCATGCCCGAACGCTGACCACTGCACCACCGCCTCCGAAAATCCCAGTATGGAAACTATCAATATTGAAGTATCCTACGTAAACACATAAATAAATAAAAAATACTAAAAGGAATGACCAGGGTAAAAGTCGGTGGTGCAGATGGCTTATCAATTGGTCTAATCAAGGATGCAATCCATTTTCTACTACACCAATTCAAAGTGTTTATACCAAATGTTTGCAAACCTGTTCCGTATCAAATACTTGGAAAACTGCTATAGTAATACAAATTCACAAGAAAGGAGACATCAAAGACTTAAAAAAACTATTGTCCAATAATTTTACTGTACAAGCTTTTTATAAAAGTGCTCACTCAAACCAGCCGAGACAGCAAGCATGATTCCGAAATAGTCATTCAATAACTGACTACATTCATGTCATTAATTAAGTATTTGAAAAAAAAATGTGCAAAACACACTAAACAGCTATGCATGGCTTTCATTGACTATGAAAAACCCTTTTACTCAGTGGAAAGTTCAGCAGTTATGAAAGCACTCAGGAGACAGGTGGTAGAGGAAATATATATGAAAATATTAAATGAAATTTATAAGGAAAATACTGCCACCATAAAGCTACATAAAGTCAGCGATGAAATACCAATACAAAAAAGGATCAGACAAGACGACACTATTTCTTCTAAAGTGTTCACGGTGATTTTAGAGGAGGTTTTTAGAAACTTTAAGTGGGAAGAGGCAAAAACTCAGATAAATGGAGAATATCAAAATAATTTTTTATTTGTTGATATTGTTCTAATGAGTTAATCGACAGATGAACTGCAGCAGATGATTTTGCAGTTGCATATATGAAGCCAGAAAGTGAGTTTAAAGATAAATATGAAAAAAACTACGTTAATATTCAACAATTGCATACTTAGCCATATAATTACAATAGCTGATATAGTAACATAATGTGTCTTCGAATACATTTACTTAGGATAGAGAATTGATGCATGGCAAGGTCATGAAAAATAAATCAAAAGAATAGGTATGGGATGGAGTGCTTTTGATGGACAACACAATGATATGTAAAGAAATCCAACTATCACTGCAGATAAAGGTATATAATAAGTGCATTCTACCAATTCTAACATATGGATACGAAACCTGAAGTCTTACGAAAGCCCTGGAACGAAAACTTCAAAGTGTCCAAAGGGAAGTTGAGAGAATAATGCTTGGCATAACATGGAAAGAAAAGAAGAGAGCATCATGGATTAGAGAGGAGACCAAAGTTCAAGACGTTTTGACATGGATATGGGAAGAATACGTCATGCGACGAATTGATAATAGGTGGACTTTTAAAGTAACAGAAGGGCAACCCAGTGATAATAAAAGAAGGCAGAGCAGACAGAAAACTAGATGGGCCACGCGCGGATAGCCTCTGCCTCCTCTCGACCTGGCTGGCTCCGCCCCTCCGCCCCAGAGGCCAGAGTGGGTCGTGCCCAAGATCCATATATAGAGCTCCTGCACCTGACGTCACACCCAGATCCAGAATGTCACCCAGATCCAGAATGTAAACAACCGCCATCTTTATGGGCAACCTAACCAAAGTATTGGGGGTACAATTACAAGAAAACACCGTAAGACTTGCATAAAATTGACCATTTTCAACCATGGTAAATAGCTGTTGCGATCGTAAAACGCTCGCAACAACACGTAACCATCCGTAAACTGCTCGCAAGAATCCGTAAATGACCCGTAACAATTTGTAACAATTTTTTAAAATTATTTTTGACGGTTATTTACGATTTGTTTACGGATTATTTACGTGTTGTTTACGGATTGTTACAAGTTATTACGAGCACTTTACGTGTAGTTACGAGTACTTTACGAATAGATGCAGATTTGAATATTCAAACTGTTTTAAGATCTCATGTTCTATATCCGGCTTGAAGTCCGGGTCATGAGGAGGTGTGTGTGTGTATTCACTGTACAGTCTGCTGCTGGTCTCTCTCGAGACAGCCGGCCGTCCCCCTATGGAAAGAGCTCAGAGCTCATACTGACCAATCTTCGGGTTGGACCGAGACCACTCACACACAACACACCGGGACAACGAGGTCACAACTCCTCGACTTACTTCCCTTACCTACTCACTGCTAGGTGAACAGGGGCTACACGGAAAGGAGACACACCCAAATAATCTCCGTCCGCCCAGGGGATCGAACCCTGGCCTCCTCGGTTGTGAGCCGAGTGCGCTAACCACTACGCTAGCGGACCGTGTGTGTGTGTGTGTGTGTGTCCCCCCCTAAAGGTAGTCAGGAAGAATCTGTGTTTCCTGGGGCGAGTTCGGCGGGGTGGTGTGGGGGCAGATTTCGGCAACTGAACGATAAAGGACACCAATGCACGTCGATGTGGTTTTTTTTTTTTTTTTCGTGTTGTGATGATCAGCTGACTGATCCAAGATGGCGGCTCACCCTTTTCGTGGGCACCCTTATCGTCGTAGAAAAAACTTGCTGATTAACATATAATAGAGTCTGGAGCAATTATAGCCGCAGTAAATGCAGTATTTAGATGGCTAGAAGATGTGAGGAAATAAAAGAAGCCGTAAACTCCTGTGAGCGTGGTGATATTGCGAAGATGATAGTGTGGCTAGTAAATTTCTAGTTCCTCCCAATGCACTTGGATGTAAATAAGACACTTTTCGTATAAATATTGATCCATTTCGAACGATTTTGACATTCATTTTCGTCGCAAATGCATATCTAATAAGACATCCTCATTAACCCCCAACAATTCTGGGGACCTGTGGGAATGCGGGGTTCTTGGGGGAAGACAAAATACAATGATTGTCAGTAAGTAGTTTGGTAATTCTGCATAACTACTGCTTCGACGATATCGATATAAATATGAAGTCGTACATACTATACATAGTGTACTTAACACATTTGTAAAGGTTTCAGGCGGTGCTAACCATTACTTAGCTGGTAAAGCATCTTTCAAGTTAGGTTAGGTTAGGTTATGGGGTAGAATTTTACATCTTCACCGAAATAAATTATCTGCAACGCGTCCAACTTCCTATTGTTGGTCATAGAGAACATTTAATAGCTTCTAAATTAACCTAGGTAAAGATTCGGAAGACGACCCAGTCTGTTTTTTGGACAAAACTATTTTTTTCTGATAAATTTTGATGTGTTTTGAATTAATCTGATGTTTGTTTGTTATGCCATGCATTTTTTTTCCCAAGGTAAAAATTGCCACAAAAAAGTCAGATTAATTCAAAACCAAATTTCTTTAAGTAAGCCTAAGCAAACCTAATTAAACCTAACTTAACCAAAGCAAACCTAATTAAACCTAACCTAACCTATCTGAACAAGTATCTGAGGTTGAATTTGCAGTGCATTACAAAGGTAGTGAGATATCGAGTGGGTCATCTTACGAATCTTTACCTGGTTTGGTTATGTAAGGGTAAATTTAGTTAGGTTAGGCTTAATTAGGTTTGCTTAGGTTGAATTAAGTTTACTTAAAGCAATTTTTCTCCTATTGATTTTGATGGTTTTGAATTAATCTGACTTTTTTGTGGCAATTTTTACCTTGGGGGAAAAAAATTACCTGGCATAACAAATAAACATCAGATTAATTCAAAACACATCAAAATCTATCAGAAAAAATTTGCTTTGTCCAAAAAACAATCTGGGTCGTCTTCCGAATCTTTACCTGAACCTAACATAACATAACATAAATTAACCAAACCTTAACCTACATTGACAAATAACAGAACCTTGTTCAAACCAAACTAAACTTTACTTTTCGAAGAGGTCTCACACAAAACATTGAATATCTCACAAACTAAGAATTTGCGACGGAATTTTAATTAAGAAAACCTTTTCAAAATGCAACAGGTAATGCAAAAATACAACCCTGAATTCTCTAGAGCATTCTAATGAAGATGTGAAATAATACTGGTTATGATTAGGTTACATTAGGTTTGGTTAGGTACGGTTTGGCTCGGTTAGGTTCGGTTATATAAGCTTTTTATATTTCATTACCCAAAAGTTAGGCATTTCACTCTAGATTTTTTTCCGGATTGCCATATTAAAGCCTGAATCTAAGTCAATTTCTCTAAGTCAATTGCTCGAGAAATAATTTCTCAAACTATCAATTGCTCAACAGTAAATTGCTCTAAATAATAACCTAACCTAAATAGAAATGTACCCGTTCTTGATTTTAACTGTTCAATTAACAATAATAAAGTTGTATTTCTTTATCTTATTTTTGGATATTATTCATTAAACTACTTTTTTCGAGCAATCTACCTTTCGAGCAATTGATTGTTCGAGATATTATTTTTCGAGCAATTTACTGTCGAGCAATTGATTTCGAAAAAATTACCAGATACCTTATAGCCTATATTTGATTATAATGACGAGCACCACCTGAAACCTTCACAAATGTGTTAAGTACACTATGTATAGTATGTAGGACTTCATATTTCTATTGATATCGTCCGAGCAGTAGTTATGTAGATTTACCAGCAGTTTCGAATACATTTAATGAGCTTTATTTTTTCATATATTTATTTTCTAAGTGTGATCTGAAGGATTACCTTACCCAAAAGGTGATCCCAGCATTGTACATCATTCTTGGCAACTCACCCAGTCTTTTCAGGTGTCCAAACCATCTCAGTATTCATATCAAATTATTGTTGTAATTTACTTAGAAAATAATGTCTTTTAAGGTAAACATGATAGAAAACCAAAAAAATTTATTGACTTGTAAATACAATAGATTAGATTATCTTAGATTATAAACAAACATTCAAGACATAAACCCATATACATTAATGAATACAAGTATGTACATGTTTGGGAGACTGCACTGTGTAAAAATTGAAAATGAAAGTATCTGAGGAATAATATGGAGATAACATTAGTGTCTTCTCCCGAGGTTAATACTTACATGTCAGATATAATTAAGGTATTTTCCTATCAAGTCTGTTATTTTATGTCACCTCTATCTGTATATAGACAGTTAGGTACAGTAGGTGTTGTGTTATTAATAGATAGTCGGGTCTTAGGGCGTTTCCTGACCGTCTGTTGTAAGACGAATTCCCTATTACCGAGACGGCGATATTAAACAACGTCTTACTTCATCATATATACGAATGTATTGACTTCACTGTCTTAATTACTTATTCTATAACTTCAAAGGATCTTAGTGCATTGTTCCTGGGTGAACCTCAGTCTCTGACAGATAAGAAAATTAGCTTAAACGTCTCCGACAGTGGAAATCTAAGATTCTGCGGCTACTTCCTCTGGTCGGCTTGCAAAATGTAAACAAACAACCCCCCAGTCTCAGTCCCAGTCCCCTCGGCTGATGCTCTGAAAGCATCAGCCGACATATCGATGCCATCGATGTTCGGCTTGAGGTACGCGGCGTTGTGATTGGCTGAGCTCGGCTCATAATCATTGCGGGAGTCGCTACCGAACGGCCGGCTGGTGTGGGAGTATTTTATAACAGGAATCAATGCATCCCCGTATTGAAGGGGGTAATTAACTAAGCTCTATAACTATATCCGTTTCAGAAGAATAGCTGCTATATTGTAGATTTTTAGTATGTAAATGTGGTAGGGTCTGTGTCTGTACGTAGTACGTGTGTGCGTGTGACTCAGATTCGGGTAGTGTACGTGAATCTGGTTAGCAGGCTGGATTGGCTCTTTTCTGGCGGCCTATCACAGACGTCCCAGCCTTAGGTGTTAGTTTGTTCGTGTGTGTGTCAACTACACGTATCTGACGGCACTCGGGACAGAAAAAACATAAGAACATATGAATTGAGGAGACTGCAAGAGGCCAGTTGACCTACACGAGGCAGTTCCTTGTCCCCCACCCTTAGAATAATGCAATATTTATCCATCCCACCTGTCATCCTTATCCATACTCTCATCCAACCGTTTTTTAAAGCTACCTATTGACTCAGCACTTACTACGTGTCTACCCAGCCTATTCCAATCGTTCACCACTCTGTTAGTGAATCAATATCTACCTATGTCTGTCCTGAATCTAAGTTTTTCTAGCTTGTATCCATTTCCACGTGTCCTATCCTGACTACTAATTTCTAAAACCTGATTAATGTTTCCCTTATTGATTTCTTTTACCCATTTGAAAACCTCAATCATATCCCCTCTTGCCCTCCTCTCTAGGGAGTGGAGATTAAGGCGTTTTAATCTATCTTTGTAGGGTAAATTTTTCAGCCCCTGAATCATCTAGGTCAGTGGTTCTCAAACTTTTCAAACTTACGGAACCCTTTCACATTTCCTGGCATTCGGAGGTACCCCCATACGACCCCCTCACCCAATATAGATGGAAATCTCTCCCCCTCCCATGTAGGTGAAACCTTCCCCCAACACACACACACACACACACACACACACACACACACACGACTAAATATGAAAATTCAAAGCTCAGTACTCAGAAACATAATTCTTACCTTTCTTAATGTGATGGGTGAGCTTGTTTCTGGCAACAGAGACCCTCAAAGTCTGGAACTATGTTTGTTAACTGCAGACGCATATCAGGTGCTGCATCCAACTTGCTTCGGTATTTGTTTTTTGTTGCAATTTAACGGGAGAAAGCTACTTCACACATATATGTTGTTGCAAAGGGCATGAGATGTTTCAATGCTCGTTTTGCTAATTCCGGGTACTCATGCAATAGGTTTATCCAGAAAGGAAGGAGAGAGTCCTTGTTGTATTTAGTTTTCAAAGTAAGGTCAGCTGAAATGTCAATCAGCTGTTTTTTTTCAGTCACTGGCAGGTTCTGCTTCATCACATTATCTGCATCCATGAATGGGTTACGTAGCCATGTCAGAGGGTCTGACTGCTTTGGAAAGTACTCTCGTAAGTTATCCTTTAATTGTTGTAAGTGGTGAATCATGCACTCTCTTGTACTGTCAGCCAGTTCTAAGGAGTTTTCGTTCAGGAATGCGTGGCAATTTGGCAGACACTCGGTCTGTCTTTTCTTTACACAGCCAATCCAGAACTCAATCTTAAGAAGAAAGGATTCAATTCTGTCTTGAACATTCAAAATGTTGATAGCAGAACCTTGTAACGATAAGTTAAGGTCATTTAACTTCAAAAATATGTCTGCAAGATAGGCCACCTTACATACCCAGACTTCATCAATGAACTGGCTTGACAGAGATGATTTGTGCTCCCTCAGAAATACTTCAATCTCATTTCTCAATTCATACACACGTGAAAGAATTTTACCGCGAGATAACCAGCGCACCTCTGTATGTAACAACAAGGTTTTGTGAATGGACCCCATCTCCTGACACAATGAGGCAAACACTCGAGAATGAAGAGGTCTAGCCTTAATGAAATTAACTACCTTGATTACTTCATTAAGTGTCTCTGTTAGATCTCTTGGCATCTTTTTCACAACGAGAGCTTCTCTATGAAGGCAACAGTGCTTATGCTCCGTAGCAGGTGCAACGTTTCTGATGAGACCAATTACACCCTTTACTTGGCCTGTCATTGCCTTTGCACCGTCAGTACAAACAGCTATGCAAAGGTCCCACCTAAGATAATTTTTGGTGAAGAAAGTGTCCAGGATCTTAAATATGTCTTCACCTCTTGTGGTTGTCTCAAGAGTTTGGCACAATAGCAGATCTTCGTGAACAGACTCATCTGACACATATCGTACAAACACAAGAAGGACAGCTAAACCTGCAACATCAGTCGATTCATCCAGTTGAATGGTGAAGCCCACTGGACTTGCTTTTATGTGATTTATTAACGCCATTTCACAATTATCTTCCATATCTTTGATTCGGCGTGATATGGTGTCATTTGACAGAGGTACAGTGTCAACAATCTTGCTGTATTTCTCTTCTAACATACAGGAAAGCACATCTTTCATGCACGGTTTTAGTAAAGATTCTGCAATTGTATGAGCTTCACCAGCCCTAGCAATGTGATAAATTACACGGTATGAGGCTTCAAGTGCCTTTCTATTGTCTTGGTAAGCAAATTTCTTGATGGAAACAATACATTTCTTTAATTGGGGAGGCGGTGGTCTAGTGGCTAGCGGTCGGGCATACCAGCTCAGGGCCCCGCGTTCAAGCCTCGGCACGGGCTGGCCACTTTTCTTCGTTACTACCGCCGAGTGGCCTAAGACCACCCACATGCTGCCATAACACCAACCTCGCCGGGACTGCAACGTTATATGCGCGAGGAGCTTCCGCTGGCAGCATGAGCCTATCAACAAGAAGAAACAAGGCGTCACTTAAAAAAACCTAACCCGCGCTACTAACGGGCGGAGGCCAATCATCTAAGGTCTCCTTGAAGCCTACCAGTGCCATGGGTAAAAGAAAATTGATCATGTTTTCTTACGAAATAATCACTGTGTTTGTTAACTAACTGTGGGTGTTTTGTTTCAAGGTGCCGCCTCAATTTTGCAGGATTCAAGCTACTGTTAGCCAAAACTTGATTACATTCAACACATTGTCCATCAGGAGCATTTTCGTCTCCAACTGACATGAAGCCAAATTTAATGTAACTGTCATCAAACTTGCGCTTCTTTGAATTTCCAGTACCTGATTTACTACCTCTTGATTCTTGTGTTACAGAAGTAGAGGTATGTAGTTCATGCATGGATTGTGTTTCATCACTAGCTTCACCTGTCTGTTCAGCATGCTCTCTACTCACAGTAGAATCAGTAGATGTGTTATCAAGTTTATCACCTTGCAACTCTGGCCGTAAGGTGTGGTATTTCAACCAATTTTCCATCTCAAAGATTTGATAATGCAATGGACAGCACGAAAGCAGTGCAATACGAGTCTCATGAGGCCCGCGGCTGTACTGGCGGCTATTACGAGCCAGCGGTAGGACTGGGACGCGTACAGACCCTGAACGGACCTGTACACTTCACGTACTGTCAGTCAGTCAGTCAGTCTCTCTCTCTCTCTCTCTCTCTCTCTCTCTCTCTCTCTCTCTCTCTCTCTCTCTCTCTCTCTCTCTCTCTCTCTCTCTCTCTCTCTCCTAAAATGCAAGTGATTTCATCCCTTTCATATTTAATCTTATCCATTCCTGTTCATATGAAATTATAAATAAATAAAAGTAAGCTTTTGTCAAACGTGTTTAAGTTTTTGCCACGGAACCCTTGAAAGGCCTTCACGGAACCCTGGGTTTCCGCGGAACACAGTTTGAGAACCACTGATCTAGGTCATTCTTCTCTGGACTGCCTCCAAGGAGCCTATATCCTTCCTATAATAAGAGGACCAAAATTGAGCTGCATAATCTCCTCGATCTCCAGAAGTGATGCTTCGGACGATGGTGCAGCTACAGCTACTGTTCCGATTTATATAGTTTTTGGCAAACAATTCTAAGGACTCGTAAATACTCGTGCCTAACTCGTAACTGTTCGTAACAACACGTAAACAGGTCGTAACTAACATGTAAAAGCTTCGATGAATAGTAACATTCCATAATATACTCGTAACAATTCGTAAAAAAACTCGTAAAATGCCCGTAAGTTGCTCGTAGTTATCCGTGACAATTCGTAACAAATCGTGGAATTTTTCCGTAAATACATCGTAATAATCCGTAATAAACCGTAAATAGCTCGTAATAACTCTTAAATCGGTTGTAAAAGTGGCCAAATCGTAAGGATCCGTGAATTTGTGCGATCTGTAAGGACTCGTAAGAAAAGTCCGTGAATGTGAAGGGGGTATTACTCCTACAAACACTCACACTTTCCATGCACATTACCACACTAGAACAGGCTTCCTCATATTATTATATAGAGCATAAGAACATAAGAACATAAGAAATGAGGAGACTGCAAAAGGCCAGTTAATGACCTACACGAGGCAGCTCCTTGTCCCCCACCCATGGAATAATTCAATATTTAGCCATCCCACCTGTCATCCTTATCCATACTCTGATCCAACCGTCTTTTAAAGCTACTTATTGACTCAGCACTTACTTCGTGTCTACCCAGCCTATTCCAATCGTTCACGATTCTGTTAGTGAACCAATATCTACCTATGTCTGTCCTGAATCTAAGTTTTTCTAGCTTGTACCCATTTCCACGTGTCCTATCCTGACTACTAAATTCTAAAACCTGATCAATGTTTCCCTTATTAATTCCTTTTACCCATTTGAAAACCTCAATCATATCCCCTCTTGCCCTCCTTCTCTCTAGGGAGTGGAAATTAAGACGTTTTAACCTATTGTTGTGGCGGGGTAGTTATTGGCGTGTGTTGTTGTGTGCAGTCGTCTTGTGCTGGACTCTCGAGTGTTGAGACAAGAGAGTACTGCTGTGCACTGTGTTGTCGCCGTGTGCTGTTGTGTGTGCGGTCGTCTTGTGCTGTACTGTCGAGTGTTGAGACAGTGCTGTCGTGCTGTACCCTGTAAGCGGGCTAGGATTAATACACGAGGAAAGGAAAAGAGATTTTAGTGTTTGACTAACCTCCCTGTCCCGCTAATCCCCCCTACAAGAACCCAGGAAGACATTCATCTCCTTAGTGTCCCAGGTAAGGAGGTGACGATGGTGACACCCACCGAAGTGAATAAAAAGGTGGGTGCCGTAACATTGGTGTCACAAAGTGGAATCTTAGCTGTTCAGTGTTGTTGAACAGTCACGTAGCGGTCCGGGGTTGAGACGGACGGGATGGAAGGTCAAGGCGAAGACGAGTCTGTGCAGCTGGCGAGCGCACGCAATGAAATGGATGAACTCAAGGACATGCTCGCAGTAGTGATAGCACAGGGACAGAGCACGAGTGCACAGACGCAGGACCTGAGGGAAATTATGAGAACTGGACTGCTGGCGGCGGCAAAAGAGTCACAACAGGCAGCCCGTGAACAGTGCGAGAGCCTCCGTGACGAGATGGCGCATCAGCTCGCAGAGATAAGGGCAGAAATGGACGAGTTACGGGCGGCTGTGGAAAGGCAGATGACCCAACAACAAGATGTGGAGCGGTTTGTTGGCACAGAGGGGCTTCCTGTGCGCTCCCTGGGTGGGAAGCATGACCATAGGGACGCCGTGTCAGAACCTGGGGGGGCGAGGCCCTGGGAAGGCGCTATTTACAGATAGCAGAGCGGTGTGGCGGCCCTGCCATGGTGCCCGACCCCGATGCGGCCAGTCCCTGCCGGCACTGTCACCCCTCCTTGCTCCCCTTCCCCACCAAGCTCTGCTTGCGGCGCCCAGTCAGCCTGCTCTCCGCGAGCGGTGGGTGGGGCTCGCAGAATGAGAAAACCTGCCGAGTTTGATGGCAGGGTGGCCTGGGAGGCCTACCAGGCACAGTTCGAGTTCCTGGCCCGAGGACAGGGCTGGGACGCTGAGGACATAACCATGCAGTTGGTGGCCAGCCTCCGTGGCCCGGCGCTGGAGATCCTGACCCACCTTACCCCAGGGCAGCGGTCGTCCTACGTAAGGGTGGCTGAGGCGCTGCAGCGGCAGTTTGGCAGTTCACTGCAGGCCGAGGTGTATAGAGCACGCCTAAAGGGGCGGGCACGCCAGCAAGGGGAGTCTCTGCCCCAGCTTGCCCAGGATTTGGAGACTCTGGTGCGACGCGCCTACCCTGCTGCCTCAGAGGAGATGGTAGCAGTGCTGGCCCGCGACCACTTCGTGGATGCTTTGGGGAGCCAGCAGGTGCAAATTTACGTCAAGCAGGCGCATCCAGTGGATGTGTATACAGCACTGGCGAAGGTTATGGAGTTTGAGGCCTTTCTGCACACCACTGGCGGGCCAGTGACGCCTGCTGCAAACTCTCACCACCTTCTTGCCAGGCGCATCCAGACCCAGCAAGCACAGCCACAGCAAATGGAGAGTGGCAATTCCAGCCAGTTCAGGGGATTTTGCTGGAACTGTAGGCAGCGGGGCCACAAGAGGAGCGAGTGTAAGGTCGAACGAAGGACGCGCTCGCTAGAGGAATTGCCCACTTACTCTTCCCCTCCACCCAGTTGCGGGAATTGTGGCCAGCAGGACCACACCAGGACCAACTGTGGGCAGCTGAAGGACGTAATGACGGTGGGGGGAAACGTGAACGGGCTGAGCACGAGGCCCGACGCTCAGCCACCATCCTCCGGGGGCCCCATCGTTTAAGCTATCACTTCTCCTTTTCACCAGTGGTCCAGGTGGCAGGCGCTGTGGATGGCCGTCCGTGCCGCCTGGTGGTGGACACTGGTGCTGAGAGGACGTTCGCCAGAGCGGACATAGTGGCCTCCCGGCACCTCCCTATTTCACAACAGCAGTTATGTGGAGTCACCGGACATTGTGTGGCCCTACGTGGTCCTGTGAGCGCGACAATTACTGTTGGAAGTGTGACACAAAAACTTTCGGTGTATGTCGTTAACATGGAGGAGCCCTGCTTGCTGGGATTGGACTTCTTAGCTAAGAGCGCGGCGAGTGTGGATATTGGGAGGCGCGTTTTGAAACTGCACGATGTTGAGGTGCCACTGCTCCCGATGTACGCCGCTGAGCAAGAAAAGGGTCCCGCAGCAGGACGTGCCCCCACCAAGGAAGGACCAGGAGTACACTGCTTGCTATCTAAGGAGGAGAAACGCGGAAGCAGTGCTACTGCAGCCCAGGAGGACAGAACAGCGGTGATCAGTGCTGAGGGTGAAGGAGCGGGCCGCGGGGGAGCCGGTGGACACATTACCCGCGCACTTGAGAGACCTGGCGGCTAGGAGTGCTATAAAGCTAACACCAGCACAAGTGAGTAAGATGGAGCGTTTGCTGGTCAAGTATGCAGACGTATTCAGCAGAGGTGACCACGACCTAGGCCGTACTTCGCTTGTGAGGCACTCCATTAGCACAGCCGACCATCCGCCGATAAAGCAGCCTCCTCGGCGCATCTCCCCAGCCAAACGTGATGAAATGCAGCGCATGGTGGACGAGATGGCAGCACAAGGGATAATTGAACGATCAAATAGTTCGTGGTTGTCGCCGGTAGTCCTGGTGGACAAAAAGGACGGGACAAAGCGCTTCTGTGTGGACTACCGGGCGCTGAACGAAGTAACGGTGAAAGACTCTTATCCCTTGCCAAGGATTGACGACACCTTGGACGCGCTGGCTGGTGTGCAATGGCTGTCTACTTTGGATTTGAAATCCGGGTACCACCAGGTGGAGATGGCTGAGGAAGATAAGAAGACGGCGTTCTCCTTCGGGCAGGGCCTGTGGCACTTTCAGGTAATGCCCTTTGGTGCGTGCAATGCTCCAAGCTGTTTTGAGCGCTTAATGGAACAAGTGCTGGACGGGATACAATGGAAGTCCGCCCTGGTCTACCTTGACGACGTCCTGGTGTTTGGGGGAACGTTTGAGGAGGAGCTCGGACGGCTGGAGGAGGTACTGTGCCGCCTGAGAGGTGCAAATCTGAAACTGAGCCCCAGGAAGTGCACGTTCTTTCAACACGAGGTGCCTTTTCTCGGGCACTTTGTGGGGAGAAGGGGCGTGCGCACAGACCCTAACAAGGTGGCTGCTGTGGTGGATTGGCCCGTGCCGACGTCGGTGGCGGACGTGAGGAGCTTTCTTGGCCTGTGTACCTATTACAGGAGGTTCGTGGAGGACTTTGCCTCCCTCGCCGCGCCGCTCCACCAACTCACCAGGAAGAATGCACGCTTTGTGTGGGACGAGGCGTGCCAGGGGGCCTTTGACAGCATAAAGGCGGCCCTGGCTGGTGCTCCTGTGCTACCTTTTCCTGTCCGTGATCTCCCTTACCTGTTGGACACCGATGCTAGTGCAAAGGGCATAGGTGCTGTCCTGTCACAGGTAAAGGAGGGGAAGGAGCACGTCCTGGCTTTCTACAGCGCGAAGTTCAGAAAACTCGAGAGGAACTATTGCGTGACCAGAAAGGAGCTTCTGGCAGTAGTCAGGAGTCTGGCCCACTTTCATCCGTACCTGTATGGGACCGAGTTCACCGTTAGGACGGACCACGCCGCCCTCCGCTGGCTCAAGACCCTCAAGGACCCAGAAAGGCAGCTCGCAAGGTGGCTGGGTCGCCTGGAACAGTACAACTATCGCATTGTGCATCGGCCGGGGAGGATGCACAATAATGCAGATAGTCTTAGCCGCAGGCCCTGCGAGGTGGGATGTTTACACTGCTCCAGGAGGGAGGCTGACCTACAAGACCCAGTGTGTCGCCGCCTCAGAGTGGGGGGAGAAGCCAGCGAGGTGACATTGCTGGCCCGTTTCCATGTACACCTCGAGGCAACCAGTATATATGCGTGGCTATGGATTACTTCACTAAATGGCCTGAGGCTTACGCCCTTCCAAACCACGAGGCTGCGACCGTGGCTGAGGTACTGGTGAGGGAGTTCTTCACCCGGTTTGGGGTTCCGGACGAGCTCCATTCAGACCAAGGGCGTGAATTTGAGTCCAGAGTCTTTCAACAGTGCTGCACGCTTCTGGCCGTGCATAAGACCCGCACCACGCCCCTGAGACCCCAGAGTGATGGTATGGTTGAAAGATTCAACCGTACCTTGGCTGAGGAGATCGCCAAGTACTGTCGCGAGGACCAACAGGACTGGGACTTGTGGCTGCCATTTGTCCTGATGGCATACAGATCAGCCGAGCAGGAGGCTACGGGCTATACACCTGGCCGCCTCATGTTTGGGCGGGAGCTGCGTCTGCCGCTGGATCTGGCGACAGGAAGACCGCCAGGTGAGGAGTTGCCGCCGACCACGCCGGAGTATGTGGCCACGCTGCAGAGGCGGATGGAAGCGACACGGCAGTGTGTGGCCCAGAACCTTCGCGTGGTACCAACAGCGCTCCCGTGACGCCAGCTACGCCGTAGGGGATAAAGTGTGGCTGCATAATCCTCGCAGGAAGCGTGGCCTCGCTCCCAAGCTCCAAAGTCCCTGGGAGGGACCTTTTACTGTACTAGAGGCTCTCTCGGATGTGACATACAAAATCAACGGTAGTGCCAGGAGGCGGACAATGGTGGTACACGTCTACCGCCTCTGGGCCTTCGCTGATCCTGGCCCATTTACGTGGGACCCGGGTGAGGGTGAGGAAGAGGAGAGGGACCATTGTGAGGAAAACCAGACACCCTCTACCTCCCGGGAGGGCAGTGTAGTGAGTGTGACCCTGGCCTCGGCGGAGGTGGACAGTGAAAGTGGCGACAGTGACGCTCAAGGGGACGATGTAGTTGTGCCATAGCCTTTCCACCGCTCCAACAGGTCGCGGAAGAGGCCGGCGTGGCTGGATGACTATGTCGAGGACAGTGACAGTGACGTGGAGTAATAGGCGGATCGTCTATTTTGTAAAGGAGGGGGTAGTGTTGTGGCGGGGTAGTTATTGGCGTGTGTTGTTGTGTGCAGTCGTCTTGTGCTGGACTCGAGTGTTGAGACAAGAAAGTACTGCTGTGCACTGTGTTGTCGCCATGTGCTGTTGTGTGTGCGGTCATCTTGTGCTGTACTGTCGAGTGTTGAGACAGTGCTGTCGTGCTGTACCCTGTAAGCGGGCTAGGATTAATACACGAGGAAAGGAAAAGAGATTTTAGTGTTTGACTAACCTCCCTGTCCCGCTAATCCCCCCTACAAGAACCCAGGAAGACATTCTTCTCCTTAGTGTCCCAGGTAAGGAGGTGACGTGGATGATGACACCCACCGAAGTGAGTTAAAAGGTGGGTGCCGTAACACTATCTTTAGAGGATACATTTCTCAGCCCCACTCGTTCACATAAATACACAATCATTGATCACCCCAACACAACACCACAATACAAACACAAACACACACACACACACACACACACACACACATACACACACATACTTCATTCACTTCCCTCCCCTGCACACTCGGAGCTAAATATTAATAACGTGGCTAACCTAATGCTAACTTGATTTCAATATTAACCCTATTTTTTTTTTATGGTAGATTTTGATGTGATTTAAATTTATTTGAAAGTTGTTCCCGTCGCAAATCGGAAGTCTCTATATACACGACCATAATGCAAATAACTATTCATTATGACAATGTCTAAAGGAACAGTTGATAGTCAGGGTCCTTGGTAGATGCCTGCGCCACTGTCATGCTGTCCCAGGACGATGCAGTCACTGCCGTCGAGCGCGGCGACAGTTGCAGCCGTCATAGCCTCTTCTATTTGTTCCCAATAATTTACTCCGGATCCTGCTCTGAATCCGAATCTGTTTTGGATTCGGTGGGTGCAAATAGAACATCAGAATCTGTTTTGGATTCGCTGGATCAAAACAATAACAATGAGAGGCCAGTCGCTGCCCAGCCGTCACACTAGTCACTTATCCGAGGAAGTGTTGAGAGTTACAGTTTTCATTACCTGATGCATTTAAGGCGACAGCGGCACCCCTAATTATCAGCAACCTGCTTATATTGAGAGGCCAGTGGTTGCCCAGCCATGATCAGCTATTGACGCTCACCACTTTTACTGGGACGTAAAATTAATAAAGGTCACCGATCGTCACAAGAGGTTAACCTCAAGATAAAGATAAGACCATGACCTGATCTGATCTGTGACATCAAGATCAAGATCAAGCAGTCAGGGGTGAGATCCACGAAACACTTACTGCGGCAATAACTGTGCCGGTAGCAAGATAACGCCAAGTTGTGATCCACGAAAGGGCTAACGCTGGCTTGCGGGGGTACAGTGACGTCACAAACAGCAGAAAATGTGTCAAGCTCCCCGCCATAACTTACTACTTTCTTAACCAGTAGTAACTTTGTCTATTTTCTGTTTTCGTGAGTGAAATGAAAGGAAATGTATGTTCAAAACATTATTGTAGCCATATAATTATATAAAATAGTTCCTGATCTACAGACATAGGTTTGCATGCAAATAAAAGCTACGATCTTATGAAGCGTACGTCTGGCAGCAGCGATGCCCCCGGCAGCTTCCCCCCCCCTCCCTCTCTCTCTCTCTCTCTCTCTCTCTCCCTTTCCATACTAAGGATACTGTTACGTATAGTTTCCTTGTTCCATACACTAAAATAAAATAAAGGTATAGGTATAAAAAGGGTATAGTTAACGTTCGTATTTATATACAATTCCTATGCGTAAAACAGAGAGAGAGAGAGAGAGAGAGAGAGAGAGAGAGAGAGAGAGAGAGAGAGAGAGAGAGAGAGAGAGAGAGAGAGATATCGTAAATTTACCTCTTATTTATTCTTATTATCTATTGATAGATGGGAACAAGGTTACTGCATGTATATATATTTTTGTCAGTGTGAGTGTCTTCTGTCTTTATGCTAGTATATTAAAATTCACAGCAAGGAATAATAAAATTAAATAATAAGGGTAACTAATATATTGTATAAAATAGGTAAAAAAAAGTATATTTTCCTAAAGCTATGAGATCTTTATAGGTAAAGAATATATATTATCTTGGAAACTTATATATTCTTTACCTATATAGATCTCATAATTTTAGGAAAATATACTTTCTTACCTATTTATACAATTCATTAGTTACCCTTATTATTTAATCTTATTATTCTTTGCTGTGAATTTTAACATACCAGCATAAACACAGAAGACACTCACACTGACAAAAAATATATACATGCAGTAACCTTGTTCCCTTCTATCAACCTTGGAAACTTATTTGTTCTAACAGCCTTCTCTCTTATTTTTCCATCCAGCTTTCCATGTTTGTATATATATATATATATATATATATATATATATATATATATATATATATATATATATATATATATATATATATATTATTATTTTTTTCTATAATGTTATTTCAGTATTTGTCAGTGTATTTCTTCATGACTCATCCTTAACTAATCAATTTAGGATATTAATTTAATGTATATATTATTGTTCAGTGTGTGTCTTTTCTTTTTATGATATTAGGTAAACATTTACAGCAAGGAATAATAAAATTAAGTAATATGGATGACTATAATATATTGAATAAAATTAGGTAGATAAAATATATTGAATAAAATTATGAGATCACTATAAAATATATCATCTTTGATACGTGAGTACCTTGGTAACATTTGAAAGACACATTGTATAAAAAAAAACACCCAAAAATAGTATACTAATCACACATGTATTACTTTACCAAGAACTATATTGCATGGTAAAAAAAAAAATTCTTACAGTTATGAGATCACTATAAAATATATCATCTTTGATACATGAGCAGCTTGGTAACATTTGAAAGACACATTGTATAAACAAAAATCCCCACCAATAAAAATTACAATGCAGCCTTAGGCTGTGTTTACACCGAACGAGTCGAGTCACATAGTCTTGACTCTATATGACTCGACAGTCAAGTTAACACAGTTTTCTAAGTAATTATGTAGGAACCAATCACCAAGGGCATGACTCGACTCACTTAGTGTGAATGGTTCCTGCAAAATTACTTAGAAAGCTGTGTTCCCTTGACTGGCGAGTCATATAGAGTCAAGACTATGTGACTTGACTCGAATTGACTCGTTTGGTGTAAACGCAGCCTTATAGCCAGAGTTTCAGAGTGGAGAGACACTTAGGTAGAGGAGCTGGCGACTAAGGAAACACAATATCTACACATAAAAACTTTATTTATGTGCAGATATGACCTCCTTCAGTGCCGCATGAGTCTCCCTAAGTGCCTCTTTCCTGACCTTAGTTCGAGCACAACCTCCCTAAGAACTCCTGCCATGTCCTTCTGGACCTCCACCAGGTTCTTCGTGATATCCACCAGATTGGACATGTGGTCCCGGGTCTCCTGTTGCATTTGGAGAACCTCTGGCACCAGGCGGTAGTCATCTCCATAACCTGAAATGAATAAAACATCCATTTGTTAAATCTTCAAAGTAATCATCTACGTTATAAAACTTTGTAATTAGGAATCAGTAATTAAAAAAAAAAAAATATATATATATATATATATATATATATATATATATATATATATATATATATATATATATATATATATATATATATATATATATATAAATGTAGGGTGATGGTGATGGTGAGTGAAGTAGTATCTGCCTTGCCTTTGCAGTAACGGGCTGTGTGGTCAGTGTTGATCTGCAGGTGGACCAAACCCCTCCGACAGCAGCTTCACTGTTGGAAAACATAATTATATCCTTAGTATGGTTAATTTAAGGAACACATTTAACTGAAGCAAATTTAACTGTAATATATGGCTTTGAAAACAGAAGTATGTATATAAATTGTATGACTTTAACATGCAACTTAAAATGTTGAAACAAAATTGATATTTCCAATACCGTGGAACTGGTATTGTATGTTCAATCCCATCCGAAACAAATATAATGCTGTCACTGGTGTCATCACTAGTTGATGGAAGTGGATGCCATGATCCAGTGACAGTGGTGCCGAGGCCTGCTTCAGCAGTGGTGCCGAGGCCTGCTTCAGCAGTGGTGCCGAGGCCTGCTTCAGCAGTGGTGCCGAGGCCTGCTTCGGCAGTGGTGCCGAGGTCTGCTTCGGCAGTGGTGCCAAGGCCTGCTTCGGCAGTGGTGCTGAGGCCTGCTTCGGCAGTGGTGCCGAGGCCTGCTTCAGCAGTGGTGCCGAGGCCTGCTTCAGCAGTGGTGCAGTGGTGCCCAGGCCTGCTTCGGCAGTGGTGCCGAGGCCTGCTTCGGCAGTGGTGCCGAGGCCTGCTTTGGCACTGGTGCCTTGGCCTGCTTTGGCAGTAGTGGTGAGGTCTGATGCGGCAGCACTGCGGAGGTCTATTGGAAGAAAAAAAAAATGACATATTGTAAGCAAAATGTATTTTACACAACAAGAATCTGCATACATGATTGCATATAACTATAAACACTGTAGTGTTACATACACCACTTATATAGTTGTGAATTCAGTATTTATTTTTCAATATACATCATAAATGTACAAACAACTTAAGTGTATAGTATGATCATTATAGAATTCTACACTGACTTACTAATTAGACTGTCCTGACTGTCAGGTATTGGCAGGCCTGCAAATGACGTTGGTGACAGGAAGTACATGAATGCTTCCTCCACTGTGGTGAATTTAGTGGGGACGGCAGGAAGCCCACCACCTATGGGAAACATTACAATATGTGAATTTGTTATAAATACAATGTAGCCACAAAGCAACATTTCTTTTCAATATTTATTTCAATATTAATCTAATTTACAACACCAATTAGTTAGTAGTTTACAACTTTAATTTTTTGGGACCACATAAGGCTGATAACAATGATGAAAAGCATGTACTACATAATATTAGCTCGGGATTTGTGTAGCAGGAGTAGAGGGGTTAAGTTTTACGCAGTTATGGCTATGTATTCATTAATTTAATTTTTCTAAGTGGGACAATCACATGTTTTATTCTGCCCTACTCTAATTAGGAAGAAGTTGTGAGTTTTAAGAAAAATATACGCCCGATAAATAAAGAATGGTATTTCTTTACAATTACTGCTCCACCTCTTTCTTTTTTCTCTCTTTCTCTACATACTATACATAGTGTACTCAACACATCTGTGAAGGTTTCAGGCGGCGCTCACCATTATTTACCTCGCAAAATGTCTGTGAAGTGAGGTTAAGTTATGTTAAGTTAGGTTGGTTAGGTTATGTAAAGTTATGGTTAGGTTACGGTTATATTAAGATAGGTTATGTTCGGTTGTTAGGGTACCTAATTTAACATAACCGTAACCTAACCTAACAACCGTTACCTACCCTAACCAACCTAACTTAACATAACCTAACATCACTTCACAGACGTTTTGCTATGTAAATAATGGTGAGCACCAACTAATCTTCACAGATGTGTTGAGTACACTATGCTTAATATGTAGGGAAAGAGAGAAAAAAGAAAGAGGTGGAGCAGTAGCCTAGTTATAAAGAAATACCATTCTTTATTTAGCGGGCGTATATTTTTCTTAAAATTCATTACTTCTTCCTAACTAGGGTAGGGCAGAATATTTGTTTACTATTCGCACGACCGTCGTGTAATATAATTTTAACCAAATACCTCAAGAGGATTGAACGTTAGTGGAAGATATGTGTGAAAGAAGTACATCATTAAGTTATAACGAGATGCATGAACACAAGTTATTCTTACCTGTCTGATTGCTTTCCTGAAATAGTTGGCCTGATTTTTTCTTTACCATTGATTTCTGATCTTTGAATTTGTTTCTGACATCATCAGGGAGTGCGATGAACTCTGCTTACACAGTTCACGCAATCCGTGATCTCTTGCCAAGCAAATGCTTTTGTTTGTGCGGTCACCTTCCTATCAAACTTGGCCATGACCACATGCTCATGTTTCTTAACATAAGAAATGAGGAGACTGCAAGAGGCCAGTTAACCTCTTCTACTATGGTCATGAGCTCTGCCTCGCTGAAATTTAGCCTACGAGGCTTTTTGCGAGCAGGTTCTGCCATGTTTTTTGTCTGTCGGACGAGAGACGAGAGACACAAGAGTGAAGAGACTGTTGTGTTTGTAAACACTGATAACGTGGATGGCTCGGGATTGGTTGCTGTGTTTTGTAAACAGTGTTGTGATTGGCTGGCGAGTACGTCAAGCATCGTGACGTCACTCGTGGCGTGACGTCAGTGAATCTCTTGCTACCGGGCTACTACCCTGAAAAGTCCCCCTTGTGGATGCCTTATAGAGCGAGGTAGCAGCGAGGTAGTAAAGTTTGCGTTAGTTTGTGGCGGCGTTATCTAGCTGCTATCTCCGTTCATGGATCCCAGCCCAGGCCTACAACGCCATCCCAGCTACCAGTCAGGTTCTGTATCAGACGAACTGACCCGGTGCCAAACGACTCGGTGCTAAATGACCCGGTGCTAAACGACCCGGTGTGAACGTGAAAATGTGTGAAATGACTTGATACCGTAAGAGACAGCATTGGTGTGACACATTGCCTCCCAAAGCATCACAACACACTTCCTGCAGCCGCTCACATGCAACACACAACCAACCCAAACACTTCTTTAGAGTCGGGCGGCCAAGACTTTTTGCGGACACTGTAGTTGTTGTTGTAGTAATAGTAATTGTAATAGTATTTATAATAGTAATAGTAGTAGTAGTAGGTTAGGTTAGGTTAGGTCGACCACTTCCACCCAGCCTTGTTATGGCAGGAGATGAGATGAAATGGCTCGGGTCCTGGTGGAGAGTGACCAGTACTAGATTCACTTGGATATCTACAGGATTTGCTGGCAGTATTCATGACCAATGGTGTCTATCTTTAAGCTCGATGAGTGAGCGAGTGTCAATGTTGCCTAATGAGTACTTCCCAACGACTAGTATACACATAGTGGGAGATTCTGCCTTCACTCTGCAGCCAGGATTGATGGTACCATTTAAGGATTTTGGAAATAACTCCATCACAAGCATTATATAACAAAAAGCTTTCTTTAACACATTTGGATTATTGAAAAATAGATTCAGGTCTCTGATGAACCTCGAAGTTAAACTTTAAAATGTTACACAAATTATTGTAGCATGCTGCACCCTCCATAACATTTTTTTTTAATTTAATGATTATCTTGAGGAATCAGACACTATGGACCCACCAGATGAATCTACTAATCCTAATCCAGCAACAGAGTTTGAGTCAAACAATCCCAATGCAGCTGCAAAAAGAAGAGGTTTATGTTCAATGTTTTCGTAATTCCACAACACACACACACACACACACGTAACAGATTGCTAGCCTATGCTGGTTGTTATTTAAAGTTAAGAAAATCCTCCGGTAACATTTACTTATGCTCAGGTAAAGTTAACATATACTACTATATGTTCATTATTTAATCATATTTTTTATAGTGATTAATAAATTATACATAATACCTCCTTTTTTTTATTCCTGTTTCATAATTCCTTTTTATAAAAATATGAAATAAAATCTGGTGTAAAGGCCTTACTCACTGTTTTCCTTAAAAAAATCGTAAATAAATAAATAATATATTATGTAAATGACCTCAATCACTGCTGCTGCTGCTTTCCCGCCGCCTTCTCTTCTGCATAGCAGTTAATTCATTGATTGCATCCACAACCTTATTTATCTTTTCCAGGTGCTGTTGCTGCTGTTGCAGCATCTGTTGCAATATTTGCATCATCTGAACCTGAATAATTTGTTTCTGTTCCCTATATTCATTTCTTTTTTTCTCCTTTTCTTTCACAACCTTTGTGTGTTCCTTAAAAGTTTCCATGATACTAGTCATGAAGTCTCTCATTTTCCTGTTGTGTGAGGGAGGTGGCAGCCGGATGGAATCATCGCGACTCCTTTTCTTGCCACTTTTGGCTCTAGAGGTTCCCTCGATGTCAATGTTAGCTGTGTTAAGCTTGAGGCTACTTCTGCCTCAGGAACCTGGCTGGAGGGACCAGGAATACCTACTGGTAGCTCCGGCATACAACTTACATTGGTCCTCAGGGCAGCTGCATTCAGAACCTGTGTAAGGAGGAGGGTGAAATTGAACACATTGAAGGGTGTGTGTGTGTGTGTGTGGTTTTTTTTTTTTTATTTTTTTTTTAATTTATTTATTTATTTTTTTTATTATATATATATATATATATATATATATATATATATATATATATATATAAAATACATTGAAAGGGTACTGGCTAAGGGAAAGCAAAAATAAGTAAAAAAATAAATCCCGCTTGTCGCCAGACCCTGTAAAGAGGACAGTAGGAGAAATATACATGGGGGAAGTCCAAATTAGTGTGAGAAGTGTCTTGACACTACTCTTTTGAAAGAAATACGAAAAAAGAAGCAAGATATAGTGGGAAGTATTGTAGATAATAAGAGTAGACACCACAAAGGAATACAAACAGCAACAGACCTATAAGTCCCTATTTGGCTGTTTGATTCCACTAAACTCCACTGACTATTATTAGTAGAGAAAGGATAATATACTAGCAAACTCCTCCACATCCCCTTTCCCTCTAGCTAAAGCTGCCTGAAAAGAAGCGATACCATTTAATATCAAAAAAGTACCAGGAGTTTAATAGGACAGTGAGAAGAATGGTGTGTATCTACGAAAGTAACTTTTAGATGCGAGTTTTAGACGGAAAATATGTGATGAAATCTTCAGTAAAGTATCTTAAGTACCTTAGATGCACCACTGTCATATATGTTTGTCGGATTGACAGCAGGGCTGTCATGGATCAATGCATGAATTTCTTCATAGAAGGTAGGCTTTGATATAGTAGCCGCACCAGTTTTCTTAGAATTATCAATGAATTTCTTGTATGCCCGCAGCAAATTTTTCCATTTTGAATTACATTGCTCGGCATTGAAGTTCATCTGAAACTGTAGGTTAAGGCTACACATAGAAAGTGTTAATGCATACATTGATAGTGATGAGTGTTGCAAAGCAGAGGTGCCAAATTAGTACATTAATTATGGAAAAAATGCATGTAAAATCATGGATTAGTCTATCTCTCGATAGCTTTTAACACACCTCCATTCCAGAACATCCCTTAAAGAGTTAGTAGGTGAGTTTCTGCTTTTCTATTTCAACACAATCTTTTCTTGTCCAAGCCATCCTCCCCCTCGACTACAATCAATATTACACTGGTGCTCATAATGCCTCTTCTATTTATTAAGAACCCTCACCATTCAATCTTCCAAATGACTTTCTTAAACTAGAACCCTCTCTTTTATATAACTTAAGAATATAAAACTCTTAAATACTATAACTTATTAGTTAATTTTATTGCAATATCTTTTCATATGGCTTTCTTTTTGGTAACTTTATCTTGGATAAATGTATAGTTATCTTTGACTAGTTGGAGGAATGTGTCGATGATAGTTGGCAGCCACACTCCTTCCTTCCCAAGACTGGAACATGCATGATTTTGCTCTTCTGGTGTGAGTGTGAACTGAGTTACTAGCAATGGGAGAAGAATATGAAAAATTTATTATGCCTGTTCTGTATCCCCCACAAAATTCAGAGGATCTAAAGATTCAACACTAGGAACAATAGGAATATGAACTATAAAATAAATCAATAATGTATTAATAATTTTGCACCAGATTTCTATACCTTGAGCTGGTTCATGTTCATTTGAAGGTATGTCCTTATGCACAGTATTCTCGTGCTCCAAAAATGCTTCATGTGTTGTAAATACCATGTTGCAAGGTTGGCATAGATACCTAAGGGAATCATGCAGACAAATATAATTTTTGGTCACCACAATACAGCACATGTATGAGGTAGTATACACAAAAAACAACCTAACATATATAGTTGCAAGTACTGAAGACATGTTAGTAGTATTATACCTCTGAACCAACAAACTACAAAATATTTGGAAATGTTATTTTCCAGTATGTGGTATATTCTGAGGAAGTTTACTAAAAAAAAATATTTGTTTGGCGGTTCCAGTGGGCGGTCCCGGGGCTAGGTTAGGTAAAAACCCTTCCATTCGTCTTCCCTCATTCCGCAAAAAAAAAAAAAAAAAAATTGCATTTCCACAGGTTCCAATGTTTGTTGAGAGGCGATGAGGAGTTGGTATATCTCATTAACTCTTTATTTACGATGAGAATGAGTGTCAAAGTCGTCTTAAGCACAATGTGGGAGTGATGGGAATGCAGGAAAATATATTTAATTTTAGAGTAAAACATTGCTCAAAAGTATAAATTTTGCCTGTTGCTTGGACAGTCAAACCCCATCAGATCATTCCAAAAATATTACTAAGATATTTAAAACTAACCCTGGGGTATCATAACCCCTGTTTACAAAATATCATCCTACATAGCACATAACCCAGTTGTTTTTCATTTGCTAACCTAACCTAACCAATTGCTATCTATACTCATGATTATTCATAATCAAGACAATCGTTATATATATTCTGGATTATTCATAATCAAACAAAACGTTATCTATGCTCAGGATTATTCATAATGTATAACAATGAATATTTTTTTAGTAGAGGCTGCTGTTATATATCTCCTTTGTTTCTGGTATTCATTACCACCATTATATAATTTTGTGCCTACAATAACATTCCTGCAACTTTTGCTTTTCATCTATGATCCCCTCGTACATGTATAAGGTTTTATTGAGAGTGTATATATATATATCTAACTTCTGAGTAGAGTCTGCTGTTATATATCTCCCTTGTTTCTGGTATTTATTATCAACATTATATAATTTTGTGCATACAGTAACATTCCTACAACTTTTCCTTACCATCTATTATCCTCCTCGTACATGTTTAAGGTTTTATTGAGAGTGAATACAAATATTAACCTCTGAGAAGAGGCTGGCTCAGGCTGATGCAAAAAACCCGCGAACGAGTGTCGTCTGCTATAACCCACCTCCGGAAACAGATTTGACGGATTCATGAATCTGTTACAGATCATGGGTTAAGTTTTTTTTTATTTTTATTTTTTTTTTATTTTTTTATTAAAAGGGTAATGGCTAAGGGAAAACAGAAATAAGTAAAAAAAAATCCCGCTTGTCGCCAGACCCTGTAAAGAGGACAGTAGGAGAATAGAAGCAAGGGGTGGAGATCCAGTTAACATTAGAGGTGTCTTGACACTCCTCTCTTGAAAGAGTTCAAATCATAGGCAGGTGGAAAAACAGACAAAGGAAGAGAGTTCCAGAGTTTACCAGTGTAAGGGATGAAAGAGTGAAGATACTGGTTAACTCTTGCATTAGGAAGATGGACAGAATAAGGATGAGAAGAAGTAGAAAGTCTTGTGCAGCGAGGCCGCGGGAGGGGGGGAGGCATGCAGTTAGCAAGTTCAGAAGAGCAGTCAGCATGAAAATAGCGGTAAAAGATAGATAAAGATGCATCATTGCGGCGGTGACTTAAAGAATCAAGAAAGTCAGTTAGAGGAGGAGAGTTGATGAGACGAAAAGCTTTAGACTCCACCCTGTTTAAAAGAGCTGTGTGAGTTGAGCCCCCCCAGACATGTGAGCCATACTCCATACATGGGCGGATAAGGCCCCTGTACAGAGCAAGCAGCTGAGAGGGAGAGAAAAATGGACGCAGACGCCATAGGACACCTAACTTCTTGGAAGCTGATTTAGCAAGAGTAGAGATATGAAATTGCCAGTTTAGATTTTTAGCAAAGGATAGACCGAGTGTGTTTAATGTGGTGGAGAGGGGAAGTTGAGTGTCATTGAAGAAGAGGGGATAGTTATCTGGAAGGTTATGTCGAGTAGATAGTTGTAGAAATTGAGTTTTTGAGGCATTGAACAAAACTAGGTTTGCTCCGCCCCAATCAGAAACAAGTGAAAGATCAGAAGTTAAGCGTCCTATAGCATCTCGCCTTGAGTCATTTAATTCTTGTTGGGTTGGGCGTCTGTTGTACGACGTTGAGAAATGCAAGGTGGTGTCATCAGCATAGGAGTGGATAGGGCATTGAGTCAGATTTAGGAGATCATTGATGAATAATAGAAAGAGAGTGGGTGATAGGACAGAACCCTGAGGAACACCACTGTTGATAGTTTTAGGAGAAGAACAATGACCGTCCACTACAGCAGCAATAGACCGGTCGGAAAGGAAACTAGAGATGAAGGTACAGAGAGAAGGATAGAATCCGTAGGAGGGTAGTTTAGATATTAAAGATTTATGCCAGACTCTATCGAAGGCTTTCGATATGTCAAGGCCGACAGCAAAGGTTTCACCGAAGTCCCTAAAAGAGGATGACCAAGATTCAGTTAGGAAAGCAAGAAGATCACCAGTAGATCGGCCTTTACGGAAACCATACTGGCAATCAGAGAGAAGGTTGTGAGCTGATAGATGCCTCATTATCTTCTTGTTAAGGACAGATTCAAAGGCTTTAGAAAGGCAGGAAATCAAAGCTATAGGGCGGTAGTTAGAAGGATTGGAGTGGTCACCCTTTTTAGGGACAGGTTGAATGTGAGCAAACTTCCAGCAAGAAGGATAGGTAGAAGTAGAGAGACACAGACGAAAGAGTTTGACCAGGCAGTGAGCGAGTTCGGAAGCACAGTTTTTGAGAACAACAGGAGGGACACCATCCGGACCGTAAGCCTTCCGAGAATCAAGGCCAGAGAGGGCATGGAAAACGTCATAATAAAGAATTCTAATTTTAGGGATGAAGTAGTCAGAGGGTGGAGGAGTAGGAGGAATATGCCCAGTATCATCCAAAGTAGAGTTGGTAGCAAAGGTTTGAGCGAAGAGTTCAGCTTTAGAGAAAGAAGAGACAGCTGTGGGGCCATCTGGTTGAAGTAAAGGAGGGAAAGATGAAGAAGTAAAATTGTTAGAGATATTATTTGCTAGATGCCAGAAATCACGAGAAGAGTTAGAGTTGGAAAGATTTTGACATTTTCTATTGATGAAAGAGTTTTTAGTAAGTTGGAGAATAGATTTGGCATGATTACGAGCAGAAATATATAGGGCATGAGTTTCAGCAGATGGATGGCTACGGTACCGTTTGTGAGCCGCCTCTCTATCATTGACAGCACGAGAACAAGCAGAGTTAAACCAGGGCTTTTTAGCTTTAGTATTAGAGAAAGTATGAGGAATGTATAGCTCCATGCCAGAGATAATCACCTCTGTTATGCGCTCGGCACACAGAGAAGGATCTCTGACATGGTAGCAATAATCATCCCAAGGAAAATCAGAATAGTACTGCCTCAGGTCTTCCCACTTAGCAGAGTTGAAATGCCAGAAGCACCTCTGCTTAGGCTGGTCCTGAGGCTGCACTGAAGTGATAGGACAGGTAACGGAAATAAGATTGTGATCGGAGGAGCCCAACAGAGAGGAAAGTTTAACAGAGTAAGCTGAAGGGTTGGAAGTTAGGAAAAGATCAAGAATGTTGGGCGTGCATGAAGGATAGCAAAGTTGAAGGTTTGTTCACCAGGTTGGTCAGTGAAAGAAGATGAAAGCCAAAGCTGGTGGTGAACATTGAAATCTCCTAAAATGGAGATCTCAGCATAAGGAAAGTGAGATAGGATGTGCTCCACCTTGGAAGTCAAATAGTCAAAGAATTTTACATAGTCAGAGGAATTAGGTGAGAGATATACAGCACAGATGAATTTAGTTAGAGAGTGACATTGAAGTCTTAGCCAGATGGTAGAAAATTCTGAAGATTCAAGATTGTGGGCACGAGAGCAAGTAATGTCGTTACGCACATATGCGCAACAGCCAGCTTTGGATTGAAAATAAGGATAGAGAAAGTAGGAGGGAACAGAGAAGGGGCTGCTGTCAGTAATCACAGACAACTGTGTTTCAGTTAGGAAGAGAAGATGAGGTTTAGTGGAGGAGAGATAGTGTTCCACAGATTGGAAATTAGATCTAAGGCCACGAATGTTGCAGAAATCGAGAGTAAAAGTATTAGAGGAAGTGTCAAGACACCCGAGGTCGTCAGCAGAGGGGCAGTCCGACCTGGGGACATTTATGGTCCCCTCCCCAGATGGGGACTCCGAGGCTGGGTGTGGTGAAGCCATTTTTAAATTTTGATTTGAAGAGAGTGTAAAAGTGTAAGGTGTAGTAACGTTATGTAGGTAGTAGAAGAAGTTGTCTTTAGAGGGCAGGCTGCAGCTGCTCTCTTGTGTAAATGAGACACTAAGGGAACCGGGAAGAGAGGACACGGAGAATCACTGTCTGCAGCACTGCCTACATCCCCGTAAGTACCTCTCCTGGAGTATTCCACCGGGCGGCAGATGTCTACTGCCTACTATCTATAAGATGGTAAATAGAACACGATTTCGCGGCTAAGCCCCGCCCAGAGCGGCCAAGCCCCGCCCAGATTCAGTAATCTGAAACGGATTCACGCAAATCCATCGTTGATCGATGAGTGAATCGCAGCGTTGAGAGAACACGCGACTAAGGAAATGTGTTCATCCCATGGGGAGCTTGAACCGGCAATGAAACGTAATATGTCGAGAATTCGACGGTTTGCTCTTTCAACTTTTCCGTTCACCTGAGGGGAATATGGAATGATGTTACACTTTTTGATATGGAATGACTCGCAGACAGCATTGTTGAATTCGGTGCCATTATCCGACAGTAGCACCTTAGGGGACGCATACCGGCAGATAACTTCATCTATCAGTGCTCGTGCAACAGAACATGCAGATTTGTCCTTGAGAGGAACCAAGATACTGAATCGTGAAAAACTATCAATGCAAACGAGCAAGTAGTGGAAACCGTTCTCGGTCAAAGGAAATTTCAACACGTCGACTGACAGACTGTCCTATGGCGCATGAGGGATAGGGTAAGCGAGATTTGGAGATTCGTGGTGAAGAGAGGGGCGATGCTCAGCACAAGAGGCACATAAGAGGCAGTGACGAGTGATGTCTTTCCGCATGGAAGGCCAGAAATACGACCTTTGAGCCTGTTTGAATGATCTATCTTTGCGTGGGTGACCAGCAAGAGGTGAGTCATGAATGTGGTACAAGATAGTGGGCACGAGGGCTTCTGGAATGACAAGCTGAGATGCATGATGTAAGGCATCGTCCTCAGAAATGACAGTACTTGATTTATAGAGGACATCATCTCGAAGCAGAAAGGAGTCTGGGGAGAATGGCAAGCTTGGAAGGTTATTGGCATCACCTGACTCAAGGTAGTAAATGAGACGTGTGCAGAAATGGTCAGAGCGTTGAGAGGATTTGACTTCCTCAAGGGTAGGGAGTGACTGTGATGTTGTAAGTAGGGCAACAGGAGCGACATGATGGGACAGAGCGTCAGCGACAGAATTAGCTTTACCTGGGATGTACGCGAATGAAGGATTATATTCTTGAACGGTGAGTTGCCAACGGGCAAATTTTCCAGTTAAGCTGGTTCCTTTGAACAACTCTGTGACAGCAAAATGATCGGTCAGAACGTGGATACGATATCCGAGTATTATGTCTCTGAAATGACGAAGTGACCAAACCACTGCGAGAGCTTCGCGGTGTGTGACGCTGTAGTTGCGCTCAACAGCATTGAGCAACCGACTGGCGAAGGCAACGGCGCGTGATTTACCGTTGTTGTCACATTGCATGAGGACTGAACCGATACCGATGTTTGACGCGTCAGTGCAAAGGGTAAAGTCCTTGTTGAAGTCGGGAAAAGCGAGGACGGGAGCGTTGCATAAGGCTTGTTTGAGGGTTGTGAACGCATTCTCGCGCTCGTCTGTCCATTCAAATTATATGTTCCTTTTAAACAGGGATGTGAGAGGTTGAGCGATCTTACTGAAATCCTTGATGAATTGGTGATAAAATCCTGCGAGACCAATGAAGCTACGAACGTCGTCAGCAGAATTAGGAGTCGGGAACTGTGATATTGCATGAATCTTGTCATCAAGGGTGTGGATACCATCTTTGTCGACTTTATGGCCTAAGAATTTGATTTCGCTTTTGAGGAACTGACATTTACTGAGTTTTAGCGTCAAACCGACTTTTACGAAACGTGACAGAACGTCCGATAAGGTATCGAGGTGCTCGGGAAGGTCTTTGGACCTTACGTCGTCCAAGTAGCAAAACACCGAATTACCTAAGAGGCCAGAGAGAGTTGAGTTCATTAGACGCATGAATGTTAAGGGTGAGTTTCTAAGACCCATGGCCATACACTTGAAGGCGTACTGGCCAGATGATGTGATGAACCCTGTGTAGGGCCATGAACTTTCTTCCAGTTCGACCTGGAAGAACCCAGACTG
Source organism: Metacarcinus magister (assembly GCA_029783475.1). Classification (NCBI taxonomy): domain Eukaryota; kingdom Metazoa; phylum Arthropoda; class Malacostraca; order Decapoda; family Cancridae; genus Metacarcinus; species Metacarcinus magister. The sequence goes on along the minus strand of JAPQNM010000003.1, from coordinate 28,527,116 downwards.
AAGGTCGAGGGTAGAAAATACACTGTTTGAATCACCTATTGACTGGAGGAGATCAGATAAAACTGGCATTGGAAATCGATCGGGAATCGTTGCGGCATTTAAACCACGGAAATCAACGACGACTCTCCACTCACCATTGGACTTAGGGACGAGAAACAGCGGGGCATTGAATGGCGAGGCCGCAGGTTCTATGATGTCCTCGTCCAGCATGGCTCTGACAGCGTCGTCCATCAACGTCCTGCGGCTATGCGGGATGTGATATGCTGGGACGTAAGTGGGTGTCGAGCCTGGGGTGAGGTGGATGGAATGGTAGACAGCATCGGTCTTTCCCCGAGGTTCACGCGGGAGAGAGACACAGGACCTGTAAGCCGATAAGAGGGCGAGTAAATCTGGTCTCGACTCAGGGAAATCTACATCACCAAGATGCTGAGCAAGTAGAGGAGGAGGCTGTGATGGAGAGTCTGTGACAGGTGGTGAAGACAAGGAAATATGACAAGGGGATGAGGCGACAGGGATGACAGGGGCAGGATAGGGGAGAACTTCACCTAGAGTCACGCCGGATTTAAGGAATATAGGATAATTAGTGAGGTTTTGAATTGCAATACGGCAAGAACCATCATCCTCGAGAGTTGCAAGAACTGACTCAAAAGCGACACCATTCACTCGGGAAAAGTCGGGCAAACATAAGACGTCTGTCCCGGGGAGCACACCTTTGACGGCAACACACACCAAACAAAGGTCGGTCTGTGTAACTACCACTGGGGAGGTCAACACAGCTTTCCTGAGTCTGGCGGTCGAGAAGACGTCAGAGAGTGTTGGTGGGGGGAAGGTTGTCGGTGTCGCTGGGCAGCGCTTCGCTAAGCGAGTCGGCTGGCGTGGAGGATGACAAGGGAGGGGCAGGTGTTACTGAGGGTGACTTGGGCAGAGAGGGAGAGACGGGAGGTAAGTCATGGCAAGACGTGGGCGTAGCGATATAGACATCAGGTGAAGACGGAGACTCATGGGAGGGAGAGACAGAGATGAAGGTACCATTCTGGGCAATTTGATGAGTGGAAGGGAAAAGTGAGATGTTGAAGTGAGACATAGTATGGTAACCTATTAACATGTCAGCTGAGAAACATACATCATCAATGACATATAAATAATATGATATGATATGGAAGGTTCTAGTGGAGACAAGGAGACATCGAGGAGGACCTTGCTATGAGGCATGACAATGTTACCAGAGATACCACTAACGGTGATGTCCGGAGGGTAACTCTGAATTTTATGCTTTTAGGCGACAGAGAGTTTGTCAAAAGCATGAGATTTGATAATGTTTACCGCGGCGCCAAAATCGAAAAACGCACGGCATGTCTGAGAAGCTGATTTGACAGCAGCAGTAAGGCCTTTAAAAAATCCGGAGGATTTTACAGAAACACAAGGGAGAGGCGCTGGCTGAATGTCAAAGTGAACGCGTGTTTGAGAAGACTTGCTGGAGGCGGAAGGTGAGGCTGTCTTAAGGATCGGTTTAAGGATCACGGGGGCGTTGTGAGGCTTGGGCGCGAGGAGTTTCTCGAATAATGAGAAGAGGATTGCATCTGCGATTTATATAATCGGCATTCCGTTAGCGAGTGGCCACGTCTGTTGTGAAGGGAGCAAAACGCATTTTGATTGTATTGAGAGCGGCCTTGTTCGTCGAGCAAAACGTGGCAGTGAGCTAATACATGACCTTTGAGTCTGCATCGGTGACAAGTTACATTTCTCGACGGTGAGCGAGGACGAGATTGTGATCTATAGCGTGATAAAGGGCGAGAACGTGAAGATGGTGTGAGACTGGGAGAATTGTGGTACTGAGAGACTGGACTCACGGGTAAAGAGAGGGGGGTCTGAACTATACTGACTGGTTGAGGAATGAGCGGTGATTTCTCGGATATTTTCTTACAAAGATCGTACAAGAAATCTTCTTTACTGAATTTAATGTCGCTTGCAACTGTGAATGTCGGTGAGTCGAACTGGACAAGGAACAGGAAATATGACATGAGACGTTTGAAATCCTCAGAAGATATTTTCCCGTTCTCGTCGATCCACTGTAATCATTTCATCTGGTCTGTTAGTTCTGCACTTAGAGAGGATGCAATATTTTCTGCTTTATAGACATCGTGCGTAGAACGGGCGACATGAGTGAGGGTCTGAGCAATTTTAAGGAACGAATGAGTTGCACCTAATTTAGAATGACCAGAAAAATGAGAAATTAAGGCAGCAGTGAACTCATCGTACATGGAGAAACTTAGGAATTTATCAGTCTTTATCAATTTACCAGCAAAGCTAGAAGCAGAGCGACATATACATTTGTCAGCGACACGACGAACAAAAGCGTGAACTGACTCAGAGTATGTACCAGAAAATGGAGGAATAGAGACGTTATCTGACATGAGAGTGACTTGAGGGGTGGGAGCGTGAGTTGGTTGGCCGACAGACATCGTGGAGGAATGTGCAATAATTTGAATTCACTGAACAATAGGGAAACGAACGAAAATTGACGGGAAATTAAAGCACAATGAAGAAAGACATACAATCAGGAAATAATAAGAAGTACTTAACTGAATCCGTAGGGCGGAGGCCAGGATGATGTAACACGTGGCGGCTGGACAGGCCACGTGGTGAGGTAGATGGGCGAGCGTTGGATGGGCCACGTGGTGGGTACTGGGTGGTGGAAGATGGCGAGCTGGGATGATGTAGAACTCCGGGGGAAGGCGACCAGACGGCAGAGTCCGAATGGAAGGAGGACGAAGGGCAGGACAAAGATGGAGGTGGACTTGATGATGGGGACGTCGAGACGGCAGGGAGAGGCAGAGCAGGCGCCGATAAGGAAGCTTCTTGAGGCACCAGGTATGGCGAGGAGGCTTGTGCTCACTCAAGTAGACTCACTTGAGCGGAGACTATTGCAGAAGGGGCGACGAAGGAACGTGACTGCAGGAACGCAGACGAGGAATGCCAGGGGCGAGGTGTGGCGACTGTAGGCTGTGGTCACGTAGGCTCTGGGTGGTGCGTTGGTGTGGGTGAGTGGGCGCGCAGTGTGGGCGAGCTCTTGATATGGGAGGCTTGGATTCGTTTTTCGTCGCTTAGAAGGACGAAATATATTGGAGTATATATTGGAGTATACTCAATACATATAAATGCACCAGTATTTCTCCGCGCCCGAAATATACCAGAGGTAGAATGGTAAAAACAGCTTGAGGTTTTCTTGATCTTATTTGCACGATATATATTATGTACAGTTGATGGGAGACTGGAACTCCTTGGTCACCGAGAGAGAGTTGAGTGATGGTAGCCGGTGAATGAGTGAGCTGTGTCTGACTTAGAACGGGGGAGAGTCTCTATTTAAATCCGCTGGAAAGGCGAGGGGAAAAAGCCTATGTGAGAAAGCGTAGAACAACACAGGTGAGGCGACTAGATTCTACCATTGCTCACTCTGTTGGATGCACCTGGCGAAAGGGCTTGGCTGGAATTTGATTTTGACAAAGGAGGCCCTCTTGGGACCTCGGCTCCCCTGAGGCGGAGGGTCTCCAGAGACCAGACCAGGATGCGGAAATACACACTCTCTCTCTCTCTCTCTCGGCTCCTAATATAAAGGAACTACTTAATACTATACGTTACAGATATATATATATATATATATATATATATATATATATATATATATATATATATATATATATATATATGATACAGACCTAGCACCCGTTAAGTGGCGGAAGGGAACTCTGGATGTGGAGAGATTGTGGCAGCGATTCCTAATGGATATTACTCACTGCAGTCTTACCTTACTCTTATCAACTGTGGGCCATCACGATTTGCTGTCTGGCGTCGGCTCAGGCTTCAGACCAGTGCAAACATCATCGAATAGCTTGAGGCAGTGTTTCATGAGCATGGGGCGCCAGAAGAGCTGTTAACCGACAACGACACAGCTTTCCTCAGCATGTTGTTTGCCGAGTTTGCAGCGTGGTGGTGTGTGTCTCTGTTTTCGATGTGCACACGTCGCATCCGGGAATGGCATAGCTGATAGATGCCATCATACTGTGAAGGTCATCGCTGCGAGAAAGGGCTGCTCTATAGAGGAGGCAGTGTAGCCTACCTGTACAATCTGAGACCTCGGGATGACCATACGCCGTCAACCGTGCCTGCCAACATGCTGTACCGGTATTCTGTCAGGGTTCGCGGAGTGGACCCCTGTGAGAAAGAAGAACCGGAGAAGGACGGCTGTTACCAGGCAGGGGATGAGGTATGGGTGAAGCCGCCGGGTGTAGGACAAAACCCCCAGCGGACAAAACCCCCATAGGACAAAACCCCCGCGGACAAAACCCTCACGGACAAAACCCCCAAGATAAAAGTGCGAAGTAGGACAAAACCCCCAAGTTAAATATTTTTTTTCTTTTTCTTAAATACCTTTTAATACCATTAACATTAATAGAAAAAATATAATGTAAGTAATCTATACTGAAGTAATCATGAAAAATATTATAATTTCTCTTTGTGTTAGTTCACTTTAATACCTTTTAATACCATTAAAATTAAAAGCAGAAATATAATGAAAGTAATTTATGCTGAAGTAATCATGAAAAATATTATAAATATCTCTGTGTTGGTTCACTCCACCTGATCATTGTTTTGTCTACCTGAGTACCTGCAAACAACCGCTATGGAAAAAATGCAGACAAGTACGGATAAAGAGAAACATTGACCTGTTCATTACGATTTATTATTAATAATAATAACAATAATAATTTTATTCCACCCGAAGGCATAGGCTATATACAAACAGATAAAGTTAATGTTACTATAACCTGATGCTCTGCCCTATGCCATTCAGAAACTCCTCCATAGTCTTTTTCTTATTTACATAGTCTTGACACAGGTTTTTTAAACGCTGTTGATGCTCCTTTGTGGCACGTTTGACCCGTTTTCTTGGAGGCTCACCACGGGAATCCTTAATCAGGGCTGCTGATACCAGAGCTTGATCCTTCCTGATAGTTTGAATGGCCTTCCAGATGGTTGGGTGGTTATGCCCCACAAGCTCATGGAAAGAAAAATTCCAAGTCTCACATAAGTTGTTGGTGCGACTCTCATTATCAATGGTTGCCTGATGAACATTCCATAAATGTGGCGGAAACAGGGGAGGAATCTTTCTCACGCGTATTGGAGGAATTATTCCATCAGGAAGAGCTGGTGGCTGGATGCGACGATGAGTGCCGAACACATAGGTGCTACTGAAATAGTCCACTAGGTCTCCCAGTCCTTCAACATCAGGTATATTCTCCATCAGATAACCAATCCCAATGGCCACTTCATTTATAGGTAGAAACGCCAGTCCATCCAACATTCCACAAAAATATTTCACTCGATCATCACTCCTGTACGCAGTAGTTAGTCCTAAACTTTGCACTTTCCTCCATGTACTTTGGGTCAGATGGTAGAAACAGCCATGAGAAGACACGTGTGGTCCCAGAACTGTAGAAATAGTGTTGAGCATTGCACGTTCAAAATCAGTTATCACATTGGTGGGATCTGGATTGAATCCCAGATGATTACATTTATCCAAGATTACCCTGAGGAGTTCTTCATAGACAGAAAGGCATACACACATGTTACAGCAGATAAGCCAAGGGGAACTCGGATGATGTATAATTGCTGGAAAATTCTTGGAGCTGTTGCAAAGGTCCCATCCATAAACCATGTGGTACTGCGGGATAGATGTTCAAGTGCCTGGTTGGTTGCAAACACTATAATCCTCTCTGTCGATTCAGGTCCGTTGTCATGAATGAGAAAATCTTGATATTCTGGAGCTCCCGTAGTTTTCCATTCACCACTGATTTGCTCCAATTCTCGTAGGGATTTAGGGTCTTTTGGCAATGCTCCTTTCTGTAGACGTCGAACATTGCGCTTCAAAGAGTCATTTCTACCAATGGCACAACGAACTTGGAGTGGTTGTTGACATATGTTGTCTGCAATAATATTTGCAGGTCTGACCCTGTTGGTCACAGCGACTGCCTTTATGGTGTTTTTCACTTTGGCTGCTTCAACCTTGTTAGGGTCTGGGTCGTGGCTATGCTCAGTCACAGAAAGCAGTTGTTTCACCTCCATATCTGTATAAGCACAACTTTTACACGATAATGCATTCCTTTGAGAACATTCCCAACGTATTCTTGTAGTGCTTGAGCTCTTCTTGGTGTACAAGTAGCCTTCTGTACACAGTTTAGAGCCTCCTTTATTGTTCTTGATGATCTCCATTGTATATCCACAAAGGCAGCAGTTGAAGTGGAACTGATGCCATATTAAATCTAGCAAGCTTATATACACTCACCTGACCTGACCTGCCCTTCCCAGTAACACCTGACTGGTGACCTGACAGCGTCAGGTTACCTTACCTGTCTTAATTATTTCCATAGCAGTTGGTTGCAAGTTGGCCTTCCTTTACACTGTTTGTTTCTTTTGAGAAAGATAGGCTTTTAATATTTATGATAAATTTCATGATTACTTCAGTAAATTTAATTATATATGATATAAAATAAATTATATCCTAAATATAACTGATGGGGTTATATTTCATAATTTTTCCTTTACATATTTTGTAATATTTCGTCACACAAAGTAGTTGCTTCACCTCCAAATCTGTATGAGCACAACCTTTACAAGGAAATGTATTATTCCTAGAACATTCCCAACGTATTCATGTACTGTTTGAGCTCTTCTTGATGTATAAGTAGCCTCATTATGTTATCATGGTGGTGAGGTGGACCCTATTCACACACCTGACCTGACATACCCTTCCCTTCAGATTAACTTACCTGTCTACATTCTTTCCTTTTACAATATTTTTCATGATTATTTCAGTAATTTTTATTATATATGACAAAATATATATGATATATTATATAAATTATATGATTATATGAATGTCTACATTTTTTCCTTTTATAATATTTTTCATGATTATTTCAGTAATTTTAATTATATATGACAAAATATACATGATATATTATATAAATTATATGATTATATGAATGTCTACATTTTTTCCTTTTATAATATTTTTCATTATTATTTCAGTAATTTTAATTATATATGACAAAATATATATGATATATCATATAAATTATATGATTATTTAAGTAAATGTAATCATAAGTTATAAAATAAATTACTTAAACTATATGTCTTCTTCAGAAAAAATAGAACTGGGGGTTTTGTCCGCTGGGGGTTTTGTCCGCTGGGGGTTTTGTCCATGGGGGTTTTGTCCGCTGGGGGTTTTGTCCGGACCCCGAAGCCGCCTAATGTTCGATGCGATGGACGGCACAAAAGAGGTACAGTAACCAGAGTAGTTTCAGATCAGGCTGTCGAGATCGACGGAGTCCCCCGCCACGTCAAGGACGTTTACTGCTGCACAGTGCGGGGACCTTAGGTTGAGACGATTACCACAAACGGCGAGGACGAGGAGCTACCCGTTCAACTTCATACCCAGGTTGGTGCAAGTGAAGAAATTGACTCTGAGGAGGAAGAGGATGCTGAGCCAGACCGTGTGCTTTCGAGGCGTTCGTCAAGAGTTAGAATACCTCATGTGATGTGTGACTTGTGATTAGTATATCAGGGGGGAGTGTGGTTATTGTTTTCAATAGGGTAATTATTAATTGACTTTGGGTACCATTGGTGGTGGGTAACTATGTATGTAACAAGCGGAGCACTGTGGGGTTGGTTGAGTCGCCACGTAATCAAGCGTGACATCAGCATGGAGGTGAGGACAACTACCGGCGGTGAATGGAGGAGCAGTGACCAAGAGATCACCACCATTGCCCTGCGCGCTCTGTTCAGCCTGCCGTCTGTCTACCTCTGCTGCTGGCACCTAACTCTCTGTACTACCACTCTCTGTTGTTATTAAAGAGAAAAACCAAGACCTCTTCTTATTACTGCCACACTTTTCTCATTAATTTGTCCTTGAATACTGGCGAGCTCTGCACCTATCTCAAGACTGCTGTTGTCACCCTAGTACTTACAAAAGCTTCTCTCGAGCCTGTTTTGAATAACTATTGTCCTATCTCTAATTTACCTACTTTGAGCAAGATAATGGAGAAGGTGGTCTCAGAGCAGCTATCTTCTTATGTATATTCTATTAATCTGCTTATCGTCCTAATCACTCTACTGAGGTTGGTTGCCCTCTGTCGCCTCCTCAATGATGCCATGCTTGAGGCGGATAAAGGTAATGTTACGGTTCTGATACTCCTTAATCTCTGCCGCGTTTGAGACTGTGGACCATGACATTCTACTCAGGCGGCTATAAAACTTGTTTAGTATACATGATGCTACTCTTAAGTGGTTTGAGAGTTACCTTAGGGGGCGTTGTCAGCATGTATGTATAAATGGTTCAAAGTCTGTCTCTTTCCCTCTCTCCTACGGTGTGCCACACCGCTTTTTTGCCTTTATATCCGTCCTCTGGCTGAGGTTATTGCTTCTACTGGTCTGAACCACATTTGCTATGCTGATGACCTCCAGGTGACAATCTCTTTTCCTGCAGGCGAGCAAGAGACTGCCCTACGTCTGCTGCAGTTTGGCTTAGGGAAAGTCACTCAATGGATACATATGAACAAACTGAAGCTCAATATTACTAAGACTGAACTTTTGTTTATGGGGAGTGGTGCTCAGCGTGATCGTCTTGCTCGCCAAGAGTTTAGCCTCCAGGAAGGGGTGATCGCTGCAAGCAGTTCAATACGTAACTTCGGATTTCAGTTAAACAGTGAGCTCATGGTTAGTAATCATATTGCTGCCATGAAGAAGGAGATAAATTTCAAATTTCATAATCTTTACAAGATTCGTGGTTGTTTAAATGAGTTTGCGGCCAAGGCTATTGTTCAAACTGTGGTAATATCAAGACTAGACTACTGTAATAGCCTGTTTTATGGGGCTTCTAGCAAGGATTTTAATTGTTTGCAGAAGTTGCAGAACTCAGCAGCTCATTTCGTGTCTGGTGTGGCCCGCTGTGACCGCATCACTCCTGTTTTGGAGAGACTTCATTGGCTCCCTCTGAGGCAACGTGTGGAGTATAAGGTCACCGTCCTAGTGCACAAGGCCTTAAGCACTGTGGCCCCCTCGTACATTTGTGAACTTGTCTCCATACGTTCCACTCCGCCAGCTGCGTACTGCTGAGATGAGGCTACTCAGCGTTCCACGCATTGCTTCCAGTATAGGAGATCGCACTTTTTCTGTTGTGGGTCCAAGACTTTTTAATAGCTTGCCTGATAATCTTAAAAATGCCAATGATATAAGTGCTTTTAGGAAGAAACTTAAGACTTACCTTTTCCAGGAAGCCTATCAAACAAGCTGATTGCTTTTCAATTTACTACTTCTCTGGGTGAGATTCCTCTACTGAATTTCAGTTATATTTTTTATTTCATGAATATTTACCTTTTATCTTACTTTTTGCCTGATGATCTTAAAAATGCCAATGATATAAGTGCTTTTAGGAAGAAACTTAAGACTTACCTTTTCCAGGAAGCCTATCAAACAAGCTGATTGCTTTTCAATTTACTACTTCTCTAGGTGAGATTCCTCTACTGAATTTCAGTTATATTTTTTATTTCATGAATATTTACCTTTTATCTTACTTTTACCTTTATAATTTTACTTTAAATTATTTTTACTTCAGTCTTTTTACTTTTTAGTTTTACTTTTTACCTTTCATGTCTTTAGTTTTTTATTGAAGTTCAGTTTTATTTATCTTTTCTCTACTTTCTTTACTTTTATGGCATTTTTGTTCTATTAGGTCATTGTTTTTAGTATGTTTTGTTTTAGCTTATGATTTCCTTTTATGTTTTTAATATCTTGTGCTTTTATATATTTTGACTGAGCGCTTTGAAAATTTCCTTTATGAAATTGTAAAGGGCTTAAAAAAGTTAACATTAACATTAACATTAACCTTCGTTAGGTCCAGTAGGACTGTTGCTGTCTGTTCTTCCTTTGTACCTCAGCCGGCTGAGACTTACTCCTTGCCCCGCCCAGAGGTGGACCAGATCTGCACTGACAAGTGACGAGCTGGTGGAGGTGTCTCGCTCACATTCGAGGCAACACCAGCGCACATACACAGTCAGGACAGCAAGGCTGTGGAACAGGTTCACGGCAGCCACACCTGACATGCTGAACACGTCCACAGCCAGTGTAAAACTTTCTGCACACAGGTGGCATGGCACGAGAGACTCGCCACTTGTGATATGTATATGAACAAAGCGCTTATTCTTATGTATGTATAGATATAATGTATGTATAGGTATTCATTTTATATTTAAAATATTTGACTAGTTAAGTTTAGTATAAACTAGCAGAGGTACCCGGCGTTGCCTGGAGATGGACCCATGGAAGACACAAAGGGAGTCCCACTGAATACCCCCTCCAAGTTTCAGCTCGATCTGACCACACACAGAATTTCATGTATATATATATATATATATATATATATATATATATATATATATATATATATATATATATATATATATGTGTATATATATATATATATATATATATATATATATATATATATATGTATATATATATATATATATATATATATATATATATATATATATATATATGTGTATATATATATATATATATATATATATATATATATATATATATATATATATATATATATATATATATATATATATATGTATGTATATATATATATATATATATATATATATATATATATATATATATATATATATATATATATATATGTATGTATATATATATATATATATATATATATATATATATATATATATATATATATATATATATATAGATGTATATTGTGGCACGATGTATATATTTATTATTGTATACTGTAGCTATATAATTTATAATGCTGCACGCAAGGCTTTTCAATAGTTAATCTTAAAAAAATTTACTTTAAGCCTTTATTGTAAGCCAATGTTTAAATAAAATAAAAGAGAGAGAGAGAGAGAGAGAGAGAGAGAGAGAGAGAGAGAGAGAGAGAGAGAGAGAGAGAGAGAGAGAGAGAGAGAGAGAGAGAGAGAGAGAGAGAGAGAGAGAGAGAGAGAGAGAGAGATAGAGAGAGAGAGAGACTAAAGGAACTTAAAGAAAAGAGAGAGGAAAGGGGAAGAGACTGGTTTGCTTTCCTGAGAGGAAAAGATGATAGGATAGAATAACCCAAAATAAAAGAATTACTAGTGGGGAATAAGCTAGTTGTAGGCAGAGAGAATAAAAGGGGAAATTAGGAAGTTCTGGAAGGAGGATGGAGGTATAAATTAATCAGTTGAGCTGAAAGTTTTCTTAGAAAGCATTAGGAAAATAAGTGAGTGCTTTAGTAAAGAAGAGCTCATGGAATATATAAAGAAGTTGAAGAAAAGAAAAACAGTGAGCAGGGATGAAATCCCAAATGAATTCTATAAAGAAAGGGATATGGTAGAGGGACTGTACAGGCTATTCAAACAGACTTGATTAGTGAGGAGAGTACTTGCTAAGTGGAATAAGAGTTGAGTGACACTATTGCAGTAAGAGGGGCATTGAAGTAGGAAAGAGTTCAAGAATTACTATCTATTAGTAACGAACATAATGGGAAAGATTTTCATTGGATTACTCAATGAAAGGTCGAGTGAATGCTGTGAAGGGAATAGGGTAATGGGAAAGGAGCAAAATAGTTTCTATCAGGATAGGAAGGGGATAGGATACCATGTTAATAGTAAATGCAGTGATGGAAAGAATGAAGAGGGAAGATATACATTGCTTTCCTTGACATAGAAAAATCAAATGATACAGTGGATTGGGGGTTGTTACGTAAATTGTTAGTTAGGACAGGTGTGAGTGAAAAGATAGTAGGGATGATAAATAGCATGTATGAGAACACACCCGTCATATAAAGGGCTAAGGAATATAAAGATGGTGTGTGGTAGGTACAAGGCATAGAGAGGTTAGGCAAGGGTGTGCATAGTAGTGGTGATAGTAGTTAATGTGATGATGGACGAGTAAAATTTTTCTGCATGTTGATGATAACATGTAGAAAAATTTTACTCATCATGAGTGATGCTCTTCTGTATATAATACTACATAGACAATTTATAGTATATTTAGGCTGTAACACTTGTGTAGCATGCCAGAAAAATGTTTAAATGTCTAGAAAATCTGACTTATAGCCAATGGAAATCCTTCACAAACAAAACCGATACTGTAATGAACTACACAACCATGTAGTACAAATTCATTCTTATAAAATTAATATACTCTTTAACAAACTCTTTCGTCTGTGTCTCTGTACTTCTACCTATCCTTCTTGCTGGAAGTTTGCTCACATTCAACCTGTCCCTAAAAAGGGTGACCACTCCAATCCTTCAAATTACCATCCTAAAGTTTTGATTTCCTGCCTTTCGAAAGCCTTTGAGTCTGTCCTTAATAAGAAGATAATGAGGCATCTATTAGCTCACAACCTTCTCTCTGATTATTAGTATGGTTTCCGGAAAGGTGGTCTACTGGTGATCTTCTTGCTTTTCTAACTGAATCTTTTAGGGACTTTTAGGGAGTTCGGTGAAACCTTTGCTGTCGGCCTTGACGTATCAAAAGCCTTCGATAGAGTCTGGCATAAATCTTTAATTTCTAAACTACCTTCCTATATATTCTATCATTCTCTCTGTAACTTAATCTGAAATTTCCTTTCTGACCGTTCTATTGCTGCTATAGTGGATGGGCACTGTTCTTCTCCTAAAACTATCAACAGTAGTGTTCCTCAGGGTTCTGTTCTATTACCCATTCTTTTTTATTATTCATCAATGATCTCCTAAATCTGACTCAATGCCCTATCCACTCCTATGCTGATGACACCACCTTGCATTTTTCAACGTCGTACAACAAACGCCCAACCCAACAAGAATTTAGTGATTCAAGGCGAGATGACGTCTAACTTCTGATCTTTCACTAGTTTCTGATTGGGGCAGAGCAAACCTGGTTCTGTTCAATACTTCAAAAACTCAATTTCTACAACCATCTACTTAACATACCTTCCAGATAACTGTCCTCTCTTCTTCAATGACACTCAACTTCCCCTCTCCTCCACATTAAACACACTCGGTCTATCCTTTACTAAAAATCTAAACTGGCAATTTCATGTCTCTACTCTTGCTAAATCAGCTTCCAAGAAGTTAGGTGTCCTATGGCATCTGCGTCTATTTTCCTCTCCCTCCCAGCTGCTTGCTCTGTACAGGGGCCTTATCCATCCATGTATGGAGTATGGTTCTCATGTCTAGAGAGGTTCAACTGACACAGCTTTATTAAACAGGGTGGAGTCTAAAGCTTTTCGTCTCATCAACTCTCCTCCTCTAACTAACTGTCTTGATTAAGTCACCAACGTAATGTTGCTTCTTTATCTCTTTTCTACTGCTATTTTCAAGCTGACTGCTCTTCTGAACTGGCTAACTGCATGCCTCCACCCCTCCTGCGGCTTCGCTGCACAAGGCTTTCTACTTTTTCTTATCCCTATTCTGTCCATCTTTCTAATGGAAGAGTTAACCAGTATCTTCACTCTTTCATCCCTTACACTGGTAAACTCTGGAACTCTCTTCCTATGTCTGTTTTTCCACCTGACTATGACTTGAACTCTTTCAAAATAGGAGTGTCAAGACACCTCTCATACTAAACTGGACCTCTACCCCCTGCCTCTATTTCTCCTACTGTCCTCTATACAGGATCTAGCGACAAACGGGATTTTTTTTTTTTACAAATTTTTGTTAGCCCTTGGCTGGTAGCCTTTTAATGTAAATTGTAATGTAATTTCTAAAAGTCTTGACAGCACTGTAGGTACGACTTGAGGTCACCCACATCATAGCGGTGGGTGACTGGGTGGGCAAATACAGGTGCCTGATGGATGAGAGTACCTATAAACATACCAGTTGCATCACGGCAGCTCAGTGGTGCATTGCAATTATCTTCCAAAAAGTTCTGAAAGAGAGAAATACACCTAATGTAATTAAAAAAGCAGGGAAAACTATTTTTTATTCTGGGATAATATTATTGTTTTAACTCACGTGATTGGTTGAACCTGAAACCTTAATATTCTTAATAAATGAAGCCTGTATAAAAAGAAAAAGTTAAGTAACTGCATCATACTCATCATATTTGTCAATTCTATCACAATCAACATCCTATTGTGGGTGTGCTGGGCATACAATTTCCCAGAAAAAATCAAATGCAGATACCAAATAATGTGAGTTATGCTACTATATCAATCCAGCACACAACACAGTAAAAAACTCTGCTCAGCCAGTAATAACTCTAATGGGCCGATCAATACGTTCTGCCTTATACTATCACCTCAAGACTTGATAAACCGATAATTTCAGTGAAAACAGTGTTTTGGACTGAGGAGGCCTGCATCTGACAGGTGTTAATCCTCAGAATTTGTCAAGGGTCTCTCTCTCTCTCTCTCTCTCTCTCTCTCTCTCTCTCTCTCTCTCTCTCTCTCTCTCTCTCTCTCTCTCTCTCTCTCTCTCTCTCTCTCTCTCTCTCGTTTATTTATTCATTCATTCATTCCCTATTCTTGATTCAGCTTCCTTTTGTGAGTAGTAACTACTACTACTACTACTACTACTACTACTACTACTACTACTACTGAGAGTCTTAAACTAGACACACCTCTGAAAACTTTCCCCCACTTAATTACCTCCAAAAACTCCATCTTCACATATTCCCGTTTTCTTTTGCTACCCACGTAGAAACACATTCTTCTCCACTTTATGCTAGGTATCTCTGGATTCGGAAAGACCACCTTTGAAAATTTTTTACAATTATAATATTAGGATATTAGCTAGTAAAGGTAGTCTTGAAGTGTTATTTGAAGAAATTGAAGACATCAAATAGGATATCATAGGCCAAGAGAGGTTCAAAGAACTGGAGAAGAATTCATAGAACTGAAGAATGGTCACAGTTTTTGCTAGAGGACAAAAAGACAAGAAAGAGCATGGAGTACGCTTCTTACTGAACAAAGAACTAGCAGGAATTATTGAAAATGTCTATAGTGTAAGTGAGCAAGTTGCAGGCTTAATAATAAAATCAAACAAGAGATATTAAATGAAAATCATAAAGGTTTGTGCACCAACATCAGTCTATGATGACAAGGAGGTATAAACATTTTATGAAGATGTAGAAGCAGCAATGGAATTGCACAAAACTCAGTATTCTTTCATAATCGGTGACTTTAATGCAAAGGTCGGGAAAAAAAGTGTAGGAATGACAGTAATAGGAAACTTCGGATTACATACTTGAAATAATAGAGGTGACATGGTTCTAGGGTTAGCAGAAAGGAATGATTTAAATATATCAAACACATTCTCTGATTGTAAGGCAAGAAGTGGACATTGGAAAGACCGAACGGTGAAACTAAGAATGAAATCAGCTTCATTCTTACTAACAAACTGAACACAATAAAGAATGTGGCAGTATTAAATAAATTAAAGTCAAGTGACCACAGGATGGAGAGATGTAAAGTAATGCTAAATTAAAAGAGAGAAAGAGAGAAGTTATTCAGAATGAAGAAGCCAAATATTTCAAGTGGAAGAGAAGTCACATGAGTTTGTGATATAGAATCCAGAACAAGTACTCACAACTATTAGATGATATGATTGGAAACATAGAGATTTTGAATGACAATCTAGCTAATGTAATCATAGCATCAACACTAGAAATAGGTGCAAAAACACCCAAAGAAAAAACGGAAACCTTTCAACAGACACAAAAGATCTCATAAGAAAATGTAGCAGAATGGTTATAAAAACAATACTAAAAAAATGCTATAATAATACTAATTCACAAGAAAGGAGACATGAAAGACCAACAAACTATTGTCCAATAAGTCTACTGTATGTAGTAAACAAGCTTTTTACAAAAGTGCTCACGAATAGGATTGGTGCAATGGTTCCTACACTTTTTCAGGCTGCCTCACACATTTGAACACACACCTATTATCAAGTAGTTGAAAAATATGCAGAATACACTAAGCTGCTTATGCCTGGCTTTCATAGACTATGAAAAAGCCTTTGCCTCAGTGCAAACTTCAGCAGGAGACGGAGGGTGGGGGACTATATGTGAAGATATTAGAAAACATCAAAAGGAAAACATTGTCACTATAAAGCTACATAAGATCAGCAATAAAATACCAATACAATAAAGGGTCAGACAAGGCAACACTATTTCTCCTAAACTGTTCACGGCAGTTTCATATGAAGATTTTAGGAACTTGGAATGGGAAAAGTCAGGAATTCAGATAAATGGAGAATATATAAATATGTAATCTTAGATTTGCTGATGATATTGATCTAATGAGCAAATCAACAGATTAATTGCATCATATGATTTTGCAGTTGCACAGAGAGCCAGAAAGTGGGCTTAAAGATAAATATGAAGGAAACAAAAATGTTCAACAACAACAACAAAAACCACGAAAATTAAATTAGATGATAAAGTAATAAAATGTGTCCAGAAATCATTAAGGACAGACAATTGGTACATATTCAAATCATGAAAAAACCACCAAAAGACCAAAACCGCTTATACAGGAAGTTCTTGCTTACGCTAAGGATGTAACTAATCTTGCTGCCAAGGAGCTTGCATCAAGGATAAATGAAGATTCTGTAATGAATGGCTGCATGCTGATGATAATGTGCCTACAATTCATCATTACACTGGTTCTGAAATTGTACATATGGTTGTAAGTTCAGAGAAAAATGGCAGTGAAGAAGACAGCAGTGATGAAAATGAGGAAGGTGTGAGGGATCGAATCTATATTTGTAAGTTAATTAAGAACTGTAGTAATTTTCTATTACAATATATAAAGCATAAATAGAGTCAGGGGATAAAACATTAATAATCCGGCTGTCCTAAGGTCCCGCGGTTGCCGGATTAGTGATGGTCAACCTGTACTGTACAATATACTGACCAAAAATAATAGAGAAGGTAAGTAGTAACACCAGTGGAGAACACTGACTCCTGCGGAATATTAACCCCTACATGTGGCCAAAACTTTAATGATATATACAATATATTGTAAGAAACCATCAATGATATGCTGCATAATTAACTTTATTTATGTGAGCTAACTAATCATATATTTCCGAAACTTTTTTCTTTTCACAAATGAAAGCACCATAATTCCATTTGTCACTTTTAAAATTTGTTGAAAAGAGCATGCTGACCAAAGTAAAGGAAAAAATTACAGTACATTGGTTAGTTCAGAAAGAATAGTTCTTAAGTAGCATGGTTCTTGTGAAATTTTTCAGTTTTTCCTTCTGTTTCTTATCTCAGGAAAGTTCCCCTCCCTAGTCCCTATCTTTGTTATAAATCTTTGATTTTCTCCACTCCTTTCAAGAATGAAATAGAATAATGATAATAAAAATCTACAAATTTTTATATAACCATGCATGATGATTACTTAATGTTTCACTCAACCTGGGAAATAATATCATTATGTCCCAGTAGTATATACTTAACTCCTACCTTAAAACGCAAACACACAAATTAAAAGAAAGAGAAAGAGGAGACTTAATTACAATAAATAAATTGATGAACATCCTGGAGGAGACAGATAGAAAATATTTATTATTGAGAAGAAAAGGAGAGGCTAAATATTTGAGGTGACAAGAAAAAATAGCAAAAAGAAATTTGCTTGAACATTACAAAAAAGTACAGTTTTCCACAAAGAAGTATAGAAACTTGGAATGGACTGAAGGAATAGGTGATAATGACAAAAAATGTACAATGATTGAAAGAAAAACGAGACAAATATAGATACAGAGACTGGATTGGTGAGCCTGACCTGCTCAGAGGAGGACGTGCTGCTACTTGCTCGCGCTAACAAGGGATACCAGGTTGTATTTATCCATAATAGATATTTTATTGTGTTTTAGTGCAAGACAAAGGATACCAGGCTATATTGTTACCATAACAAGTATTTTATTGTGTTTTGTGTGTATTTTTTGGCAAAATTATTTAGATGACTGAGTGTTGTACTCAATATAGGCGAGGGGGTTACAGGTATGGAGGGTGGAGTAGTGAGGTGTGGTTCCTGTGGAATGGAGAGACAATGGATGGTAAGTGAATGTAAGTTGTGTGAAGTGTTAGCTAGAAATGTAGCTTTAGAGGAGGAGGTTAAGGAAGTGAAAGTTTTGTTGGCACAGACGAGGCAACAGATGCAAGAGGTAAGGCGGGAAGTTAGCGTCAGGTCAGAGACAGGGGGGGGGTTAGTTGGAGGGTTGTGGATAGGGGAGGGAAAGGAGGGTGAGCCCTCCCTTGTGTGAGGTGAAATTTCCTCCCCTGTGTGGTGGAGTGTAGCAACAAGTTTGGGTTGTTAGCTACACAGGAGGAGGAAGAGGTCGTGATAGAAGTAGGAGCAGGAAAAGGGGACAGGACATCCAAGGCGAAGATAGTGAGGAGGAAGTTAGATGGGAAGGAGAGGAAGGAAGGTGGGAAGGTGAGGAAGGACAGGGAAAGGTTAGAAGGGTCGCAGGAAGTGTTAGTTCTGGGTGACTCCAGGATTAGATATTTAGATGAGACTTTCTGTGAGGCCGACAGGGAGAGGAGGATGATGTGTTGTCTTCCTGGGGTTGGAGTGCAGGACGTGGTAGAGAGATACAGGAAGGTAGTGGAGGGGACAGGGAAGGAGGCGTTAGTGGTGGTTCACGTGGGAGGGAACGATATAGGCAGGGTAAGGTCAGAGGAGCTTCTGAGGGAGATAAAGGAGAGTGGTAGGAGGTGTATAGTGTCAGGAGTGCTCCCTAGACAGGGGGTTAGAGGCTGGTGGCTCTCACATGCCCTTGGCCTCAACGAGAGGTTGATGAGGATGTGTGGGGAGGATGGGGTAGGTTTTATGGATGAGTGGAGCAGGTTCTATGGGAGACAGGAGCTGTATGCCAGGGATGGTGTACACTTCAAGGGAGGTGCAGGAGCTTAGTGAGTGTCTTGAGAGGGCAGTTAGGCAGTCCAGTCAGGGAAACTAAATATTAATAGAGGTAAGGGTAATAGTGACAAAGGACGGGGTAAAGAGAGGGAGGTACATGAACTTAGTGTCTTTTATACAAACAGTAGAAGTGTAATAAATAAGATAGACACACTTAGAGGTATCACATGTGTAGAAGAGTTAGATATTATAGGTATTACAGAAACTTGGTTAGATATTGCAGGCAAACATTTCTTACCTGAAGTAGGAATAGATGGGTACACTTTTTTTCACAGGGATAGAGTAGGGAGGAGAGCGGGAGGTGTGGCACTGTACGTTAGAAACACATTAAATAGCTATGTCAATACCACAATAAAAACAGATAGGAATACAGAATCATTATGGATTGACATTATTATAGGAGGGAAAAAGTTTGTTGTAGGGATTATATATAGGCCTCCGGATTTAGATGAAGCAGCTAGTGCACCCCTGATGCAGGAGCTTGCAAGGGCATCTAGGTATAATAATGTGTGCATTATGGGGGACTTTAATTATAGGAGAATAGACTGGGATAGTATGACAGGAGACGGGTGCTCGGAGGAATTCTTAAATGTCGTCCAGGATGGTTTTTTCACACAACTTGTAAGGGAACCAACGCGACAGGGAAATATTTTGGATTTGGTCTTCACGAATAATGAAACTTTGGTCAGTCAGGTTGAGATAGGAGCTAGATTTGATGTTAGTGACCACCACGAAATTAGATTCAAGATTAATGCAAAGAGGGAGATAGAACAAAACACTACTTTAGTACCAGATTTTAGAAAAGCCAATTACCAGGGCCTCAGATACCACCTCCAGAGTATAGATTGGGAAGGAATAGGAGTAGGCAAGAGAGGAGGATCAAAACATTGAGGTAGAATTACATTATAATAGCATAGTTAGGGAAATTTATACAGGGCAGGAACAGTATATACATAAGAGGAGGATTAGGTCAAATAGAAATGATCCAAAATGGATGAATAGCAGCATTAAAAGGGAAATTGGATTAAAAAGAGGACTCTATAGGAAAATTAAAAGGGGGAGAAGTACAGGTAGTAGGGCAGTATAATGACCTAGCTAGGAAAGTTAAAAAGGATATTAGGACCGCAAAGAGGAATTATGAGGTTAGGATAGCTAGAGATGCCCAGAAGGATCCAAAGGGATTCTATCAGCTGTACAAGGCTAAAACAAAGGAAAGAATAGGACCTCTTAAAGGAATGGATGGCAGCTTGATAGAAAATGGTGAGGAAATTAGTAAGGAATTAAATAAATACTTCTTGTCCATATTTTCTCAGGAAGAGTCGGGTAGGGAACTGGAGCCAGTACAGATCTTTAGGGGACAAGAGGTTGATAAATTAAGCGAAATAGTCGTAAGTAGGGAAGTAGTTAGCAAGGAAATAGATAGACTTAAAAAGACTAAATCTCCAGGGCCGGACGACATTTTTCTGAGGATTCTTAGGGAATGTAGAGAAGAACTCGTTGAACCCATTGCGATGATTTTTAGAAAATCCCTAGACACAGGAATAGTGCCTAGGCTATGGAGGCAGGCAAATGTAATTCCTATATTCAAGAAAGGAGATAAGGCAGAAAGTAGTAACTACCGCCCAATTAGTTTAACATCAGTGGTAGGCAAGATGTTAGAAGCTATCATAGCAAGGGCAATTAGAAAACATTTAGATGAACACAAGCTAATTAGACATAGTCAACATGGTTTTAGCAAGGGGAAGTCCTGCCTGACAAATTTATTAACCTTCTATAGGAAAGTATTTGAAACCATAGATAAGAGGGACGAGTATGATATAGTTTATTTGGACTTCAGTAAAGCCTTTGACAGAGTACCCCATAGGAGACTGTTAAGTAAAGTCAAGGCTCATGGCATAGGTGGGAAGATACTAGAGTGGATTAGGGGATGGCTTACTAGTAGGGAACAGAGGGTACAGATTAATGGGAAGAAATCAGAATGGGGTAATGTCACTAGTGGGGTACCACAGGGATCAGTACTAGGACCATTGTTATTCATAATCTATATAAATGACTTAGAGACAGGAATAAACAGTGATATCAGTAAATTTGCCGATGACACAAAGATAGGAAGACCGGTAAAGAATTTAGATGATGCTAGGATGCTGCAGGATGACTTAAATAGACTACGAGTTTTCAGAGAAATGGCAGATGCAGTTTAATGTTAGCAAGTGTAGCATTATGAGTGTAGGTAAAGGTAATAGGCTTGTAGACTACACATTAAATGACAATACCTTAGGAAAGTCATATAGTGTGAGGGACTTAGGAGTTCAAATAAGCAGTGACTTGCGCCCCAGGGAACAGTGTATTATAGCTAGAAATAGAGCCAACAAGATAATGGGATATATTAGTAGGTGTGTGACAAATAGGAGTTCTGAGGTCATTCTGAGGTTGTATTTAGCGCTAGTAAGACCCCACTTAGATTATGCAGCTCAGTTTTGGTCCCCTTACTATAGCAAAGATATAGGCTCCTTGGAGGCAGTCCAGAGAAGAATGACCAAGATGATTCAGGGGCTGAGAAATTTACCCTACAAAGATAGGTTAAAACGTCTTAATCTCCACTCCCTAGAGAGAAGGAGGGCAAGAGGGAATTTGATTGTGATTTTCAAATGGGTAAAAGGAATTAATAAGGGAAACATTGATCAGGTTTTAGAATTTAGTAGTCAGGATAGGACACGTGGAAATGGGTACAAGCTAGAAAAACTTAGACATAGGTAGATATTGGTTCACTAACAGAGTGGTGAACGATTGGAATAGGCTGGGTAGACACGTAGTAAGTGCTGAGTCAATAGATAGCTTTAAAAGACGGTTGGATCAGAGTATGGATAGGGACGACAGGTGGGATGGCTAAATATTGGATTATTCCAAGGGTGGGGGGCAAGGAGCTGCCTCGTGTAGGTCATTAACTGGCCTCTTGCAGTCTCCTCATTTCTTATGTTCTTATCACTTGAGTGTAGCTCAGGCCTACAACTAGGTAAATACACACTCGCACACACACATACAACAACAACAAAGGATGCCACCCGAGACGCTTAGTTATATAGGGTCTGTGATGTGCAAAATATTATGGTCCTGTTTAGAAGGTAGGAAAAGTGATTTGGGGAAGGCCATAACCATGGAAAGTCCATTATGTAAAAGGACTGTTGCGATCCCCTGGATTCAAAAGATTTACCCAAGAAGACGTGAATATTACCAAATCCATTGTGAGATTACACAGAATTGAGACAGAAGAAGATATAATAAGGATTCAAATGAGGGGAGTTAAGTTGGAGGTGAGTGGATGTAAAAAATCAGTTGAAAAGTTGTTGAAGATGAACGCTACTGAGTCAAATTTCAATGAATGGCGCACGGAAAGAAGTGATTTGAAAACTGAAATAGAACACTTCAAGAAGGTAAATGATGAGAGGGTAAAGGAGATTGAGAAATTGACAAGTGAAAATGAAGCTTTAAAGAACACCCAAGATTTTAAAAACTGAACATTACAGATGAATTTAAAGATTTTATTAACAATGAAGTGAAAGCCTGGAAAGAAGGATAAAAGTAGCTTAAAGGAAATATTTGAAGAACAAGGAATGGAAAGCAAAGTGAGAATGGAAAAAGAAGTAATTAAAGTATCAAAAACAAATGAAAACATAGTCAGAGACGCAGTAGAGGAGAAAAAGAATGTAATAATATATGGATTGAAAAAAAGGTTATACCTATGAGAATAAGGAGAGAAAAAGAAAAAACAAAAAGCACAAAGGAATTACTAAAACAACTAAACGATGAGGATGAGGGTACTAAATTTGAGGCGGAGGTAGAGGAAGTAATGAGGTTAGGTCCATACATTGAAGGAGGTATTAGACCAGTGAGGCTAACACTAAAGAAGATATCTATGCAAGGACTTACGAACTCAAAGAAATAGAAGAATATAGATTGTGTTCATTAAAAAGAGTATTAATGAAGAAGCGAGACAAAAATTTAAAGAATTGAAAGAGGCAAAGCAGAAAATATATATACGAACGACAGAGGAAAATACTAAAAATTTTGGAGTAAAGACAGCAGGATAATGAAATGGTACATAAACAGATATTAGAAAGAAAAGAAACAAGAAGGTATGATGAAATAAAAATAATGTATACTAACATAGATGGAATAATAGCAAGAAAACTAAAATTAACAGATTATCTAAAGGAGAAGAAACCAGAAATTCTATGCGTAGTAGAAACAAAACTAAGTGAGGACATCCAGTTTAACATTGAAAATGACAATTGTAATATATGGAGGAAGGATAGAAAAAGCAAACAAGGAGGTGTGATGACAATGTAAAATCTAAGATAAAAGTTATAAATGTAGAGTATGGAAAATGGAAAGCAAAATTGATAAATACATAGATTAAGACAAAATATGGAGAAAGCCAAAAAATAGTTGTTGCATTTGTACCCCCGAAAACAAAACATTTAACTAAAGAAGAACATGAAAAAATAATATAAGATACCCTTGAGAGCTTAGAAAAGATTATTAAAAGTAGTCAAAAGTGGTGAAGATTTAAATTGTAGTGAAGTAAAGTGGGAGACGTTTGAAAGCGGAGGTGAAATTACGTGTGGAAATAAATTATTGAGACTAACAATGAATAATATAATGACACAATAGGTAACTCATTATACAAGATATAGAGGAGAAGACATATCATTATGTTTGGACCAATTGTTTGCCAAAGGAATAAATCTGGAAAAAGATATTGATTACTTATGAGTACCCCTTTGGAAGGAGTGACCATGTGGTCCTGGAGATTGAGATTAAGGAAGATATGGAAAGCAAACAGGAGGAATAATATAAAGAGAAAAAAAGGAATTATGCAAAAGCACACTATACTGCAATGAAGGAGTTTTTCATTGGAACTGACTGGACGAAAATGAAGAAACTAAAGGACGTACAAGAGAAATATGATTTCTTCTTGGTGATATACGAACAAGGAGTCAAGGAATACGTTCCATTTTATAAAGCAAAAGAAAAAGAAAAGAAATTGTGTAGGAGCTAAAATGAGAAGAGATGAAGCATAGAAGACGATTCAGGAAAGGTAAGAAGAATATAAACTAAAAACGAATGAATATGTAAGGGTAAGAAGAAGAGAAGAGAAGAGATATGAAAAAGATATAGTTGCCAAATGCAAGGAAAAACCAAAGTTGTTTTATAAATTCATTAATGGAAAAATAAAACATAAGGAAAATATAACTAGATTGAAAGAAAATAAGGAAATATATGAGGACCCAAAAGAAATTAGAGCACTAAATAAAAATTTTCTGAAAGTATTTACAACTGAATCTGATTTTAGAAACCCACAAGAATAAAAGATACAAATGAGATGTGGGAAATCAGGTTAAATACAGAATAGATAAAGAAAATTATGAAGAAATTGGATAAAAGAAAAGTACTAGGACCAGATGGGGTATCAGGATACATCTTGAAGGAGTGTAGACAAGAAATGGCTGAGGCAATTCATGATATAATTGAGTGTTCAATTAAAACAGGATACGTCCCTAAAAAATGGAAAAGAGCTGATATAAGGCCTATTTATAAAAATGGAAACAAAGAAGAACCACTCAATTATAGACCAGTGCCATTGACCAGCATAGTATGTAAGATATGTGAGAAGGTCATCAAGAAACAATGGACTGAATACTACTTAGAAAGAGAATAATAATAGATAGACAATTTGGATTAAGGACAGGATAATCATGTGTCACCAAATTATTAAGTCTTTACTCATGAGTGATAAATATAACACAAGAACCTGATAGATGGGTGGATTGCATATATTTAAACTTAAAAAAGCTAGAAATTTGTCGATACCACAGCTTAGCTAAGTAGATTGTCCTCACAAGGATTGGAGGAAGTAAGATTGTTGAATGTATGTTTCATGAGTAGCATGGTGTCAATTGACTGGGCGAGTGTGTGTGTACTTGCTTTTGTATAAAGGTAAGGGTGATAACTGAATGTATATTTGATTTAGGAGTGTAAGCTTATTGAGTGTTTTAAATCAGGTATATGGTAGTGTTGATAAAGAGGTTTTGGAGAGCATACAGAGAATCTTGTACATGCACTCCCTCACCTCAAGGTACCGCAGACTTCTTGAGGGCATCAGATAAAGACAAGGACACTGCAGTCTGGAGGTAGTATCTTGGGGCCTTGGCTTCTCCAGAAATTGTGTCACACGATTACTCTTCCCAATTTCAATGATGCCATGCTGGAAAAAAATAAGAAGTTAGTTTAATTTATGATGAAAAACTATAAAAGGCAAAACAGTTTTCTGGTTAATCCTTTCTGCTAAATTATTTACTTTTGAACAATTAAATCACCAATTTTACTTGTCCTTTTATCTTTCTTTTATTATATTACTATATCAAATTATCATTATTATTAGTTACTGTGGATTCCCTGTGAGTCAAGGAAAACCAAACTGAACTGATGATACTTAACCCTTATACATTCTGATGACAACTTTGCTTGTTATTGGATTTCTTGGAGCAGAAGTCAATATGATGACAGTATGTCATTAAAAAAAAGAGAGATAGATAGAGAGAGAGAGAGAGAGAGAGAGAGAGAGAGAGAGAGAGAGAGAGAGAGAGAGAGAGAGAGAGAGAGAGAGAGAGAGAGAGAGAGAGAGAGAGAGAGAGAGAGAAACACCCATACTTTACCCTACTCCGTCCCTCATTGAGAAGTGGAAGTTCTACAGAATAAAGAACAGTGAAGTTGGAATGAACACACAACACAGTGAAGAAAATTAAAGAACAAAAAAAATTTAAGAACTATAAATAATAACCAACAATGAAATGGAGTGGATGAATATTATGTTTTCTTGGACCACTATCCCACGCACGCAGCTGCACCTCCATCCAATAGCCTGTGTTATCAGCCTCCCATCACAAACAAATAAACAAAGAGGTTTTACCTAATACTGGTCCGGCATGAGCAATGGTGCCCATCTGAAGGGAGTAGCTATAGGCATTTCTAGCAGACTGCAGCAATCCAATATTGAGGTTACTCCGGTTGATGAGGGTATAATGTGATTGAGGCTGAAGCACACCTTGGGGTTTATGTCTCTTGTTGCAGCATACGCTCCTACCAAGATGTGTGAGGCTAACGAGAAGGAGATGTTTGATGCCAAACTTGACTCTGTTTTAGATCAGTGCTGCCGCTGGCACACACTCATTGTCTTGGGTGACTTCAGTGCTGCCATCGGCACTGAAAGAGCTGACTACAGTTATGTGTTGGTGACCATGGCTCTGGTACCAGGAACACCAGCAGCTCTCTTCTGAATTTTGCAATATCCAGAAGGTTCAGAATTACAGTTTCTTGGTGTCAGAGACCCGAGTTGCACCGCTGGACTTGGTATAACAATGCCGGAGGCATAGCAAAGGAGATTGATCACATCCTCATTAATACTCGGAGGATCTTCCAAAACTGCAGGGTTTTCCGGAGTGCCAAGTTCTTTGCAACTGATCACAGACTTGTTGTTGCAACACTTAGAGCTGTACCAAGAGAATTGAAGTTTGAAGGACGAAGGGAAGGAAGAGACATACCATAAGACATCAACATTGCTGGAATGAAGAGCATTGCAAGGTCGGAAAGAAGACACGGGTGTACCCGTGTCTTCCCGTTTACCTTCAAGGAAAATTTTGTTTATTGTCCAAGCCTGGAGTGACAAACAGATACTGTCGACGCTCGATTTAACGGACCCCGATTTAATGGACTGATCAACGGACAATCAACTCACTAACGGAGTGTAAAAGAAAATCCGGTAGATGGCGGGCACGTAGATAGAAGTCCATAAGGATACACTAACAGAGAGGGTTCCCTCCTCATTAGTCCGTTAAATCGAGTGCATTAGAAGTCTGTAAGGATTAACCAAGCAACAGACTTTTTACACTAACAGACAGGGTTCCCTCGTCATTAGTCCGTTAAATTGAGCACATTAGAAGTCTGTAAGAATTAACCAAGCAACAGACTTTTTACACTAATGGACAGGGTTCCCTCCGCATTAGTCCGTTAATTCAAGGGTCAACAGTACTGTAAAGTTATAACAACATGTAAAGTTTCCATCGTTGAAAAGTTGTTGTTTTTATTTCTGCTATAATGTTTTTTTGTTTTTTTTATAACTACAGTTCTTCAATTCACGGAAGAGCAAGGCAGTAACAAACCAGGGAGTAACCTCTCGCTCCTCACCACCTGACTATAATTCTAGATTTCAGAGGCATAGTATTCACTTAAAAGGTAAGTTAAACTGCATTTCTTAGTACCATATTTATTTGCTCTAGTGAGCACGTCACCTAAGCATATTAGGGTTGAAATAGATAAGTAGATAAGTGGGGAACAAGGAGTGCTAGGTGGGCGGCTTGGTGACAGTACATGGACACTGAAAAATGTTGTTCAAAGAAAGGAGTGTCACCAGATATATGCACACAGCATCTATGTATAGTACAAAACCACGAAAGTGATCTATCCCATCCAGTAACAAGTAGATTATTATTTTATATTAAAGTTAACAAATCATTTGTACTAGGCTATGGTATGCAGGGGTGGCTGGTTAAGGTACACCCTAATCCCATTGATCCCCAATCAAGTCCCATACCTGAGTAATACTGTGAGCTACCTTCTATAATCATTTAAGAGCCCTAGTTTCAGTATTTGTGACTATAACTCTCAAAGCCTCACCTCACCACCCCTGACAGATTGACGCTCTGCCTTTTTCAGACGCCAGGCCTCATCAGTTCTCATTCACCACCAAAAACATACCCCAGACACTCACACACCCCCCTTGAATGTTATTCCGTATACCCTCGATGTGGGTTAAGTTCAGAAACAATATTTTTGGCAAGTTTTGGTTCCATGAGGACATTTTACTTGTACTGGCGAGTCATGAAAGAATGCGGTCAGGCGACCCTTCCTAATTGGCCACCAGTACTTAGGGCAGCTTACCCTTTTCCTTTTCTTTCTTATTCTGGGTTTTTGAGAATCAAATTGTCATACTAACAGTTAGGGTGCTCTGAAGTGGAGCTTGTTCCCTAACCAATTTTTGTGAGGCATGTTTAGGGGTCATGGAATAATGCCCCTTAGTTGATGTCTATTTTTCTTTTCTAGAGAAGGGTAATATCTTTTACTTCCCTGGGGGATGTCATATATTTTTTTCAATTGTTGATTTTGAGCTGTCAACAGTTACATTATTACTGTTTCTGAAAAGAAACTTCACAGTGTTTTTTGCGATGCCTCACAATGCTGGAGAAAATAATTATCGGATCTTTCTAATATTGTAATAGCCTCCTATATTCCCCTTAAGGGAACTGGTTGACCTCTTTTTGTTGTTTTGCTCGGTAAGTCACACTACCCATGTAAACCAAGTGATATTTAAAGTATAAAGGAAAATATAGTAGGGTAAAGTAAAGAGAAATAAAAGCAGTTTTTGCTATTATTTCGGTTGTACAAGTGATTAATAAATGTATTTTTGGTTAACAATAAGTAATTTTCTTGTTCCCCCACAACC
>JAPQNM010000003.1:28493566-28496066 GCA_029783475.1 Metacarcinus magister | reverse complement strand
ATGGACAGGTTACATCACGCCGTACCACCCTCAAGGAAACAGCCTGACGGAGAGGATGCACAGGACAGTCAAGAGCATTCTCCGAACCCTGTGTCAAGGCCACCCCTTACGCTGGCCTAAGCTGCTGCAGGAGACCCAGGTTGTCATGAATCAGGCGATTCACACTACAACCAATCAGCAGCCCTTCTTCGCATTCTTCTCTCACCACAACCCAAGGAATATTGGAGTCACCTTGCCAGAAGTGTCCGGAACTAATGATGAGCTAGTTTTGGCACACGAACTATTGCAAAAGACTCATTTGAATATGGCAAGAAAGTTTAGAGCAGTGGCGAATAGACGCAGGAGGAATCAATCCGTCGAGGTAGACTCATTAATGTGGGTGAAGGCAGAAACAGTTATGTCCAGTGTAAGTAGCAAACTACAAGCCCGTTGGATTGGTCGCATCCATGATGACAGTGCGTATTTAGTGGTGGTGGGATGGAA
Source organism: Metacarcinus magister (assembly GCA_029783475.1). Taxonomy (NCBI): domain Eukaryota; kingdom Metazoa; phylum Arthropoda; class Malacostraca; order Decapoda; family Cancridae; genus Metacarcinus; species Metacarcinus magister. The sequence goes on along the minus strand of JAPQNM010000003.1, from coordinate 28,495,583 downwards.
CTTCAACGTGCCGCAGATAAAGTGAAACCATACTCGGGAGACGAGCAGTGGGTCACCAAGCCCCAAGAATTATTTATCCCCGAACAAGCACTCCCTGATCCCATATCTCCCCGTAGACGTAGACTGCCCCCAAGACTCCTAGAAGAGATGTGAGGAGTAGAAAATCTTCCTCTGAATTCCCATGTTATATTTGTGATTTTTTTTAATTGTATTGTGCATATTACCATAGGATGTTTGTGATAGTTATCCCGAGTAAGTCGTCTTCATCAAGGATTACGCATTAGATCGTCAATCCACTACCGATATATTTCTTCAGGACGCATGTTGGTTTCTGAACATTTGTTATTGTACTACCTGTGGTTGTAAGTTAGGATGTTGGTGTTGGTTTAATTATATTTTTTTTAGTATGCTAGATAAGATGTTTGTGGTTACAGATGTACGTAGCATTCATTCTCACTGTAGAGAGCGAAGACAGTCCCAGGTTAGGAAGTCTAAATAGAGGTAGAGGAGTAAAGATATGATCAACAGGTAATTTATCTCAGTCACGGTAATTGTTTTCTGTCTGTGTGAGACATAAGTGACGTTTAGTGGAGGTCTGAGGAATAGAAGAGGAAAGTAATTAGAAAAAAATTTCCCAGAATAACAAACGCTTCACCCGTAGGGGGAAGTTGTGTAACGAGCGTAACTTTATTGATCCTTCAGGACCAAACAAGCGTTTTTCTTCTGGTTCAATTAGGGTTCGGGGGATCGAGTTTTAGGGTTGAGGATTTAGAAGTATGAGATATATCATAGATGGTAGTCGAAAAGTTAGCCGGGATTGACAGGAAGGCTCACTTCTTAGCTGCCATCTGTAAGACGCAGTACCCTCAATTGGAGGTGAGTGGTTAGTTTTTCTCAGTGAATAGATTAGCTTGTGTATATGTATATATATTGAGGTTAGATATTTATTATGTGAAGTGTAAATACTTATACAGGGTTTTTCTGACAAAGAGGAAACTTACCCTGTGCCTTTTGCTTGCTTGTGTTTAGATTTATGCCCGGTGTTGATTTACCGTGTTTGTTTTGGGTGTAAAATATATTTGTTGTCATGTGATGCCTCAGTTTTGTTACTCCCTCAGTAAATTCAGTGCCTTCTAAGTGCTATTAACCTCTTAGTACTACTATACGCTCGGTCTGTAGCTCGCTACCATAACAACTACCATCAATGCTACAGGGAGAGAAGGGAGTGACATTACAGTACAACAGACACCCAACCCAATAAGAATTAAGTGATTCAAGGCGACATGTTATAGAACGCCTAACTTTTGATCTTTCACTAGTTTCTGATTGGGGCAGAGTAAACCTGGTTCTGTTCAATGCCTCAAAAACTCAATTTCTACAACTATCTACTCGACATAACCTTCCAGATGACTATCCCCTCTTCTTAAATGACACTCAACTTCCCCTCTCCTCCACATTAAACACACTCAATCTATACTTTACTAAAAATCTAAACTGCCAATTTCATATCTCTACTCTTGCTAAATCAGCTTCCAAGAAGTTAGGTGTCCTATGGCGTCTGCTTCCATTTTTCTCTCCCTCCCAGGTACTTGCTCTGTAAAGGGGCCTTATCCGCCCATGTATGGAGTATGGTTCTCATGTCTGAGGTGGTTCAACTCGCATAGCCTTATTAAACAGGGTGGAGTCTAAAGCTTTTCGTCTCATCAACTCTCCTCCTCTAACTGACTGTCTTGATTCTTTAAGTCACTGATGCAATGTTGCATCTTTATCTATCTACTACCGCTATTTTCATGCTAACTGCACTCCTGAACTTGCTAACTGGAATTCTCTTCTTTGTCTGTTTTTCCACCTGCCTATGACTTAAACTCTTTCAAAAGAGGAGTGTCAAGACACCTCTAATGTTGACTGGACACTTGCTTCTTTTCTCCTATTGTCCTTTTTACAGGGTCTGGCGACAAGCAGGACTTTTTTTTTTTATCGCGTTTTTGTTTATCCTTGGCCAGTGCTCTTTTAATGT
>JAPQNM010000003.1:28475311-28487811 GCA_029783475.1 Metacarcinus magister | reverse complement strand
TGAAGACCAGATCTAAAATATTTCCCTGTCTCGTTGGTTCCCTTACAAGTTGTGTGAAAAAACCATCCATTTAAGAATGCCTCCGAGCTCCCGTCTCCTGCCATACTATCCCAGTCTATTCTCCTGTAATTAAAGTCCCCCATAATGCACACATTATTATACCTAGATGCCCTTGCAAGCTCCTGCTTCATGGATGCACTAGCTTCTTCGTCTAAATCCGGAGGCCTATATATAATCCCTACAACAAACTTTTCCCTACTATAATAATGTCAATCCATAATGATTCCGTATTCCTATCTGTTTTTATTGTGGTATTGACATAGCTATTTAATGTTTTTTCTAACGTACAGTGCTACACCTCCCCCTCTCCTCCCTTCTCTATCCTTGTGAAAAAAAGTGTACCCATGTATTCCTACTTCAGGTAAGAAATGTTTGCCTGCAATATCTAACCAAGTTTCTGTAATACCTATAATATCTAACTATTCTACACATGTGATACCTCTAAGTGTGTCTATCTTATTTATAACATTTCTACTGTTTGTATAAAAGACATTAAGTTCATGTAACTCCTTCTCTCTACCCCGTCCTTTGTCACTATTACCCTTATTTCTATTCATATCTAGTTTCCTTGACTGAACTGCCTAACTGTCCCCTATAGACACTCACTAAGCTCCCTTACCCCCTTCCTACTGAAGTGTACACCATCCATAGCATACAGCTCCTGTCGCCTATAGAACTTGCTCCACTCATCCATAAAACCGACCCCATTCTCCCCACACATCCTCCTCAACCTCTCGTTCAGGCCAAGGGCATATGAGAGCCACTAGCCTCTCACCCCCTGTCTAGGGAGCACTCCTGACACTATACACCTCCTAACACTCTCCTTTATCTCCCTCAGAAGCTTCCTATACCTATTCACTAGCTCCTCTGACCTCACCCTACCTACATCGTTCACTCCCACGTGAACCACCATTAACGCCTCCTTCCCCGTCCCCTCCACTACTCTCCAGTATCTCTCTACCATGTCCTGTACTCCAGCCCCAGGAAGACAACACATCATCCTCCTCTCCCTGTCGGCCTCACAAAAAGTCCCATCTAAATACCTAATCCTAGAGTCACCCAGAACTAACACTTTCTGGGACCCTTCTAACCTTTCCCTGTCCTTCCTCTCCTTACCACCTTCCTTCTTCTCCTTCCCATCTAACTTCCTCTTCACTACCTTCGCCTTGGGGGTCCTGTCCCCGTCTGCTGCACCTACCTCTATTAATACGTCCTCCTCCTGTGTAGCTAACAAGCCAAACTTGTTGCTACATTCTACCTCACTTAGGGGAAGAAATTCCACCTAACACAAGGGAGGGCTCACCCGCCCTTTCCCTCCCCTACCCACAGTCCTCCAACTATCCCCCTCTTGTCCCCCAAGACTCTGACCTGACGCTCGTGACCTGACACTAAATTCCGCTCTCAACTCCTGCATTTGCTGCCTCGTTTCTCCCAACAAACCTCTAACTTCCTTAACCTCCTCCTCTAAAGCTACATTTCTAGCTAACACTTCACACAACTTACAGTCCCTTACCTTCCGTCACCTCTCCAAACCACAGGCCTCACACCTCACAACTCCGCCCTCCATACTTGTAACCTCCTCTGTACTCAGTACCACACACTCTGCCATTTAAATAAACTTGCCCAAAAATAATACACAACAACACAATAAAATACTTGTTATGGTAAAAATATAACCTGGTATCCCTTGTGTTCACACACAAAAACACAATAAAATATTTGTTATGGATAAATACAACCTGGTATCCCTTGTGTTAGCGTGAGCGAACGCAAGTCTTTCTCCAAGCAGCTCAGGCGGCTGAATTATGCTAAATTGAACCTCCATTCCCTTCCTCTATTTCTCCTATTGTCCTCTGTACAGGGTCTGGCAACAAGCGGGATTTTTTTTAACCTATTTTTGTTTGCCTTTGGCCAGTACTCTTTAAATGAAAAAAAAATCATTTTTATATTAGCTAACAAAAGCACGGCTACTGGCAGATGACATGACGTCACGGGCGGTCTTTGTTGTCTCGGTGCAGCATTGACATGAGTTCATGACCCTTGTATGGGAGGTAGATGGTATGATTAAGACGTTCGTTGTAAAACGAAGATGAAGAGAAGTTACAGGTGATTCGCAGAGCAGCTGCCTCCCCGCCAAGTAGTGTTTGACACCAGAAAAGAAGGAAATAAATGTGCCACAGGTATTTCCTGTATTTCGCAGAGTATTGTGTCAATATGTGTGACTGATGACCAATTTATATTGTAAACTGGTCTCAGGTAACTTTTCTTCTACCATATAACATTTCTTATGAAATATATAAATAACTTTCCCCAAAAAAAATTTTTAATTAAAAATAATTAAAAAAAAATATAAAAAAATAAAGCATTTTTGTCGTGGTCCAAATTACATACTAAACTGTTTTACAAATCAAAACAACCTAGTAATAAAACAAGGCCAAAAAACTTTATGACATCCAGCTCACCTTTACAAAGAGCGAGTTGAAGGCGTCGTAATGATTAAGGTGGTGGGCGGCATCAGGCCCGAACAGCTGCTCCAAGTCGTCTTCATAACTGTCCTCAAACGCGGCCACCTGCACCACCAGCACCTCGTTCTGCACTGCCTTCATGGATTCCAGCATGGAATGAAGATCCAGCCCTGTGATAAGAATAACAGTGTTGACTATAGTAGTGCGTATTATTAATTATTATAATTTTCATTATTATTATTAGTAGTAGTAGTAGTAGTAGTAGTAGTAGTAGTAGTAGTAGTAGTAGCAGTAGGTAGGAGGAGGAGGAGGAGGAGGAGGAGGAGGAGGAGGAGGAGGAGGAGGAGGAGGAGGAGGAGGAGGAGGAGGAGGAGGAAGAGGAGGAGGAGGAGGAGGAGGAGGAGGAGGAGGAGGAGGAGGAGGAGGAGGAGGAGGAGGAAGAAGAGGAGGAGGAGGAGGAGGAGGAAGAGGAAAAGGAGGAAGAGGAGGAGGAAGAGGAGGAGGAAGAGGAGGAGGAGGAGGAGGAGGAGGAGGAGGAAGAGGAGGAGGAGGAGGAGGAGGAGGAGGAGGAGGAGGAGGAGGAGGAGGAGGAGGAGGAGGAAAAGGAGGAGGAGGAGGAGGAGCAGAAGTAGGGGGAGCAGGAGGATAGGGAAAGAGATAAGGAGGTGAAAGGATGAGGAAAAGGATGAGAAGATATAGGAGAAAGACGATGAGGAAAAAGAAACAAAATTATGAAAAGGAAGAAGAAGGACAAAGAAAATAATTAATTGCTGCCAACGTGGGAGTGACTCCACCTTCAGTGGTGGGGAGGCCTCCTACCACACTGACATGAAGTCAAACTAATGTTTCTCCTGCTTTTTTACCTACAGATCGGTCACCAAGTTACGCTGCTATAGTCTCCAACCAAGCTGCTGTACATTTGCCTGAGCAAGAGGAAACACCTTTCTCTCCAGTGAGAAAGGGTGTCTCGCTAATCAAAACTAAATCATGTTTACCCATCTCCACTTCAAACAGGTTCAAGATCCTAGCGAAAGAAGAAAAAGAGCACCACGAGACGAGACACATTGGTGACTATCGTAAGAGAGCAGCTGCAGGGAGAGCAAAAACCACCAGGAAGAGGATATGCATGTCGGATGGCCGTTTGAACGATATCTCGGCAGGTACCAACGACGTAATGGATACCAGATCTGAAGAGCTGCTGGAGAATTACAGGCAAATGATCCAGCGGTACAAGTTTAAAACTAACAAAATATTTTTTTCAGGAATTCTTCCCCGGAGTATTGCAACGAAAACTTTCTTCAACAAGGCCTTCAACACTAATTACTGTTTAAAGTCTCTTTGTACTGAGAAAGGCATCGATTTCATCATCTGGTGAGACGATCTTAATAATAAATTTCTTTTTTTTAAGGACGATGGCCTGCACCTCAATCCAGTTGGAGCTGCTCGTTTTGGCAGGCTACTAAATGACAAAGTTTCAGATTTCAGGAGAAAAAACAGCATGCAGCCTCCCACAGCCTCGAACACGTACGAAACACCACACCTACAGAAACCAACGAATAAGTTTTCCTTAAAATTTGCATGTTTTACGCGCGTAGTCTTAGAAACAAATTTTCAGATTTAGAAGCCCTTGCTGCATCTGACAATTTTCATATTATTGTCGTATAGGAATCTTGAATAAATACTGAAATTATTCAGTGTTTAGCTGTGAACGCAGAGATAAAAAAAAAAAAAAGGTGGAGGGATTTTGATCTACGTGAAAGCCAGTCTTAACTCGATGGTCTTGCAAACCGAAAAAATAGATAACGTAGAGGTTATATTTCTACAACTAAAAGCACTTTTAAAGAAAATTGTTATCGGATTCATTTATAGACCATCAGCACACAATATTAATAGCGATGGAAAAGTATATGATCAAATAATTTGAATAAGTAATTCATTTGAAAGCGTTATTTATGGAGACTTTAACCTTCCTGTTAATTCATGGGTAAATCATCTAAAATCCCATATGGGTCACGACTTACATAAAAATTTGTAAAAAGAGTGCCTTAAGTCAACACGTTAGCAAACCCACGAGAGGTGACAATCTACTAGACCTTGTATTTTCAACAAACGATAGTCTAGTAAGAGACGTTAATACTGGCCCAGAATTCGAGACTAGTGATAATAGAATTGTCTCTTTCAATGTAAGCCTCGAGGTCTACGATAAGCATGTGAGCGAAGAACTTGTCATTATATATAGCAAAGATAACTGAGAAATTAAGGAAAATATTGGCAGATACTGATTGGAGTATTTTAGAGAACGAAACCGATATCATTGAATCATAGACAAATTTCTATAACATCTTAAATGGGGTCATTATATTTACATTCTAGATTGTAAAAAAAAACGTTCACATAGAAATAACAAACCTAAGTGATGGAATAGCCAATTTCAGTCAAGATTATTACACGCGCACAGTAAATATTAATTATCACGAAGCTAAAACGATACAATAGAATACAAAGGAGTATATAGGAGTACAAAAAAATAACAGACAGCAACAGTCCTACTGGACCTAACGAGGCTGTCTGTTTAGCTACACTACTACTATAATATCTACTTGTTAAAGACAAAAGGACAGCCAAGTGGAAGACTCCTCACCACACACCCCTCCCTCCAGCCGAAGCTGGCCGGAAGAGGAAGTGATACCATGTAGTATGGAAAAACTATCATGGAATTTGTATAGGAAAGTGAGACAGTAATCTACGCTATGAAGACGCAGAAGTGAAATACTCAATTTGGTGAACGGATGCTAAGTGCTTATCGAGTTTCTTCTTAAATTATTCAATTGTAATACTGTTAACTATTTGTGCTGGGAGAGAATTCCAAATATTCACGATTCTATTGAAAAAAAAAGTACTTCGCTTCATTCGATCAAAACGCTTACCAATGATCTTGAAGCCATTGTTATGAGTGGTGCTTGTGAGATCGGTAGTTACAAAGTCGTTTATGTTAATATTATCAAAACCTTGGAAAATTTCAAATACCTCAATTTGGTCCCCTCGTAGCCTACGTTTGGATAAATTGAATAAGTTCAGCTCCTTTGGTCATTCTTTGTAAGACTTGTTACGCAATTTTGGGATAATTTTAGTAACTCTTCTTTGTATTCTCTCCAGCTTATTAATATCTTTTCTATAGTATGATGACCAAAATTGAATGCAATATTCTAGATGAGGGCGTACGAGTGCATTATATAGTGTAAGGATAACTTTTTTCAGATTTATACTCAAAAGTTCTTCCAATGAAGCCGATCAGTTTGTTAGCTTTCTTAACAACGTCTGAACAATGTTTACTTGGTTTGAGGTCGTTACTAATAGTTACCTCTATGTCTTTTTCATGGTTAACCTTGGAAAGTTTGGAGCCATTCATTGTATATTTAGTGTATTGATTATTGTTACCGATATGTAAAACTTTACATTTATCAACATTAAATTTCCTTTGCCACTTTTCTGACCAACTGACTAAATACGGAAGACTTAGACGGGTAACAAAAAAGATGATTAGACAAAGTAAAAAAGATTTTGAAATAAATGTTGCAAATAAAACTTTATTTTACAGCTACTTACGTAATAAAAAAAGTTATCACATCAGAAATTGACTCACTTTGCCTAGAAAGTGGTGAAGTAACAAATAACGAACTAGAAATGGCCGAAGCAATATATGACTATTTTGCATCCGTTTTTACCGTTGAAGACACCTATGAAATCCAAGACCAGCTCAACCTAATTTAATTCCATTAAGAGATTGTAACTTTACTGAAGATGCAGTAACTAAAGCACTTGCTATGATTAAGGTAAATAAAAAAAACCTGGCTCCTGATTTTATTACACCGAGAGTTTTAAAAGAGGCAAAGTATCATAAGTTTACATAAAAGCATTTCGTTAAGTAGATTTTAGTTTTAGACTTTATCGGTTTTTTTTTTAGCAAGGAAAAGTAGTGAATTTGAGTATTGACCAACTGATATCGTGAATGGGAAGCATTGGGAAGCTAAATACATCAAACTAAGAGAAGTCCTCGTAAGACGATGAAAGCTCACCAATAAACTCATTTCTGAGAGCAGTTCGCGTGGGAAGGCTGCCGGCACCTAACACCACGCAGTTGATGAAGGCGAGGAGGGTGGTTTGGTAATCCACCACTTCTGTCTCTCGTAGCTCCTCCACGACCAGCTGAAACCTGTACCTTTGCTTCTTGTACACCTGTGAGGCGAAGAGTGGTGGTGGTAGTAGTATTAGTATTAGAGTAACTAGTATTACTACTACTACTACTACTACTAGTAGTAGTAGTAGTAGTAGTAGTAGTAATAGTACATATAAGTATATGACAGTAATATTAATAATAATAATGATAATAATAACAATGATAATAATAATAATAACAATGCTAATAATAATAATAATAATAATAATAATAATAATAACAATAATAATAATAATAATATTAATAATAATAGCAGCAATAACAATTACAATAATAATAATAATAATAGTAATAATAATAATGATAATAATGATAATATTAATAACAATAATAATGATAACAAAATAACAATGATAATGATGATAATGATAGTAACGACAACAATAATAATAATAATAATAATAATAATAATAATAACTATACTACTAATAATAATACTACTACTAATAATAATAATAACTATACTAATAATAATAATACTAATAATAATAATAATAACAGTAATAATAATGATAATAATAATGATGATAATTTGATATCAACCGGAGGAAAGTCAAGAGATGGAGGAGGAGGAGGAGGAGGAGGAGGAGGAGGAGGAGGAGGAGGAGGAGGAGGAGAAGGAGAAGGAGAAGGAGAAGGAGAAGGCGAAGGCGGAGGCGGAGGCGGAGGCGGAGGCGGAGGCGGAGGAGGAGGAGGAGGAGGAGGTTGTTTCATTTCAGTAAACTACAATGAAAACATTTCATTAGCCTGAAGTGAACAGTGCCAGTTGGGGATTTAACACGAAATAATGATGTTTGAGGGTAGTTCATTCCAAACAATGACAACATGATTAAGGAAAAAGTTGGTTATTTTTGGCTTCGTTAGTTTCAAAAGCGTTTTCCAATTATTTTGTAACCCGCTGTTTCTTGTGATGTTCGTACGGTCCACTGTGAAGTAGGTGTCTAGGTTTACGATAGTAATTCCTTTGAAGATTTTGAAAACTCCCATTAAGTCTCCTCTTAGCCTTTCTTTAGGGTAAATATGTTGTCATTCCTTTTATGGTTTGTTAAGTAATTTTGATATCATTTGGTTATAAGACGCTGTATTTATATATATATATATATATATATATATATATATATATATATATATATATATATATATATATATATATCTTTCTTGAAATAAGGTGACCAAAACTGCACACAATATTCTAAAAGAGGACGCACGAGTGAGTTATATAATGTAAATATCTTTTTTTTTTTATTTAAAATTGAAACTCTTCCAATGAAAATAATACGTTTGTTTGCAATTTTTACTATTTCAGTACATTGGCAGCTCGGTTTTAGATCTCTTGTAATAATAACGCCTAAATCCTGTAGTTGTGCTGTTTGTTAATTTTGTGTCGTCTGTGAATTTTTAAATTTTGCAAATGAAGCCGTCATCGATGTCGTTTACATAGAAAGTTAATAGTATTGGCCCAAAATTGACCCTTGAGGAACTCCACTATTCACACTGTAAATCATTTTTGTCATATTTCATTGAACTCTTTCATTAGGACTTTTTTTTGTAATATGGGGACCAACACTGTACAAAGTATTCGAGATGGGGTCGTACCAGTGAGTTATAGTTTTAATATAATGTTTTTCTTATCAACTTCCTAAGGCACATCTGATGAGACCAACCAGTTTATTAACAGTTTTAATTACCTCTAAGCAATGCTGACTGAGCTTTAAATAGTTTGATATTATGACACCGAGATCAATTTCCTTGTTAATTGCATTCATCGACGTTAAATACAATTTTCCATTGGTTGGCCCAAATAGTTAATCCATGAAGATCTGACTGCAAGGTTTCTCTGTCACGGGTCGTAGTTACTATACTGGCAATGTTCATGTCATCGGTTAGTTTTGATAGTTTGCAAGAGATCCTTGCATATATGTCATCAAAATGTATCAAAAACAAAACAGAGCCAAGTACTGAATCCAGTTCTTTAAGCAAGCTACATGAAACACCATTTAAATCCTCTCTCTGTTTTTGCCCAAAGAGTCAATGTTGAAGCCAATTGTTAATGTTATCAGAAATATCGTGTGTCAGTAGTTTGTTAAACAATTGTAGAGTTTGCAGGGAACTTTATCAAATGCCTTTTGGAAATCCATATATATGACATCCACAAATTTGCTTTCATCGTACACGTCAAAAATATAATGAAAGGAGTCGAATAAGTTAGTCAAGCAAAAACGTTTGCGACGGAAACAAAGTTGCAAGTTATTCATTATTCCATTGTCTTCAAACATTTTTATCATATCATCGCAAGTTATCGTCTCCATTAATTCACATCAACCGACATTAGGCTAAGAAGTAGAGGCCGAGATCGAGGCTTTGGTCGCGGTCGAGGCCTTGGCCGCGACCCCGACCTGATTTTACTGTGGATCCAACCACTTAGACCCCTTTAATGGCAAGGCATAGGGAGGGCCTAATGGACCGAATGATGGATGCAGGGCAAAACCATTGGGACCCCGGCAACCTGAATTGGGTGAGAGGACCCCTTTGCCCTACTATTATTTCTGGGGCAGCAGAAGCGGCGCCTACTCGCCGAATCAGCTCTGGTGTAAATCTCCGGCGGGTTTTGCGTGTGGGCTCTTGGAATATACTAACCCTCTCAGAGGACCACCGACTGCCTCATCTATCGGAGGAGCTTGGTAGGCTGAGAATAGATATAGTAGAACTCTCCGAGACGAAGAGACCTGGCAGTAGCAAGATCAGTAGCGAGATCAGTACCTATCACTGGTCCGGCATGAGCAATGGTGCCCGTCTTAAGGGAGTAGATATAGGCGTCCCTAGCAGACTGCAACCATCCGTTGTTAAGGTTACTCCGGTTGATGAGTGGATAATGCGATTGAGGCTGAAACACACTTTGGGCTTCATGTCACTTGTTGCAGTGTACGTTCCTACCGATGTGGGTGAGGCTGACCAGAAGATGTTCTACGCTAAACTTGACTCTGTACTGGATCAGTGCCCCCGCATGGACACATGCATTATCTTGGGCGACTTCAGTGCTGCCACTAGCAGTGAGAGAGCTGGCTATGAGCTATGTGTTGGTCTCCATGGCTGTGGTAACAGGAAGACCAACAGCTCTCTCCTTCTGAATTTTGCAAAATTCAGAAGGTTGCGAATTGCAAGTTCTTGGTATCAGAGATCAGAGCTGCACCGCTGGACTTGGTATAGCAGTGCCAGAGAGGTAGGAAAAGAGATTGATCACATCCTCGTTAGTACTTGGAGGATCCTCTAAAACTGCAGGGTTTTCCGGAGTGCTGAGGTCTTTGCAACTTATCACAGGTTTATTGTTGCAACACTCAAGCTTTATGTCAAGTCCAGAAAGGTATCAAGATGTGATCGCAATGTGTTACATCTTGAGAAACTGAAGGACTTGACATATGCTCATGAGTATGCAAGGACAGTCTCAAATTGGTTTGAAGTACTCGACGCATCTAAAGACCCGGTAGAACTATGGATACCTTCATGCTGCCAGAGGGTGTATTGGCGGGTGTGTGAGGTCATGGGGTGGGTTTGCTTCATTAGGGACACTGGAGAGTTTAGAAAAGAGCCGTGCTTCTAGGCTGGCTGGGAACCAGGACCCTCTATTGATGAAAACAAAGAGGCTGTGGCAAAGTTGATGGATAGAAAAGCAGCTGGCATTTGTAACATCAGTGCAGAGTTGCTCAAAGCTGGAGGGGAGGCCATGATACGTGAGTTGCATGCTGACTTGACTGCTGTATGGCATTCAGCCTTCAGGTACCATTCCTTCTGACTGGAAAAGGGGATTGGTCGTCCCTATGTGGAAAGGTAAAGGGGACCGTCAGGATTGCAACAACTACCGCGAGATAACACTGCTCAGCGTACCGGGCAAGGTGCTCGCCCCTCTGCTACTGATGCGAGTTCGCAGTCATTTGCTGAAATAACAGAGACCTGAACAGTCAGGGTTCACATTTGGTAAGTCAACAACTGACCGTATCCTAGCGCTTCGCGTACTGGTGGAGCGCCGACGTGAGTTTCGACAGTGGATGCTCGCAGCTTATGTCGATCTCAAGAAGACAGTTGATTTGGTGCATCGCGAGGCACTCTGGGATCTTCGGCGCCTCCGCGAGATTCATGCAGGGAATATTGGTTTACTAACTAGCCTGTACTGAAAGTGCTGTGAAGTTTGGGGGTGGGAGGCGTGTCCAGCTTCTTTCCTGTGAATACTTGCGTGGCGTGATCACTGGAGCTAGCGTCGGAAGGTGGGCGAGGCGACGCGCCCCTTGATTGACATCGGGCTAATATGTCGATAATTGCCCTGATGTGACTCGTCCCCCTTTTTTTTGTTTTCTTCAAATTGGTTTCATATTAGCATGCTTCCATTGCAACATAACTTTACTAAGTGTTGAAGACTTGTTGAATAACACTGATAACAGTTTACAAAATTGTTGTTCGAGTAATGTTGTCTGGCCAATGAGTTTTGTTTAGTTCAGTTTTTTCGATTGAGCGTAAAGCGTGGCTTACGGTGATGAGCATATAATCTAAAATTCTATCAGATAGATAAGTTCTTTTTACATCAAGTGATTGTACTAGTATGCAATCATAGTTGGTTAATACATATGCAAAAAAGTTATTTAGGATTGTAGCCATTTCGTTTTCGTCATACGTGTAATTACCATGTTTTTTTTTTTTTAGAAACGGGACCCATACTAGAAGCAAGTAATTTTACGATTTACATAGCTACATAATTCTTTGAGAATACATTTATTTGTTTCCGCTATATATTCTTCAATATTTTGTATTACGTTGCATCTTAGCTTTGCAGCCGATTCTGTCAAACTTTAATGTGTGAGCTTGATTACGTATTGATATGTATTCATTGTATGCTCGTTTCTTTAAGAGAGAGGTAGAGAGGTAAAGGTAAAGTTGGGGATACACTGTAGCTGCGCGTAGCTGCGGGAACTCCCGTCACATCGGCCTTTGAGCCTGTGGTGAAAATTGATCCGTTATCCTGTGGGACACAGGACCACTGCGACATCCGAGTTTCCACAGGTTACCTTCCCCATGTTTCCCTGGGTACCCATAAATCGACCAATCCGTTGGGGAGGATGAACAGCTGCGTGATCTGGGCGCCGAATTAGGATGGAACTCAGACCAGCGGATTCGTAGTCAGACATGCTAACCACTGCACCACTTCGTTTTACTATTCCTCTCTAAAAGTCTGTTACGACAAGGTACGCATAAATTTACGGCGTTGTTCATTCTAAATTCTAAAGTTGATTGGAGTCTGACGAAACTCGTTCTGTGGTAATTTGGTACCTTTTCCTTACTGGTTTTTTAACATAATTATTCGATGATTACTAGAACTGAAACTTGGGTCAACATTTACCCAGGAGGAGGAGGAGGAGGAGGAGGAGGAGGAGGAGGAGGAGGAGGAGGAGGAGGAGGAGGAGGAGGAGGAGGAGGAACACATAGGAACACATAGGAAGAACAAACAACAACAGGCCTGCTGGCCCTTACGAGGCTGTTTGTGAGACTACACTATCTAATCTAGAGTGAAGGATACAGGGTAGTAAGGGTGAAGGCTTCTCCCACCAGCCATGGCTGGCAGGAAAGGAAGGCCAACCAAGACCAGACTATCACTACTGTCACTACCACTACTGCTACCACTACTTCCTGGCAAGCGATGTCAGACAACTAGCGACGTCTTTTGAATCGACATTTCGTAAGTTAGATACATC
>JAPQNM010000003.1:28467811-28470311 GCA_029783475.1 Metacarcinus magister | reverse complement strand
GAGCTCGAGGAGCGTCGAAAGCCTCCCTCCTCACTGTGGCCTCCCTGTACTACTTCCCTTACTGCAGTTGTCCATTTCAGGGTCGACTGTTTCTTAATAGTCTTTTTAGGGCTGGATGGGGTAGAAGATACAGAGCCAGAGGTGCTAGAACCACAGCTACTGATGGAGTAAGTTTCGCCAGTAATGTCCACAGGGGTAACAGGGGAGGCAGAGGACAACGATAGCTCAGCAGTGGTCGAAGAAGAGTCAGTGGTGGTGACATCATTACTTGGAGAATCAGTTTCAGAGCATGAACTGAATTTGTTGACAAGGGGAGAAGAAAGGTCAGCAAAGGAGGCTGAGGCGGATGCCGACAGATCATTTTGTCTCTCTAGAGCAGCGGTGGGGCTTAGAGTGCGGGTAGAAGGGGAGTCAATTGAGTCCCTCAGTCTGTTTTCCATCTCTTCTTGACTAGCTGTAAGCTGATTCACCTCTACCTTTCCATCCTTCCATTCTATCCTGTCTTCTCGCTCGCCGCTGGCCCTTACAGTTGGGTCCGGGAGGTCAGGTGCAGTAGTATATAAGGTACTTTTGTCACTCTCACTACTCTCTTCAAAAGCATCGTAGTACTCGTCGTCACACGGGGATGGACTCTTACTCCTCCATTCTGTTGCCATTTTGAAGTGATGGAGAAGGAAGGTACCGGTTTCTTGAGCTCCGATGCGTCACACTGTAAGAAAAACATACTCATAGTTAATATTCAGGATCTACACAACCCACAGCAGTGTAGTATGTGATTAGACAGGTGTGTCAAATGAAGGCCAACACCTGGCCAGGAAGTAACACTGAGTGTACATACACACGAACACCTGAAACTGCTTCGGTTGCTGAGAGAGAGAGAGAGAGAGAGAGAGAGAGAGAGGAGAGAGAGAGAGAGAGAGAGAGAGAGAGAGAGAGAGAGAGAGGTAGAGGTATATACAATTAACAATCAGCTGCGATTGTACCATCAATGTATTGTGTTGAGGACAAGGTCATCCACGTATTTACCCTCACACCCACATCCACATTCCCTACCCTACATACACTCCCTTTGACATAGAAATACGTGTTTGCAAAGACGTTGTAACAAAGTACAAGGTACAGGCTTCAACTATATCACATGCTACCACATTCAAATTAAGATAAAAGTTTATTGGAGGACAATTTAGAGGAAAAAAAAAGTGGTTTTCTTACTTTTCTGTATGCATGACCACATTTCGATAATAAAGCTTGTGCTGAAGTTCCATCTCAATAATGTAACACCACCACCAGTAATACGAATACTAATAATAATAATAATAATAATAATAATAATAATAATGATAATAATTATAATAATAACAATAATAATAATAACAATAATAATAATAATAACAATAATAATAATAACAATAATTTACCAACCTCAGTGCAGGCACACCTTAATCAAGTTGTCAGCTGAGATGTAAGGCAGCATTCAGGGCCAGTGCACCATCAACCCTGACACCTATGCACCCACACGCACCGCCCGACCACACAACACTGGCTCAACGTCTCGTCTCTCCTTCCCTGGTTTACTTTTTTCTTCACGCGCTGATGGTAGTCTTTAGTCCCACCATCGTCAACTAAGTCAAGCACTGATAAAATTGTCAAAACACGTACATCATGTGAACTCTTGATAAACCACGGAATTGTTTGCAGTATTTGGTGACATGAAAATATAAAGTGTTACACACGTGTGATACAGTTATCTAGTAACTCAAACATTTGTCAAACGCTTTTTTTTACCATCACCTCCCTGAACGGTAAAGACGCGACATACTACGTTCACGCTGTGGGGCTGCGTACTGCTGGTGAATGGTCCTTTATGGCCAGTCCACCTGATGCAGCTTAACAAGTAGTTTTTAATATGAATAGAATATGACATTTGACTTATAGCCTTGCAGAGAACTTATTGGTAAATCAGTTACATTTCTTGGTAAAAAGAAAGAATCATAATGCGATATTTTGTCTGCAATTAGTGAGGAGGAAAACAATTTTACACCGTAGGAAACGTAGTGATTTACTCCCATATAATGATATATTCTTATCAGGTTACCGGATACACTACAGTCACTGATAGTATACTGACTTGGGTGTGTCAAGCTACTGAAAGTTAGATGTGAAAATATTCAAGTACCATTCAAGTTCCAATTAATGGACAAAGGGACATTTTTGTCATATAACGAGGTATACAAATCATAGTTGATAGGTATACACATGATGGTTGTGGTCTGTGAAGTTACATCATCGTAAAAGTATTAATCTGCTTCCTAGCAACTAAAAGCACAACCAATTCCCTTTTTTATGTAAAACAGAACATCATCCCTTAAGGATGACTTCTCATGCTTAGGAACAAATTGTCTTAGGTTCTTGGATATGCTGACTCACGATGTATAATGTCACTCGCTGTAATGGGAAAGCACGTAAGGTAAGGACTTGCGTTGATATTTCCTGTACCAAA
>JAPQNM010000003.1:28460311-28462811 GCA_029783475.1 Metacarcinus magister | reverse complement strand
AATTATTGTGGTTGGGCTCATATAACATCCATTATTAGAGTTTCTACTCACCAAACCTTACAGCTGTGCCTCCATGTCTAGAGCTGAAAGTTCTTGTTACTTCCCAAGTGGAAAGAGCTGAATTGAATGACTCTGGAAGCCGCTACATCTGTATATATTCACTTAAACTAGCAGTTACCAACTCTCCAATGTCTAAAGGGGATATATTCTACGGAGGCCCCTGTGAGCCTATAATCTGTCTCCTGTCTCTGGGAATGTCCTTAATGTGCTTCACAAGCCATCTGAAGGGATTATACTTTCACCACATAGCCTAGGTAAATAAATTTCTTGTAATGGTGTGTGACTCTAGATCAAGCTACTTCCTGTGACAGATTTCTTTTCTAATGACACCTTAATGAATGTAGGTCAATTTGTCCTGGAACCGTGTGTTGGCCTGCTCCCTGTTTCCTGTTGGTCACCTTCATGTTTCTAATGACAGCTTAATGAATGTAGGTCAATTTGCTTTGCGCACAGCTGGTCAGCTCCCGTTCCACCTTCCTTTTTCCATCGTATTGTAGGTCACGACATTAGGACAGGTGGGCGGAAGAAGGGGAGGTAAGGCGGACAGGTACCGTTTGTTATTTCTTGTAGTTCTGGTGTTTGTTGCTCATGTCACGACATTATCACTTCTACTTTGATGACACACACCTGTCCTCCTCTTCTACACTGAACATCCTTGGGCTATCCTTTAATAAAACTCTTAACTGGAAGTCTCATATCTCTTCTCTTCCTAAATCAGCTTCCAAGATGTTAGGTGTCCTGTGTTGTCTCCACCAGTTTTTCTCCCCCTACCAGTTATTGATTCTGTACAGGGGCCTTACCCTCCCCTGTATGGAGTATGCATCTCACGTTGCTAAACAAGGTTGAGTCAAAAGCTTTTCGTCTTATTTACTCCCCTCCTCTTACTGACTGTCTTCAACCTCTTACACTCTGCCGCACTGTTACATCTCTTGCTATCGTCTACCGTTATTTGCATGCTAACTGCTCTTTTGAAGTTGCTAACTGCATGCCTCTCCACCTCCCGCGGTCTCACCTCACACGATTTTCTACTCACTCACATGCCTATTCTGTCCAGTCACTTTATGTAAGAGTTAACCAGTATCTTCACTCTTCCTTCCCTTCTACAGGTATGATAAATAGGTAAATAATGGGTCGGTTGGTCACATGGGGAGTGCAGGCGAGTAAGCCGCTGTACTCTGTCATGCGATGAAATGAACCGTCGTGTGACCTTTATGTGATCCTTCATCCAACTCATCAATGTCACCACTCTTGTCAAGACCAACAGCCCACACCTCGAGGAAAAGATATGAAACAAGTAGTTAAATGCATTGGACAGGTTAGTCATGGATAATTATTCTAAAGACTATAACTAAAACATTACTTTCTATATTTAGTAGCAGCTCTGTAGAAACGAAATTAACAGCAGCACAGTGGAGTGTATTCAGCCAAGGCTTGTAATCAAGAATATTAGGGAGGAAACAATTTTGTATTTATATGATTTACGTTTTAGGAAAAAGATAAATTTGAAAGGACAAGATAACATATATTGGTAGGTACTATAATATGTGTGGAGATTCGTAATACAGAAAATACACTTATGGGTTACATAACAACAATAACAGTAACAACAACCTTGACAACAATAGCAGACAGCGACGAAGGAAATGTTGACCACGAAAACATTACAAAGTATGCACATTACTCTTTCACTCCTCCATGTTAAGGATCACCTCTTTCAGCATACGTTCTTCTCACGGTCTTCTGGTGAACATTAGAACCCTTCATTCCCTCTTAACCTTAACGATGGTTGTAGCCACCGCCATGCCCTCCTCCGTGTCCTCCATGTCCTCCGTCGTGGCCATATCCTTTTGGGCAAATGGTTTCATAACTCTTCCGGGTTCGAGTGGCATACACAGTGACGTACGACTTCTCGGTGACGGTGATGTATTTCGGGAGTGTGTTGATGACTGTATGGGTGATGTACTGGGGCAACGTGGCCTTCTTGGTGACGAACTGGGGCACCTGCGGAGAGCGGAGTTACCTATTGTTACTGTACATTTATGGATGCTGAAAATGGCACCGTTATTCTGCAGGGTCTCTAGGGCACAGTGTGGAGGGAAGAGTTGGTTGATATTTGGTGATTTGCATTTTTATATATTTCCATTTATCTAGCACTGCTACTGTTACTCCTATTACTACTACTAATTCTTCATCTTATATAACTACTACTATTACTACTGCTACTACTACTACTACTACTACTACTACTACTACTACTATTACTACTACTGCTACTACTACTACTACTACTACGTCTACTACTACTGTTCCTGCTACTTCTACTACTACTGCTACTACTACTACTACTACTACCACCTTCTCAAATGAATCTGTAAATGTGTGTTGGTGATGGAGCGTGATTGTTGATCTGAGGGTAATTTTGTTGGTGGTGATGGTCGAG
>JAPQNM010000003.1:28452811-28455311 GCA_029783475.1 Metacarcinus magister | reverse complement strand
TGGAGAAGTGTAAGTTTTGATGGTGACCTGGTTAGCAGCAGTGTTTACATCCCTTCCTCACACTCGAGGTATGGCAAATAACATTTTGATGAACTACATAATTTTGTACTGACTAAACCCAAGCAATGATTATGCATATATATTTTTTGGTAATTCTAATGTTCACACTCTCACAATGCCTGATGTACCATATGTTGGTGATTATCATGTGTCTGTTGATGTTCCATTCACAAATCTAACTGACCTTGGCATAACTATGAACAGAGCAAATAAGGATTTAGCTCCAGACAAAAAATCTTATGGCAAGAAACTGGTGGAGGTTTTTAAAATGAATCGAGTATTAATTTTTAGTGGTATAATGATTAGGTAAGGATTGTGATTTGGGAAATTTTGCAACTCCACATAATACAACTATGGATTATTTTTCTGGTTCTTCATTAGTTATGCAGTGTGTTATAGTGTTCAGAATACTTCATTAGGATGCATCATTTTTTTATGTACACTGTGTTCTATAAACACAAACTAAATCTAAAAGCATAGGTAATGCATCCACTGTAAATATAAAAGTTCAAGAGGTAAAACGAGCAAGTGTGTAACAAGGAAAATGGAATACTGAATAAAAGAATGTGTATGAGAGGAACATTGATGTAGCAAAGCTGATTGGGTTGGTAGCAAAGGTAGATGATGACATCAGATATAAAGATATAAAGATGAATTAAAGAGAACAAAATCTAAAGAGGACAAATTTAATAAAAGAAATTTTAAAAAATAGAATTTGTGATCCTAAAACATACTGGGAAATCTTAAATGGTCAGAAAAACAGTAAAAAATTCCCTTTACACTAAATATTTTCATATGAGCATGTTAAACAACTTGCCAATGAGGACAGTAATCTTATCATCACAATCAATACAATCACTGATTATGACAATGACACTAACCCTTCACCATTACTATAATAATCACATAAATGAGGAAAAAATGGAGAGAAATGTCAAAAAGCTATATACCAATAAAGCCCCTACATCTGACATGTTGATAAATTAATACATTGTTACGAATGTGCGTCTGTGTGTATTGGGAGGTGAGTGGTGTCCGTATGTCTGCATGTTTTGGGGTTTGAATTGGGCAACAATGAAATTTCGAGGAATTTTGCAGCTTTTTGAGAGAAATGCTGCTAATCCTGCCCAGATGCAGTACAGGCTAAGAAAGGGAAACATGTGCGCTTATACTGTTCTTGACCCCTTTCGTCTCCGACTTTGATCTCGACCTAGTCAATAACGTACTTTGTTCTAAGCCTCAGTAAAGAGTGAAAGACGAGACTGTGCTGTGGTTCCTCGCCTAGTGGCAGTGCCTAAGTCTCTCTGGTTACTTTGTCTTTAGCCATTTAGCCCAGCTTTCATTCACGCACGAAACTTAAGAACACAAAAAATTCGGGTTACAGCCAGTCTACAATGATACCACGGAGAAGGGGGAGTGAGAGGTTTGTAATAATGTTAAATGTTTAGCAAATTGAATCCCCTGTATCTGTCAAGCTATTTAACAAACTACTTGATAATGGTGTCATGCTATCTTAGTGGCTAGTTGATGTGATAGTTCAAATCTATAAGAACACGGGTGACACTCACTGATCACTCTCAACCTCACCCACGCCCATCCATTACCACTAATCACCTTCCTTTATACAGCTTCTTTGCTCCTCACTTATGGAAAAAATACTTCCGTATTCCTAATCATGCAACCTACTCAGACTACATTTTTATATTTCAAAAATGCATCCAAAGACAGGTGGACAACAGGTCGGTGATCCCACATGACTTGACAGATCTCGCCAAGAAACTATTGACTCAGAATCCCAAATACAAGGCATGATCACTCTCAAAGACCTTTTTTTTTTTCCTTTACCCGTGGCGCCAGTAGGCTTAATGGAGACCTAAGATGGTCGGCCTTCGCCCGTTAGTAGCGCGGGTTAGATTCTTTAAGTGATGCCTCGTTTCTTATTGACAGGCTCATGCTGCCGGCAGAAGCTCCTCAGAGGCTCGAAGGCCTGAGTTATCTCCGCCTACAGTACTTGCAGATACCACCGTGTGTGAGAGGAGTAAAAAGGAACCCTTACTGCTCGTACTTAGGCGAACCTAACTTATGAGAGTATTGGATATATGCGGCGGCCATGCTCTCTACTGGATTTCGCTCTTGTCCCATTAAATGGACTTTAAACGCAGGGGACACACGGGCTATCTAGAGCCCGTCAATGTTGTGCGTTGGTAATTTTTGAGTTAACGTGGCGGCGGGTACATTGTACACACTTCTATTAGTGTAGAAAGTATGATTGCAGCGACAACACGGGCCGCCAGATCGGACTCAGTCCCTTGAGTCCAGGCCACACGGGGGCGGATGACGTGTGTCGCTGGACAGCGGACCAGGTAGTGGTGAAGAGGGTTCCCCTCCTCCACCAAGCAGTGTGGGCAGGGCTCTGGTTCTGTCTGGCGTATCTGCGTCG
>JAPQNM010000003.1:28405311-28445311 GCA_029783475.1 Metacarcinus magister | reverse complement strand
GAGAGAGAGAGAGAGAGAGAGAGAGAGAGAGAGAGAGAGAGAGAGAGAGAGAGAGAAACCGTTGTTGCGTCTGGTTGACAACACTGAATATTTTTTAGTATGGCATAATACTGCTTTTCGTAATGTGTAATGATAGTGTAATAGTCCGGTATTTAAATGCATGCATACAATATGAGATTGCATTTATTGCCAAAATGAAATATAATGAAATATAAACGAAATATAAAAGTATGTTCCTTTTCCAAAGACATCATCAGGTGAGGATGTGTATACCCGCTGAAATCAACTACGCCAGTGTGGAGTTGCAGAGACCATAGCAAGAAGAAAGGTGATTAGGTGATTAATGCATGGCGCCGCAAAATAGCCTGGGCATAATAGCGGGAGTGAGCGGAGCAGCTATACAAGAGAAAGTGCTGAACTTTCCCTCCCAGGTGCGTTATGATCTGCTGCAGTTTGTTACTTTCCCCGCGACAAGACACTACTCTCCCAATTTACCAACCTTTGTCTGGTGCAGTAAGAGACCATTTATGTTTGTCTGCAAGAGGAATTTTTGGTCTTCTTTCCTTGATTCAGTATTTCATGGTAAAAAGTGTCATGGTATGAAGTGTTGCATCTTCTATTAATCTAGATCTCTCTTTTTATCACAGATATAATTCAGTATGTTTATCCTCTCACTGCGATGGATAAGCAAAGTATAATTGACACAACTGATCAAATTTACAGTCCGGGAGGATTATTTTAAGCTTGAGAAGATACCTTTGGCTGAACACGTTCGGTATGTCACGCTTTCTTACGTTTGCACACATCCGATTCCTTTCGATATTAAATGCTGACGACGGTACGCAAAGACTCAGCTATTTACAAAACTTTCATATTGTTACCGTCGCATGTGAGAAGTGTACATGTTAAACAGTTTATGGAGATCTAGTCAGAGAAAACAGACTTTCGCTCACTGGACAAAGAGGAAATAATCAGCTTTGTAATTGCGATTTCATTGAGATGTGTGGAGATCAAAGCTCTACAGATAAACACACTTTTGATTTAAACTGTAATGATCTCTCTCTCTCTCTCTCTCTCTCTCTCTCTCTCTCTCTCTCTCTCTCTCTCTCTCTCTCTCTCTCTCTCTCTCTCTCTCTCTCTCTCTCTCTCTCTCTCTCTCTCTCTCTCTCTCTCTCTCTCTCTCTCTCCTCTCTCTCTCTCTCTCTCCTCTCTCTCTCTCTCTCTCTCTCTCTCTCTCTCTCTCTCTCTCTCTCTCCTCTCTCTCTCTCTCTCTCTCTCTCTCTCTCTCTCTCTCTCTCTCTCTCTCTCTCTCTCTCTCTCTCTCTCCTCTCTCTCTCTCTCTCTCTCCTCTCTCTCTCTCTCTCTCTCTCTCTCTCTCTCTCTCTCTCTCTCTCTCTCTCCTCTCTCTCTCTCTCTCTCTCTCTCTCTCTCTCTCTCCTCTCTCTCTCTCTCTCTCTCTCTCTCTCTCTCTCCTCTCTCTCTCTCTCTCTCTCTCCTCTCTCTCTCTCTCTCTCTCTCTCTCTCTCTCTCTCTCTCTCTCTCCTCTCTCTCTCTCCTCTCTCTCTCTCTCTCTCTCTCTCTCTCTCTCTCTCTCTCTCTCTCTCTCTCTCTCTCTCTCTCTCTCTCTCTCTCTCTCTCTCTCTCTCTCTCTCTCTCTCTCTCTCTCTCTCTCTCTCTCTCTCTCTCTCTCTTCTCTCTCTCTCTCTCTCTCTCTCTCTCTCTCTCTCTCTCTCTCTCTCTCTCTCTCTCTTCTCTCTCTCTCTCTCTCTCTCTCTCTTCTCTCTCTCTCTCTCTCTCTCTCTCTCTCTCTCTCTCTCTCTCTCTCTCTCTCTCTCTCTCTCTCTCTCTCTCTCTCTCTCTCTCTCTCTCTCTCTCTCTCTCTCCTCTCTCTCTCTCTCTCTCTCTCTCTCTCTCTCTCTCTCTCTCTCTCTCTCTCTCTCTCTCTCTCTCTCTCTCCTCTCTCTCTCTCTCTCTCTCTCTCTCTCTCTCTCTCTCTCTCTCTCTCCTCTCTCTCTCTCTCTCTCTCTCTCTCTCTCTCTCTCTCTCTCTCTCTCTCTCTCTCTCTCTCTCTCTCTCTCTCTCTCTCTCTCTCTCTCTCTCTCTCTCTCTCTCTCTCTCTCTCTCTCTCTCTCACCCCCCCCCTTGCAAACCTCCTGTGACACCAAAATCAAAATCAAGATCCTCGCAAGACATGAAAGGAGCCCCAATGGATGTGAGAAGATAAAGCATGAAAAGATTAGTATGGTGAATCAGTGGGTTGGCCGACTAAGGAGTGCAGCAAGCATTAGAGCGAGTAAATATGATGTGTTGCGAGAGATATGGAAGAGTGTGGCTGTTCCGAGTGTTATGTATGGTATGGAAGTGATTGCATGGAGTGAAAAGAAGATAGACAAGTTGGAAGTAGGGCAGAATAGAGTAGCAAGAATGGCACTGAATGCACCAAGGTATGCAGCTGTAGAAGCTCTGAGAGGTGACATGGGATGGAGTACGTTTAGGGAGATACATTTAAAGGCAACTTTGAGATATAAAGTTAGGCTGAAACGAATGGAGAATACAAGAACTGCACGAAAGGTGTATTTGTGGAATGTAAGGAGCAGTAAGTGGAAGAAGAAATGTATGAATATGATAGACAGGAGTGGCATGCTGGTTAGGTGGGTGCATAGATTTTGTGAAGGGAGAGAATGGGTGTATGAATGGAAGGTGATGAACAGAAGTAGAGAAGGGTTAGAGTGGGATGTGAGAAAATGGAAAAGTGAAATAGACAGAACAGTAAAAGGTGTGGAACTGAGTAAGTGGAAGACTTTGGGATGGTACAGAGAGAAAGAGGCCCCAATGTATGTAAGGTGGTATGATGGAAGCCTGGGTGGTGATCTCTTCCGAGCTAGGGCACAGTTTATGGATGTGAATGCAAGGAACTAAAGATGGTCAGAGTCCCGCAGCAAAGTGTGCCAGATGTGTGACATGGGAGAGGATGAGATGGTAGAGCATGTATATAGTACTGGAATGTGTGAAGTATGACCGGGACAGAATGGAAATGATGCGTGTGATTCTAACAGAAATGGGACGTGAAATGAATGAAGTGATTGAAAGAACTGGAAAGGAATGACATGGCAGGATGAGAAAAATAAACGCAGGAGTGAAAACTCCTGCAAGATATGCTTGCTGTTGTATGCTGATAATGTGGTAGTTATGAGTGAGACAGCCGAAGAGCTTCAAAGTTTGTTAATAGATATTGTGAGTGGATATGGTAAGGATTTCGGAGTTAAATTCAGCAGTGAGAAAAGTAAAGTAATGATAGTAGGCTACATAGGTCACAGGATGAAATAAATACTGTGTGAAGGTTGGGAGAGAATGAATTAGAGTAGACGCGTGAATACAAGTATCTAAAGATGTGCATGAGCAGCATGCGTCTGTATGGATGCGAAAAAAGGCTAAGTGAAATGAGCAGCCATTCAAACTAGTGGGTGGGATGACTAGGAAGTACTACACATATAAGGGCTTGTAAGTATGATGTGCTGAGAGAAGTGTAGAAGAGTGTGGTTGTACCAAGCATTATGTATGGTATGGATATGACAGCATGGAGTGAAAAGGAGATAGACATGTTATAAGTTGGACAAAATCTAATAGCAAGAATGGGACTAAATATACCATGGTATGCAGCAAGATCGAGATCAAGAAATTTCTTTCCCCCCTCACAAGAGCTACCGATACAAAGGCGTGACTTGAAGGAAACTTCAAGTCACCTGTAACATCAAGATCAAGATCAAGATCGAGTCCCCGGATAGAGTGGAAAACGCTGGGCGGTCTACTTACACCATGCCCCTGTCCACCCAGCAGTGAATGAGTACTGGATGTTAGTCAGGGGTTGTGACCTGCCTTCTGGGGTGGTGACCTGCCTCGGCGAGGTGTGCAAGGGTGCCGATACAAAGGCTATACCCACGATCCCAACAGTATGGAGTTGTGACATCAAGATCACAATCAAGACCATCATCAGCATCAGTGAGGTAAACAGTCTTTTCTGGTATTTTATTCTTCACCCTATGCAACTGCTGATGGCTATTTATACTAACAATTTAACATAATAGGAAACGTTTAGTCAGTTTAGTAATTTGCTTAGTAATCTGAGTGTAATGGTTTACATCTTGAAGAGTTTCTGCCTCAGTGTAGCATCAGTCCCACGTTGTCGCTGATGTTTGGCGCAAGGCCACGGCGTCGCCGCCACCCTTCACTTTGTTGGAGGTACTTGAGTTGGTCTGGGATGGAGTTTGAAGTGGCTAGTCTTGAGGCTGAGTATCCTGGTACCCCTAGCATAGCCACCACACGTGCCCAAAGCTATAACAGTAACCGGGATATTGAGCTGGAGTCACAGGCGTGAGCCTCTTCCAGAACTTCATCTGTGAGTATCTGTGTAAGTAGGCTTGCCAGGAACTTGTCCAACTCCCTCTTGAAGTATTGAGTCTCCACCCCTTTAATGTTTCTAATGTGGACTGGTAGACAGTTAAACAGTCGGGTGCCCCTTCTTGACAGACTGTTTTGTTGGAGTGTTCTTATCTTGGTTGGGCAGTCTGATGGTAGATGGTACTGGGCACATTTCCTTCCTGTTCTAGAGTTGGTGTTTGTGTGTACTTCAATGATGGGCTCAGTTCTGGGAGATACTACTTGGTTCACGAGGACTTTCCATGTGTAGATAATTTGGTATCTCTCCATTCTTCTTTCTATGGAGTACGGATTGTATTTCTCCAGTCTCTGCCAGTAGTTGAAGGTGTCTCTGTTTGTTGATCACTTGTACGTATGCAAGAGGTAAAGGTTCTTTGTAGCCCCTCTAGTAGCTGGATGTAGGTTTGTTTGTGAGGGGCCCACAGTGAGAGCAGTAGTCAATGTGTGGTAGGATTATTGTTTTCCATAGGGTTAATAGGGTTGTGGGATCCCCCGTCTGGAAAGTCCTTAGTGCATACCCCATTAGTGTTTGCACTTTGCCCTGAGTTTTTCAATGTGGGTGTGAAAGGTAGCATTACTTGTTAGTGTTACTCCCAGGTCTTTGATGTGTGTTACAGTGGTGATGGGTGCTCCATTGGTCCTTTATACCAGGTATTGAATGATGGGCTGTTACCGAATTTAATGTGTGCAAATTTTGAGTCATTAAACTTCATGTTACTGTACTGTGTCCATGTGTATATTTTATTCAGGTCTTCCTGTAGTGTTATCTGATCTTCTTGACCTTTTATGAGGTGACTGATGTTGTGCTGTTAGTGGTAATGCGTGGAGGCATTTTCATCCAACCTGATACTACCTAACCTTATCTAGTTCACCTATTCTTGACACCACCTTACCTTACCTAGTTCACGTCATCCTAACACCATCCTATCTACCTAGCTCACCTTACCCTGCCACCACCTTACCTTATCTAGCTCAACTCACCCTGACACCCACCCTACCTTAGTAAACTCACATCACCTAATATCACTTAGCCAACCTATCTATCTATAGTTTCTGATGCCGCCTTCTCTGCAGGATCGTCCCCCAAAAGGACACAGCAAAAGAGCCTCCACCTCTATCCACACACTCTCCTGCTAGTTCCATCCCTCCCCCTTTTGATTAATTGATTGATAGATTGACATTATTTAGCAAGAGTTAGTGCATCCATTTACATAAAACAGGTGTATTGCCTCCTTATAATTGCAGACATAAATTGCAGTAAAGTATTCCAACTCTTACAAGGATAGCCCACAAAAGTTCGTAACTTATTTCCAGTGGGGTCCCTGTTTTGAGGCAAGATAGTCCACAGAGGACCCAGCAGGGCCCACCACACTATATATATATTTTTTTTTGTCTTGATCCTATGGCGCGGTAGACTTGTATAAGTGACACCTCGTTCTTGTTAAGAGCCTCATGCTGTCCGTTGAAGCTCCTCGCTGCATTTCACATTGCAGTCCCAGTCGAGGATGGTGTTGATGGCAGCATGTGCGTGATCTTTGGCCACTGAGTGGTTTTACAAAGAAAAGTGACCAGCCCGTCGCGGGACTCGAGCTGTATTGTCCGCACACTAGCCACTAGGCCACCGCCTCCCATAAAAGTCTTTGTTAACTTATAATTCAAAATACAGTACATAAAATTTTTGGACATATTGCACATAAGAAAGTAGCCATCTCAAATTCAAAAATAAATAAAATAAAATTCTGATGATTTCATTTCAGTACATATAATTATTTGCATATATCATAGTGCAATTCAGTATGAAGTTGTTAAAAGCTTGTAAAATTCATTCTCTGTAAGGATAAGATTCTTACCCAGCAAAATTTTGTGTTGCTAAACCAATAGTTTTGGTAAATTTACTCTCCAGAAGTTATTTGAGATTTTAGATGCATTATTTTTTGCATGTTGATTGTTAAATAGTTTAAGTTTAATATGAATTAAACAGAAATAAAAATGTCTTAATATTTTTGCTGTTATAGACTGAATAATTTTATCTTAATTCACCCCAACGAAAAAAAAGTTGTGGGGTGAATTGATACAGGTGTTAAAACTGTTTTATATGCTAAATAAACGAACATCCTCTTTACTTGTTGAGTTCACTTGATATCTGAATGAAATAAGATCAGTTCAAACAAAAATACACATCTTTCAGACATTTAGTTACCTGTTTTTCCCCCTTTGGAAAATAACAGTATGATTTTGTATACCGGGTAGCTAGTAGTAACCTACTGTTACTTTGTGTAAGATATATATATATATATATATATATATATACTATATATATATATATAATATATATCATATATATATATACATAATATACATATAGTGGCTAGCGGTCGGCCATACCAGCTCAGGGTCCCGCGTTCGAGCCTCGGCACGGGCTGGCCACTTTTCTTCGTTACTACCGCCGAGTGGCCTAAGATCACCCACATGCTGCCATAACACCATCCTCGCCGGGACTGCAACGTTATATGCGCAAGGAGCTTCCGCTGGCAGCATGAGCCTATCAATGAGAAGAAACAGTGTCACTTAAAAAATCTAACCCGCGCTACTAACGGTGGAGGCCAACCATCTAAGGTTCTCCTGAAGCCTACCGGCGCCATGGGTAAAAGATATAATATATATATATTATAACATATTATATATATATCTATATATAGATATTATATATATATATATTATAGTATATATATATTATATATATATATATATATACATACATATACATATACATATATTACCATATATACCAATTATATATATATTATATTATATATATATATATATATATATATATATATGTGTGTGTCTCCCTTTTTGGAAGAATCAGTCATGAACAGAACTTGAACCCATTTTATAATTACACTGATTGCTGTACGATACTCTGTTCCGAACTTGACAACAGCTGGCAGCACAGTGTGATTCATGCTGGAGCTCTTGCTCAGAGAACACCCGCTCCTAACTGTTCTTGATTTTGACGATATTTCTGTGTTGTGCATTATTTCTTCAATTTTTTTTCAATGAAAATTGTCTTTTTCTCTATTGATAATGATGGAATATTTTATAAGTCTAGCATATTCACAACCCCACTTCACTTCCAGCCCATGAGAGCCCAAGTTAAATGCTGACGGTTCTTCCTCTATTACAAGTTGTATCCTGCGCCAACTCTCGTCGGCTGCAATGTCTTTTCCAGACATTTTGACCCCAACTTCCCAAGGTATGTAGAACTGTCTTGTCTTTGTTTTATTGATCATATTTTGTATCTATCAGGATCATGAATGAATATCTATTATTTGTGCTTAGGATAGGAAAGACAGTTTCATGTATGTATTGATATTCAGTATTGATTAGCAGTCCCCATGCACAGTTTGAGAGTTAAACATTGTGTCTACTTATAATAAGTAATGAGAAGAATACTGTGGTTAACCATACCTCTTTTTTCCACCCCTACCAAAGCTAATGCATATTTGTTTTCATCTGATCAAAAAACTTTTACTTTCTGAAAATCTATAATTACAAAAAGTGTAGAATGTAAACATATTGACTTTAACCTATATAGTTGGAAAGCTATTATTCTAGAAATGCAACTCAGATTTAAATTTTCAATTATGTTTTCGTGGTCAGATTGATATATGTCAAATTTCCAACAAAACTATTATATTTTGAAGCAAATAATTTAAATATTGTACCAGAGGATAGTTTCGACCTATTTTTTCATCAACATAACTTTGATGTTTAAATTTTTTCATGTATACAGTAGTAGTTTATTATTTCATCACATTATTGAATTCAGGAAGCAGACATTAAAAACAAAATCTGCTCCTTTCTCATTTTCGAATTTAGTTTGCTTGTCTGCTCTCAAAAATGGATCAGAGAGTAAAAGAATAGACCCAAACACTTAGATTATGTCTAATGGTCCATTTGACAGGATGAACTATTCATATTCCAGTATTAATAAAGATGTGCATAGAGGTGCACAGATGGAAGGGGTCCAGTGTTGTGGGGGCAGTGGGAAGATAGGAATAGTGAAATTGCATGGGTCTGTGTGTAGGCACATCATGCTAGAAGTGGAAAAGGTGAGGGAGGAAATGAAGAAGTCTGGAATTATGTGAACAAGTGTCTGATGGAGATTGGAAGATGGAGTAGGTAGTATTAATGGAGATATGAATGGAAGGGTTGGATTTAATGAGGTAGTATGTGGTGTGGGGAAATGGGGTTGAGGGAGGGGTGGGTGAGGAGGAACCTTCCACTTTGCTGTCCTCTTGTCTCTATCAAGTAGATATTATGTAGTAGTGTAGACACACAGACAGCCACATTAGTTACAGTAGGACTGTTGCTGTCTGTTTTCCTTTGTACTCTTTTGTACATTGTGATATAGGATGTTTTATGTGTCTCACTAAAAGATTTATGCAGTAATTTTGAAACTACAATGTCTTTGCAATTAAAGCAGTTATCTCATTGAACCTGTCATGAAAGGTGATCGTAAAGGGCTTTCTAAAGTAAATCTAATGCCATTTTTAATCTCTTTGGTATATGCAGGGGGTATAATCTGTAAGTTAAGATACGTAACCAAAGTAATGTGGGAGAACCTTAGTTTAGTGGCAGGACAGTTAGTGTGCTTAGTACCTTCTCTTCACATTTAAATGGACAAGGTGTGATTCTTGTAAAAATACCTATATTAGAAGATTTTTCTATCTTTCAAAGTATTTCCAATCCTAGATCAAGAATAGTAGGATAGATACTTGGTAAAAATCCCTTATGTTATAGGCATGTTTATCTATTTACCGTTTAAAATGTGAAATGCTTTCCCGACATGAGCAGTGGCCTGCAGTGTTAAATGTGATACAGTTTTGCATCCTAGGCTACGGTGTATTCATCTTTTACTTTTACTACTTACTTTGACCACTAATAATCAGTACTAACCATAACAAGTGTTTATTCCAACCCAAACTTAAAAAACACAACTGCAAAAAGAATTTAGCTTTTGTGAAGATATAACACCTTTGCCTGCTTGCTGGAAGGCACTGTGCCACTGAATCCGTCATTTAATGGCTATGCATGTACATTTCACATACACTGATTATATTTTAGCCATTTGTATTCATTACTTAGCACATCAATCTGTCATTTTGTTTAAAACTTTGGAAAATATATAAATTACAAGTGGAAAAATTAGGAAATGACATTGCTGCTGCTGCAACTCACTTGCTGTGGGCCTATGTGGCCAGCCACTTGCTTCTTCTTTCACTCATTATGTCACTAATGGGCCATACCTTTTCACCACATCATGTAGCGGTAATGAGATTTATCAACATCCCTCTTGAAAATGTTGCCACTAATTAAAGCACACAATTATCATACCACGTGGAGAGGCACATGTGAGGCAGTGACGCAAGCACTGCAGCCATTTAAGTCTTGCTCTGGTGATGCTGGTTTTTAAATTTACCGAATAAATGTCTCCGCCTGACATTTCACAGGCCCTTCCCCACACACGGAGCGCAAAAATATATTATGTGTTCCAAAAATATTTGTTCAAAAATACACCCGGCCACGTTCCCTTTAGTATTTTAAGACAGTCTCAATAAGGTTTCTCAGAGCGATATTCTCGAGAGAGCAACATGTTAGTTATGCCAGCCTCTCGCTTAAGATTTATTATGCAAAGATGGAATCATCTTCGTAGCCTATGTTGGATAGTTTTAATCTTTGACTGTCCTTTGCTAGTGAGGCAACCCAAAAAGCACTGCAAACTCCAGTGAGTCGTAGTAACTGATGTTAGGAAGTAAAAATTCTCATTTTTTTCGTCGCCTGTAAACAAAAAAAAGTTTGTGTCAATGTGCAGCATTCAGCTTTACCAGCGATGTCTTTACAGTGCTGGGAGGGTTTTAGAATTTTGCAACACAATCATAACACCTAGCCTGTTCGACGTATTGTATGCACTTTGAAATTTCTTCTACTCGTATCGCTATATCATGCTTATGCTTTCTGTGCACACTTAAGATATGCATTTCTTGATGTTGAAAGGCAGTTCCACTCTATCAGACCAGGCTGAGAGTTTTTGCAATCGTCTCCTATAGGCTTGCCTAGCACGGTCTGAGATTAACACATTTCAATTTCTTATCACCTGTGATTTTGCGATGAAGTTGTTAGGTCACACATCAATGTTATTTATGTATATTTTGAATAGCACAGGTCCGAAGATTCGATCTTGTGAGATATCATAGTAACTGATGCTGATTCTGAGTCCAAATCTTGATAACAACTCTATCTATGTTTTATATTGCACAGCCGTTGTTTCATCCAATTGCACATGTACTTGATTCAGAAGTACCTGTGTGACTGTTGATACTATTATTTATAATGAGGATATGTTTTGTGCTTTATTTAATTTTTCATTAGATGGTGTGGGTACCTGTAGTAAGCTACATGATTGTAGTCTTATTTTTTAAAGGTTTGCCATTATTATTACTTAAAATGGTCAGCAGGAGTGGTTTGAAGCCTTGTTTGCAGCTGAGCCAGGCAGCTACCCATGGGAGAAGCGCTTCCACTTGGATGCAGTTGTACTTCTGATGGAACCCTCAGAGGTTGTCAGGAGAAACGTAGAAATATGCTCTTCTACTCTCTTACTGTGTGCAACGCTACTTGGGAATGCAGACGGTAACCAGTACTAAATAATTTCACACTGCCCATTTATTTGCTTTGGAAAAAATATAATTTTTTATGTAGATATTTTGTTTTATTATTAGTGTGCTGTTACAGAGTAGTGAAAAGTGGTGTGTAAGTTTGATTGGCGTTGTTAACAATAGGTTGCTGAATGTTGTTTGTGACCAGTCATGGCTCATGGCGACCAGTCGACTGGGAGATTGCATGTGTGGTTTCCTTGTATAAAGGTTAAGGTGATGGGTGTGTGACATATCCTGAGTGTTAGTGGTATAAAGTGGCTGTTGCGGGTGCGGGGGGGCGGGGGGGGGGGGCGGTGGCTCTAGGAGGGGAGGGCAGTGTGATAGTAGAGGGTACCTGGGAGGGGGCTGCGTTAAAAGAGGAGAAGAAAGGAGTGATAAGGGGATCAGAGTGAATGGTGGTAGCATGAAGAGGGTATATTGATAAGTATACAAGGGATGATGTTCGAAGGATTGAGGGCATTAAGAAGGTGCGGGGGGTGAAATTTAGCAAAGGGGGTAGGGGGAAAGAGTAAGGCTGTGGGTGATAGTGATGAGGTGAAAATGTCGGGAAGAAGTAAAAAAAAAAAGGAAGAGAGAAGGGACCATGGTATGTGTGCTGTGTGTGTATACAATAGTGTACGGGTTTGAGTAGAAGTCTTCCACAAATAAAAAGGATGAGGGGGAAAAAAAGTATTATGAGGGATGTCTCTCGTACATATAGACGGGTTGGACTGCCACGTCGGAGGTGAGAGCCACAACCAGTCACAGACGATCAAGGATGAGAGAAAAGAGAGATGGCAGATTAGGGTGGAACGTGACGGCTACAAGAGGGCAGAACACTGTGTTATGATGGCAGCTAGGTGTTACACAATCGGATGCAAAGAGTGAGACACATAGTGGTGTTGGACAAGGAGGAAAAATGTGAGCAAGATAGAGATATCAGGGTGGGTGCATCGGCATGAAATGTCATAAATAATGTGGCAGTGAGGCATGTTTCAGAGTGGGAAGAGGAGACACATGTCACATGGAATCACAAGTCAGGAGAATACAGATGTTTGGGGGAAACAGTGGTAACAATACACAGACGGTATGACTCTACAAAAAAAAAATGAAAGCGTGGACTGGCTGGAAATAGAGGGAGGTGGGTGGACACGATGACTATGAGCTGAAATGTACATATGGGTGACGATGCAAAATGTCAGGGACTAAACCTATTAATAAATAACAAAAGACTGCAGATACGTCACCTACAATAGTTCGGATGTACGTAACCTTATGTATCATGCGGCGGCTAGAAGAGGAATTGAAAATGAATTGAGAGTAAGATTCAGTATGCAATGGCTAGAGGGTGTTGGTATTAGTGATGATATTGCACTGAATCGTGAACTGCTCAAGTAGATGAATTGTTTCATATATTTAGGGTCAAAGATCATTGTAGTGGAAGAATAGAGACAGAAGATCAGCAATGGTAGGAAAAGTTTGTTGGGAGGAATGCAACATTTATGTTGAGTTTCATTGTTATAGAGAAAAATAATAGTAAGATGATATGAGGAGTAAGTTTGTGCAACTGCACTGGGGGGGGGGGCATGGGGATGAAGCATGGAGTATGGCCAGTAGTGAAGAGAAAAGATTAAATGTAATTGGAATGAGGTATCTGAGGAGTAAGTGTGTAGTAGTGTATGTACTGTTGTTAACAAAAGATAATGGAATCAAGATGTTGAGAGGTGTGAGGTTGATAGTGCTGTGGCAAAATGGAGGTGTTGAAGGTTGGCTCCTAGAGGAGGTATAAGAGAGCACAACCTATTGTCTTCATAAGGAGAGATACATCCCATCTAATCAAAAGTGGGTGGTTGTGGTCACAGCAATGAGTTTATCTGTAGATTTGAACCATTTTCCAGGGCGACTTACAGAAAATGCAAAATACAAAAAAATCATGTTATGCAATTACATCTGTTAGTATTATTAATAGTAAACATCACTTATGTTAAATTCAAGCAAAATTCATTGTCTTATTATTTAAGGCCTCAATTTTGTATTTTTCCTCTTTTGCGTGTCAATTTAAAGAGCCAAAATTGAATTAGAACAAAAATGTTTTTACAATATATTAACACAACTTAAAATATAAACCAAAAAGGCAACTTGCAAGATATATATTATTTTTCGTAAAGCAGGAATCATTTGAGCTGATCATTTGATACCAATTTTATGACCATTAATCGTAGTTCCTAATTGTTACAATTTGCAATTATTAGCCACACAGTAAAATTTGCTTATGCCATTATATTACACTTACGTTCATTGTTTTTGTTTGAACTTGACTTAGTCAAGTTACAACAAAAACAATAATGGTAAGTAGTAAGATATAATGGCAATAAGCAAATTTTACTTTGTTAATAATTTGAAAATTGTAACACGCCAATTTTTCTTCTGAATATGAAAGTAAAAAATATGCTCTCCATCCGCCCTCACACATCATTTGCCTCCCATAAATGCCTTTATTCATCTCATGTAACTGTCTTCCAACAATAATTTTCGAATGTTTCCACAGAGCTTCCCAATAAACTTTGATTACGCAGACATTAATAAGATGCAATATCTTCGTCAACTGATTCTTTGCATCCACTCACCTCTTCCTTTACCTCCTTTCATTTCTATCCTTGTTTTGGGTCTACTTTTGGTTCTCAATTTATTTTTCTCAATCTCACCATTGTTATCACAATATCTACATCCTGTTCCTGAAACCTTTGAAGGCTAGCAGGACTCTTGTTGGCCTCACAGCTATTCTCAGTTTTATCTAGTCCTCCATCGTTACACAAACGTTTTTCTCCAAAATGTTTTCACTTCTCTCTTACTCACTCTCCTATTTAAGTAAGAGACCCGACCTCTTTTCAATCTACTCAGAACCCTCTATATGCAACACTAGGTATGTTGTGTGTAATGTTTGAGTGTTGCGTCTTGTCTCAGCTACTCTCACTTTTGGGGGATGTCGACTTGGTATATAGATAAATGGAACTAGTGTTAAATTATAATGATACTCTTACTCACATTAATTCAACAGAAATCCAGGGTACCGTACGATGAGGATGATCTTTTGACTGCCAGTTACATGCTGCCTGATGACTGAGGAAGGCTTTGTACTTGCCCTCAGATGTTCCAATTTCAACGTGCAGCTTCGCACAGCACAAGGGGGTGGTCAGCAGCTCGTAAGGTGGTGGTCTGGTCCAACTCCGTAAGTGATGTCAGAATGTGCATTGACAGTAATATGTCAACAAACAGTTTTTTTTACTGCTTCATATATAACGAATCATGCAGTGGAAAAGCTAATGGAAGTAATTAGCATTAATTTCTAGTTTCTTTGTCTGTATTAATCAGAGGCACTGATGTCATGGTAAGGAACCTCACTTATGGAATGTTCATCTCACATAAACTAGGGAAACTATCATATTTTATAGGTATTATCAACCTTCAACCAAAATTTTTTTTTTGGGGTTTGAATTTATGCATCCTCTTTTATTTTGGAGAAGTTAAATTTTGTATTCTATCCTTTAGATGATCTCTTTTTGGGTTTGACCATTCTTGAATATATTCTTACTAGTCTGAATTTTTCAGCTGAAGATATACCAATGCCAGATATGGTGGAAAAAATCAGATCACGATCTGAGGGCAAGCAGATCTGCATTATGGCCATCCGACGGGCAACTAAAGGTTTTCACTGCAAGTCCCTTGGTGTGATTCTCGGACTTACTCCTACATGTGTCCACCTTGTGCTTTTGCCCCAGAGATGGAGGTAATATTTATATTTCAATTCTCTATATTTAATGCAGCAGCTTGTCTCATACATGTGAGGTGGCACCCTCAGCCTAGTATTCAATTTTCTTCCAATATAGAAAAGTTTGTTTTACATTGGCTATTATGTTTTATCATATTACCTAATATGGTTAATCTATGTAGCAAGCTCTTTAAGTAATTCCTTTTTACACCATTCACACATCCCTTTTCTGATTTTTTTTTTACCTCCATACAGTGTAGTGTCCTCCCCACTTGGCACATCCTCAGACACTTATTTCGTTTCACCAAACCAAGTATGTCGGTTTATTGGCTCTCAGGTAATTGTTTACTTCTGATAATGTTGACACTAGCCCATATTACATATTGGTGTACGGATACTCCGCTGCCATCTATTTTTTTCCTTTGAACTGTCCTTCTAACACTTCCTTGTAGGTACTGACTTTTTCAACTTTTAGATCCAAAATCTCCAATAACGTTTGTTCTCCCTCTTCCGTTCTTATCTCATTTTTTTCTCTTGACTTCTTTAAAAACAGTACATTAAAATCTAACTCTTTCTTCCTTTCTTCTTTCTTTCAGTCATATAAATGTCTTATCCAAATTTTCTTATATTTAACGTCCTTGCCACTTCTCCAATCCCTTAGACGTTTATCTTGTGCTGTTGCTTGAGACTGAACTTAACTTTTTCATATATCCCTAACCTGTATAGTCTCCTTTATTTCTTCTTCAATCTCTGAGTTTGTTCTTCTTGTACCATATTCAGTACTTTTATCACATTCTCTCTTTTTCCTCTATGTTTTTTTTCTTTAGCAACACATTTTCTTTCAATCCAAAAATTATCACATTTTCTTTTTTGTCCCTGCATCTTCCTTACTAAATTTTGTTTGATTTTTTACTTAAACTAATTCTTTTGGCCAGATTTTTCTTGCCGTGTATTCTTGATCTTCAGATTATTTTTTGAAGGCTTTGCTTTTTTTGTTTTTTTCTGTTTTAATCCTTTTTTCCACATTTTGTGTCCCTGCATTTATTTCTTCAAGTATTTGATTACGTTTTCATTGTCTTCCTGTTTACCATTTAATTCATCACTCTATTTATTCAATATAGAGTTTTTCATTTGCCATAGGCATTTTCTTTCCATTTCTTTATTTTTGCTATTGATTCATGAATAGTCTCTTCTAGCATTATTACTCTCTTTGGTTCATTTGATATATAGATTCTTTTTCATTTCACACTCTTGAAACTCCAAATTGGAATGGTACTGTTGTTTGTCAGTTATATTTTTATAGTATATCTATCTTGTTGTAAGATCTTTATTCGTTTTGTATATAATCCACTTTTTTAGGCTTTCTTTGGCTTATTTATTCCAGATAGATATATTTGATGCTTTGTGGGATGAAATATCCTTGTTGATAAAATGTTGGGAGTCCAAAAATGGTGTGGTGCTGAAAATTCTGAGTACCAAATTGTCCGGTGCAAAATGGCTTTGGTAATAAGATGTCTTTAGTATCAAGTGACCTGCACCTGATTTTTATCTGCACAAAAATATCCTATAAAAAAATTTATATGTTATTCAGTTGGTATAGGCAAACCATTACCTCCTCAGTCCCTCTCTGTTGAGACAGAGGGTTGTATCAAGGTCTCAGTAGGGAGGGGAGTAGAGTGTGGGTGTCTTTCAGCACCTTTCACCATTCCTGCTCTCTCAGACCATTTTATTCAGAACCCAGAATTGATCTACCTCCCGCCTCTTACCACCTCCCCCAGCATGCACCGAGGACATCAAGGGCATAAAGTGGCTCTAGAGAGAGAATGCTGGCTGTAGATTCTGCAATGAGGGAGGGATTGGTGTCTTCCTGATACCCTCGCCTGCGAGTGCTAATATCTTTTACAATAGGGGGACCAAACTACTCAGCCATTTCATATAACATTTGCAAAGTAATACAGAGAGCATTGGCTTGCAAGCGTAAACAAACAAACCACATCTGCTCGCTCACAAGCCTCGAGGGCTTGAGTGCACTCGGCTTCTTTAACCGTGCTTCTTAAACCTTGATATTTCAAACTTGTTTTTTACCTGTTTTTCTTTTATATACCACCACTCCGTACCAAATTTGATAAACCAGGTTTATCATTGAAAGAATGACTAAAAAAAATATCTTCAGATTTTTTGTTTTTCTTTCATTTGGGTAAATATTTAAAAAAATCAAAAAATGGCTTCACAAAAACTAATAAAGAAAAAAAAATTCTGAACACTTAAGAGGACTGAATTCAAAATTCCTGGAGATCATTTGTTTAAATAATTTTATTATGCATATGTTGGTAAATTTTTTATTAGTTGCAAGTCATTTGAATAATGTTAATAAGGTTATATATTTTTGTTTAAATAAAAGATTTTTCAGGTATTTATCGAACAATGGATCTGAAAATGAAGGAGTATTTCCAGCACAAAATATACTTTGACATAGAAAGAAAATCGATGACAATATACCTGATAATTACAAAGATAGTGTGATGCTTCCCTTAAGGGAGCAAATTCAGTATTAGAACTATAGTGCCGCATCAGTGTTTGGTCAGTGGTTAGCATTCTGACTATGAAGTCTGCTGCCCGCGTTCGATCGCGGACTAGGCTGGCTCACCCCACTGTTCATTCTCCCAAAATGGGTTGTCGATAAATGGGTACCTAGGGAAATCTGGGGAAGGTAAACTGTGGAAAACTTGGATGTCACAGTGGCCTTTTGTCCCAGGGTAATGTGATTAATTTCCGCCACCACAGGCTCAAAGGGGCTGATATGACGGGAGGATGAGCCTCCTGCAGCTGTGCGCAACTATAGGCGTGTGCCGCCCGACTTTACCTTCCATGCTATTTTGCTGTGAGTGGGTCTCCTCACACATTTAAATCCATTTAAAGGGACAAGATTCGGTAGGTGCGTAGCAAAAGAAATGGATCCAACACACTGCTCCTATTTTTATGCTCATTTTTGCCTAAATATGAGCAGGGAGGTGGTTGCTTTTTTACTTCTCTCACATAAAGTGGTATCTGGCCAGTACTTGTAGGTTGGGGGTAGTAACACCAGGCTTATTTGCCTTCAAGCCTCTGAGGAGACTAGATGTACGTCAGACTTGGGAAAACTGTTGTGTTTCCTGTTATTTGTCAATGATGTTCTCCCTATACACCATCCAGACATAGATCAAAAGCATGACAAACATCTACACATGAAACATATGGTAGAAGCAAGAAAAAGAAGCGAAAGAGATGAAGAAACAAGCGATAGATAGTGAATTTCTTTCTCCACCAATTCACCACACCTGCAACACTCCTGGGCATTCCCATGAAAAGCTGCACTACCTCTACACCTACACCAATAATTGTAAGAAGCTAGACACAGTAATGAACTTTTGAACTCAAGGCTATGGGAGCTCCCTTTTGTGTAATGTATCTATGATTTATTTCATTAATCGCCCATACTTTTAATTCTTTGTGTAGACAGAGTGCTGCAGAAGTGTTGCCAACTCATCAAACCAGCCTTGCAGGTAAAACCCTCCGGCCAGGATGGGGGGGTTCTGCTGGGTGTGCTCCTGGAACATCCTAAGCTTCTCAGAGGCCCCTGACTACCTCATCTATTGGTGAGCTTGGTATTCTGAGGATTGATGTATTGGGATTCGCGAGATGGGAGGCCTGGCCATTGGCGAGAGTCAAGTAGCAGAGGTTTTAACCTACCACTGTCTGGGATGGAGCAATGGGTGTGATATGGTCTTATGGGAGAAGCTGCAGCATTTCTAGCAGATCTGCAGCCGTCCGATTGTTGATGTTATTCCTGTTGATTAGGCTATACTTCTGGATTGAGGGGGCTGTGGGGGAGCGAGCGGGCCTTTGGGGCCTTTGTGTCGTCTTGTTGCAGGGTGTACACTCCTACCTAGATGTGTGAGCTGGCGAAAGGAATGGATGTTCTAGTGCCCTAAAAACTTGACTCTGTGTGTGA
Organism: Metacarcinus magister; assembly: GCA_029783475.1. Classification (NCBI taxonomy): domain Eukaryota; kingdom Metazoa; phylum Arthropoda; class Malacostraca; order Decapoda; family Cancridae; genus Metacarcinus; species Metacarcinus magister. The sequence goes on along the minus strand of JAPQNM010000003.1, from coordinate 28,426,416 downwards.
AAGAGGGCGACATTGCTCCTGGCGGCAGGGATACAGGGACGGGATATTGTCATTGGCGAGCTTCACTTACTGCCACGGGCACTGAAATGGGCTGGGCTACAAGTTATGGGGTTGGGGTCCCCATTGCATTCTGGTACCAAAAACATCACAGCTCTCCCTGAATTTGCCAAAATCCAGAAGGTGTTGAGAATTGCCGTTTCTGTGATATCAGAGATCAGAGCTTGTTTTGTGACTGGCATGCAATACCAGAGGAGTAGCAAGTAGATTGGATCGACATCCTCTTTAGGGGTTAGTCCTTGTTGGAGGATCCTCTAAAACTGCAGGGGTTTTCCTGAGTGCGCGGGATGGGTGGTGGTCTTTGCAATTGGGTAGCACCAGGGGATTGTTTTTTGGCAACACTAGCGAAACTGTGGCGGGGTTCATGTCAAGTCGGCAGAAGGATATCAAAAGTGGTAGGATTCACATGTGATTCCGAAATCTTGTGAGAAGGATTGAGGGATTTGACATGTGCTCGATGAGTATGCAGAATGTGTAGGCGGATCTCGAGGGGCTCGATTGGATTTAGCGGGTGGTGCTACGACAGGTGGGCGCCTAATGGAGGAGGTGACCCGGTAGAAGCGTGGGTGGGGAGTAAACGTCACGGTGAAACGGTGGTGGATTGGTGGGAGGTCTGCCAAGCGTTGATGCACGGGTTGTGGTGGGCTAAACCTGGGGAGGTAAGCGGGAACAAAAATAATGGTGGCTGGGTTGGGGCTGGGGGTGGTAGGGGGGTGCAGGGGGAGGGATGCTGGGGGGTGGCGGGGGTAGGGGGGCAGAAGGATTATCGCACTGCCAGGCTGGTCGCGTGGGAACCAGTGGCCGGGGAAGAGGGGTAGGCTGGCAGGGCATCGGGGGGATGGTCAGTGTAGAAGACTATACATCTTGCTGAGTGGGGAGACGGGAGTAAGGGGAAGGGGGGGGAAAAGGGGGGCGGTGTGCAAGCGTAGGGATCCGAGGGTGAAGTGGCAAAGAGAATTGAATGGAGTAATTGGTCATAAGAAGTTAAAGTACTGGCAGTGTACGCGGATAGATCTGTGGCCTATCAGGCGCTGAAAAAGTAATGCTCCAGCGTCCGAAGTCTAAGCGTCTCGGGATGTGTGGTAGCATGAATACGCGTGACAGCAGAGTAGAGTGATGCACGTAGTGTGTAGTCAGACGTGGAATGTGCAGATGTGCTCGTTAGGGCTAGAGTACTTGTTAGAAACGCAGTGTTGGTATTCAAGTGAGAATGCAGGGCGCGCCTCGCTCGAGGATGACGTGCGAGGGCGTTCTCTGTGCAACACTGGTGGTGACGCTTTGATGGTCATCTGCGAGTCGTTGCCACGCTGTAACTAGCGCTGCACAACCTCTATGTGGATGGGAAGAAAAAAAGTGCGTTGATGAGGCTGGTGTGACGCACAGAGAGATGTGCGAGTGTGAAGAGGTAGCTGCATGGTTGTAGACATCGAGGAGTGCGGAGAGTTGCGTGCTGCACGGTGGGCTGGAGGCGAGGGCGCATGCTGTCCGTGTGGTGTGCAGTGTGCTGAGAGTCTATGAGCGTGCTTGATGAGGTGGCGATTCGCGTACCATATGCGCGTGCTGCAGTGTGCTGTCTGTGACTAGTGTGTTAGTCGTGGCCGCTGATCGTGGAATCGCATAGCGGGTGACGTGTCGTACTAGTGTGCGTAAACGTCTGACTAGCGTTGCCGCTAATAACAGTGCTCAGTGTCAAAGCAGGCCAAATGCTCGCCCATCTGCCTAGCTGATGGCGCAATATGTCACCGATGCACGTGTTCGTGTGAGAGTGATCGCGACCGCTGAGCAGGTCAGGTGTGGTGTCAGCGCCGTATTTGATGAGTCATGCAGTGTGCGACAGAGTGAGATCGCATGCTGTCAGAATGTGGGGCACGTAGTAGGAGGACGCAAAGAGTAAGTGTGAGTGTTACGACAGAGTGTGTGCAGAGCTGTGCGCGCGATGATCGTGATTGCGCTCTGTCGTCGAAAAAGATCATTTGTTATCATGATAATGCGAAGTCGATTACGTCTTATTTCCTAAATCAAAGCTATCGACATAGACCAGAAGATTGACTACTATCTGCCGTAACTCTTACTGTAGATGCGGTGACTAAATGTAGTTGCATTAACCCGACATTCTTTCTATCATGACGAGATTGCGTCAGTGATGTAAACCGCCGCTTTCTCCATTACTGTTCATACATGTATGATGAGTACTGGGCATGAGCTTATGTGACCAGATGTCACTGGTAGAGCAGCTGCAGCAACATCAAATCAATGATCTTGTTTTTGAGACGATGCAGTAATCTTTGTGGTCACTGGAGTTCTAATGATGACTTTCAAGGCACTGCACAAAGGGCGTAAACTTTAGACTTCAGGTCTCCTGGCCCTACATAAAGGATTGGAACAACACCCAGGCTTGTCTTTGGTAAGTTTATTGCTGCAGGATTTGGTAGACTGACCCTGGTATTGTGGGTGTGGGTGGCAGCTTATATTGGCCTCGCGGACCTGGTGGTCACGAGGTGAATGACAGGTGAGGTGAGTCTAGTTTTTTCTGGACCTCGACCGGGGGCGATCTTGAGGAAGTAATTATAGCTCAGCCTCTGGGTGTGTGTGCATTGGATGTGTGGGGTTGTGGTGTGTAGTGGGTGTCCTACCGGAGCTTTAAACAAAGCAATTTTTTAGCAAATAACCAATCTTATCCCCATATAGTTATATTATTTCCCTGAAATATATGTCAAAAACTATTTAAAAATACAGCACATGTTTGTAGGGGTATAAAGGGGGGGGGGGGGGGGGGGGGGTGGGGGGGGGGGGGGGGGGGGGGGGGGTGATCATAATGAAAATTTTTTAGAAAAATTTGGATGGCGGCTGACATCATCATCCCACGAGAGAGAAAAAGAAAAATTTTTTGGGGGGGGAAAACAGTATCCTCTTATTTTCAAGACAACACTTATATTATTCTGATAGATTTTGATGTGTTTGATTGTAATAAAATATCAAACCAAAAATACATCAAACCTAACCTACCTAACATCCTAACCAGGGCGTCGCCTGCTAGAGCCCGCTAATCAGTTTAAATTTGATATTACAGTTATTTTCTTAATTTGCTTACCTAGTTCAACTACCTAAATACTCAAAAGATAAAAATCTACACAACGAAATAGGTAAGGATGTCTGGAGGATCTATTTTACCGATGCTGAGAAAAATGTAAGTTTAGTTTTGTATACTGTTGTACATATTTTTGTGGTATCCATTGCTTCTTGCCTCTCTTCTCCATATTCATTTCTTGTTTAATGTGTTTCTATTGTTTCTTAAAGTTTGATTTAACCCTTTTCACTGCGAGTGGTCCCTAACATGGGACACAGATTTTGGTGTCGTTGCCTGTGAGTGTCCCACATATGGGCCAGGATGATTTACAAGTTACTGCGCCAATTCTTTCGCACAGAAATAAGTGGAATTGGATATGTGGCATCTGCTGCAGGTGTTTCAAACATAATCATATTTATAATATATTTGTGTTCAGGAAACAAAGTTTTATCATTCGGAACATTATTTTTTTTTTCAATTTTGTATTTTTTTTTTTTTTTTTCTTTGAAAAGCTCTGCACTGAGGTGTTAACTAATTCTAACTAGCTCCATGGAAAGGGTTAAAGACCTTAAAATGCTTTTTAAAGTACAGTAAAAGTTATAAAAACATGCCTAGGGTGTATCTAAATAGTATTTCTTAATTCGCGGATTTTCACGTTTCGGCCTGGAGGTCTGGAACGTAACCCCGTCGATGGAGGGGGGTACTAGTGTAAGTAGGCATTCCCAGTATAACATTTTTACATTTTGTTGGCAGAAGACAACAAGGACTACCGATCTCTTCTGTAAGTGCTGGATGGTTTAAGAATATTCTCAAACTTTATCAAGGGCACTCATAAACTTCATAATTTTACAGCACGAAAGTAAGTTGTTGAATTTTTTTTTTTAATTAAAGCCTCAACCTAATCATGCAATCCCTCCTTGCATTTTTCAATCCTCCCCTCTATTAGTGACTCTTTCATCAATGTATTCCTTCACTCTACCCTTCCATCCTACAACTGGCCTTCCTCTCCTAGTGGCCCTCATTTTCACTCACATATAACTTTTTCTCAAACTTAATTACCTTAATAAAAGTGTAATTTGGGAATCAGGGTTAAAAAGATCAGTTTACGTTTTCAACACCAGAATATGAACACTTAATAGTATGTCTTGAAATTAATTTCTACTGAATCATACAATAGTGGAATAAGTGGTGCAATATGGAGATCATAAATGTTCAACAACAACAGAATTATAATAAAAATAGATTATTTAAATGTTAGGTATATTTGAGGGAGAAAATAGCAAAAGTACTTTAGCCTTACCATGCATAATAAGGACTATATGTTGGTAGTGCAGTGTCAGCGGGTCGGGCATGACCAACCCGTGGTCCTGGTTTATACCCCGATTCCGTTGCCACTTTTCTATCTCTCCTATTACCGCCGAGTGGCCAAAGATTACCCAAATTGCTGCCAAACTGTCCTCAAAATTGGACCTGCATGTTGTATATGCCTTTGTGGCTAGTGTGAGGGACCTTAGGAGTTGCAAGTAACCGTGACTTGCACCCAGGGAATAAGCTGTATTATAGCTAGAAATAGTGCCAACAAGATACTGGGAGTTTTATTTGGTAGATGTGTGACAAATAGGAGTTCTGAGGCTGTATTTAGCGCTAGTTATACCCCACCTAGATTCAGCTCAATTTTAGTCAAACAACCCTTATTATAGGAAGGATATATGCTCCTTGGAGGCAGTTCAGATAAAAAATGACCAAGATGATTCAGGGGCTGAGAAATTTATCCTACAAAGATATATTAAAATGCTTATCTCCACTCCCTAGAGAGAAGGCGTGCAGTAGGGATTGATTGAGTTTTCAATGGGTAAAAGAATTAATGAGGATATAACATGATCTGGTTATAGAATTAGATAGTCAGGATAGGACACGTGGAAATGGGTCAAGCTAGAAAACTTAGATTCAGGACAGACCTAGGTATATATTGGTTCACTAACAGAGTGGTGAACGATTGGAATGCTGGGTAGACACGTAGTAAGTGCTGAGTCAATAGGTAGCTTTAAAAGACGGTTGGATCAGAGTATGGATAGGGATGACAGGTGGGATGGCTAAATATTGGATTATTCCAAGGGTGGGCGGACAAGGAGCTGCCTCGTGTAGGTCATCAACTGGCCTCTTGCAGTCTCCTCATTTCTTATGTTCTTTATCCTTTTAGTGACATTTCCCTATTCTATTCTCTCATACATCTTTACGTTTCAACCCTTAATCGCCCCTCTTTGGTGTTTTAAAAAAGCAACTTGAATTTTTGAAAACTTGCAAAAACTTTCAGATATTCCCTCACATACATCATCTTTCTCGATCACTCTAGATATCCTATCCTATTTTTCTGTTCTGTTTTGATTGCTGCATTTTTGCTACTATTCCTCATCATTAGAACTTTTACATACATGTGGTGTTCCCTGGTGGCACTTAGCTTTGCATGTAAAGTATGATGCCTGGTGTAGCTTTTGCTGCAAATGCAGCACACTTGGATACCTCTCACCTTTATATCTTTCAAAGATCTATACTATATACATTTACTCACGTACATCCTCCTGTGGCAGCCTGTTCCTCACAGGGGGAAGGATTGTTTAATAATTTGGCCATTATCCTTGTCGTCAGTCTACACGTCTACTAATGTTATGATTATTTGTCTGCATTAGCTCAGCGCGCCACCCCATTCATAGATATATGAGGTGATGGATTAATGGCCCACAATGTCCCCTTACAGACAAATTATTAAATACCCCTTTCCCCTTCTAGTTATAGGCCACACGGGATTGTCGTTTTCTTGGATCAGCCTTTCAGTTTCTCTTGAAAGTTTTTATTGTAAGTAGTGTTGATCAACTTCCACATTAGTAATTTGGAAAACATAATAATCGTTCATTTCACACTTATCAATATAATAGAAAATTATGTGTGATATGTAATAATATATGAAGTGATATATTATATGATTGTATAGGAGTCATATCATGTTTAGTGATTTGGTTGGTAATTGAGTGCAGTAAAATCTCCATCTAATTAATAATTGGTGCCAAAAAAACCGCGTTAGATACTATTTGTTTAGATATAGATGCATGAACTTTATGGAAAAATTTGTAATTGGTGCCCAAACTTCGACTGAGTCCCATTTCACCTATTTTTCCTTGCCAGTGTTATTTTTGAGACCTAAAATTACATATAAAATCATATAATATATTTATTATCTGCTACCTTAGGCTAGGGCTGAGACATCATGGAAGCGTAACACAACCACCAGACACTCGTTAGATGGGATGGAGGGTCCAAAATAAGGGAACAATGAGACGAGCACATAGTGAACACGGTTGAAAGATGGCGCGGGTTTTCACGAAAGTAGCCAGTGTTGCAGAATTTTCATAAAAGTAGCATAATTTGCTTTAAAAAGATAGATTTTTTTTGTAAATTACTTAAAATCACACTCAAGCTAAATGTGTGTAGGCCCAAAAGTCGCAAGTACGAGTTAAAAATTAGTAGCTGATGCATAAAAAGATAGCCCAAGCCGCTACTTGTAAGCCCAGCTGGCACACGGACAAGTGACGAGGAGGTGCGGGAGGATGCTGGGACGCGGCAAAATTCACGATCCAACGGGAAGTTTGTAAATTCGATTCCGTGCACCCCCCCCCCCGGAATAATTGCCGTTCCGATATGATTTTGGATCGTTTAGATTGGAGGTGGGGTAGAGCTTTCAAAGGGTCGTTAGATACGAATTCGTTAGATCCAAATGCGTTAGATGATAGACTCTACTGTAACCTGTTTAAATGACCAAGACCAAGACCATGTCTTAGACACCTTGACATACCACTTTTACTCCTATTTTCCAACTCACCACTGCTTGACTTGCTTAATTTTGCTATTACAATAGAAGGTCCATTATTATAGGGAAAGTATGAGAAATCCTACAGTCCCAGTCCAACTGGTGTCATCAGGGTGGGGGTTGAGTTGCAGGGGACTGTTTACAATTGTGTTCATTAGTACAGGAACACTGAAGATTTCAACAAATGAAAATAACGATTCATCTAAGTATACTATTTTAATTTCAACAGAACTTAATTCCCTATAGACACTCACTGATGTTTAAAGGCCCCCCCAATTTGGAATAGTATTCCATAACATATAAGATTCAACTAGTGTTGTGTCCTTTACAACAAAGTAAAGGCAATTTATTATCTCCTATTGACTATACTCTATTATATTCTCAAATTAATCATATTATTATTCTCAAATTCTTGATGTATTTTTATAATGATTGACATTTTATAACACCTTAATATCCTCTTTATATCTGAACTGATTTCATATCCTGCTTCCGTTACTTTTATTACCATTAAAAAGCCATTAGTTTACATAGATTTCCATTTAATAAATTATTCTATTTTAATATTTATTATGTATTCATTATTGTTATTAATTTATTATTATAATTATTTTTTACCATTATTATATGAATAATTATCAGTTTATAATTGTACCATTATTATCACTATAAAAATTCATTATTTGCCAATATTTTTCATGCGTTTTTATTATTTTTATTTATTATTATATTATTATTATTATTATCATTATCATTATTATTATCATTATTATTACTACAATGTTATATTTCATTGTTATTATTATCTTCTTGTTTATTATTCATCATAATCTTTATTGTATTCATAGCTGATTTTCACTCCTGTCTTCCCTTTCAATCTGTTTTCTGATCATACTTGAATTACTTGTATTTTAGTGCTAAATGTAACTTTAAGTATATGCCCAAAAACTATGCTTACAAAAGGGTTGTCCTTCTGATCTTTCCTCTATTGTAACAAACAATATGATACCCTATATGTCAGACATATTGAAATTTTTAAAGTATTTATTGTAGTGCCCAAACAACTTCGGATGTTCTTAAACATTATAACTAGTACATTTATCAACAGAAAAAAAAAAAATTACTGAAGCAAGATATGCAAAATGGTTTGGGCAAGGTTTGGTCCTAGGCTTCCTTCACTAGACATATTTCCTCGTTTCATCAGATGCGTGCCAAGACCCTCTTGGTCATTCAATAATAATGCTGTTTCAAACAAAGTCGCCTCTTCCGCCATGAAGGGGAAGGGGTTGTTACCTTGGAGGGACATAGGCAACATCTTCAATCCTTGAAGAGGATCGTTTTTGGAGTGACTTGGAACTACAGTACATATCAAGGTAATTTTTGAACTCACTTATTTTTGTCTTTATTATGCTTATTTATGTTTTTTTTTTTTTTTTTTTTTTTTTTTTTTTTCATTAAAAGGCACTTGGGCTAGGGAAAACAAAAATAATTAACAAAAAATCCCGCCTTGTCGCCAGCCCCTGTCAAGAGGATAATAGGAGAAATATACGACAGGGGGGGAAGTCCAATTTAGTGTGGAGATGTCTTTGACACTTCCTCTTTGAAAGAGTTTAAGTCCCCATAGGCAGGTGAAAAACAGACAAAGGAAGAGAAGTTTCCAGTTTATCAGTGTAAGGGATGAAAGGGTGAAGATACTGGTTACTCTTGCATTAGGAAGATGGACAGAATAGTGATGAGAAGAATGATGGGGGAAGGGGGGATTATGCAGTTAGCAAGTTCAGAAGAGCAGTCAGCATGAAATAGCGGTAGAAGATAGATAAGATGCAACGTTTGCTTCGGTGACTTAAGAATCAAGACAGTCAGTTTAGAGGAGGAGGTTGATGAGCAAAAAGCTTTAGACTCCCCCTGTTTAAGTAAGTTGTGTGGAGTTGAAGCCCACCAGACATGAGAACCATACTCCATACATGGGGCGATAAGGCCCTGTACAGAGCAAGCAGCTGTGAGGGAGAGAAAAATGGACGCAGAAAACCATAGGACACCTAACTTCTCGAAGCTTATTTAGTCAAGAGTAGGATATGAAATTGCCCAGTTTTAGATTTAGTAAAGGATAGACCGGTATGTTAATGTGGAGGAAGGGGAAGTGAGTGTCATTGAGAAGAGGGGATAGTTATCTGGAAGGTTATGTCGAGTAGGATAAGTTTGTAGAAATTGAGTTTTTTGAGGCATTGACATAACCAGTTTTGCTCTGTCCCAATCAGAAACTAGTGAAAGATCCAGAAGTTAGACTTCTATAGCATCTCACCTTGAATCACTTAATCTTGTTGGGTTGGGCGTCTGTTTTATGGCGTTGCAAAATTCAAGGTGTTGTCATCACCCATAGGGGTGGGAAGGGCATTGAGTCAGATTTAGAGATCATTGATGAATAATAGAAAGAGAGTGGTGTAGGACAGAACCCTGAGAAACACCACTGTTGATAGTTTTTAGAGAAACAGTGACGTCCACTACAGAAGTAATAGAAATGGATCAGAAAGGAAACTGAGATGAAGGTACAGAGAGAAGGATATATCCGTAGGAGGGCAGTTTAGAATTTAGATTTTTATGTCAGACTCTATCGAAGGCTTTTCAATATTCAGGCCACAGCAAAGGTTTTCACCGAAGTCCCTAAAGAGGATGACCAAGATTCAGATTTATAAAAGCAAGAGCATCCCATAGATCAGCCTTTATGAAACAATACTGGCAATCAGAGAGGAAGGTTGTGAGCTGATAGACTGCCTCATTATCTTTCTTGTTACGGACAACTCAGAGCTTTAAAAAGTACCCGCAGGAACTCAAAGCTATAGGGCAGTAGTTAGAGGATTGAGGGGTCACCCTTCTTAGGGACAGGTTGAATGTGGCAACTTCCAGCAATAAGGATAGGTAAGAAGTAGAGAGAACACAGACGAACAAAGTTTGACCAGCAGTGAGCACAGTTCGGAATCACAGTTTTTTTAGAACAACAGAAGGGACCCATCTGGACCATTAAGCCTTCTGAGAATCAAGGCCAGAGAGTGCCTGGAGAAACGTCATAATGAAGAATTTTAATTTTAGGTATGAGTAGTCATATTTTGGAGGAGTAGGAGAATAGCCCAGTATCATCCAATTAGAGTTGGTAAGCAAAGGTTTGAGCAAAGAGTTCAGCTTTAGAGAAGAAGAGACAGATGTGGGGCCATCTCAGTTGAAAGTAAAGGAGGGAAAGATGAAGAAGTATATAGCAAGTCCTTGCAGAAGGTTGTTTCTTCAACGTTGTTTCGTTATAATGAATTGTTTTAAAAAAAAAATTAAACAGAAATATTCGTAAGAAGACGCTCTAATTCTGTATGGTAATGGTCCGTTGTGGTAAGCAACCACTTCAGCGCCCCATAAAAACTTTTTTTTTTTTTTTGTTTGTTATTGTTTGATAAATTAGCACCAATGAACCTACAGAAACATTGAAACTTAACGTGCGCATGTTTCTTATTGTTTTGGTCACTCTGGGGAAGTTGAAGTGGCGGTAAGAGTTGTTCTGTCCAATTTTTGCCTTGCAAATTGTGTTTTTCTAGGTTTCCCTTGTTTAAATAGTGGCTAAACTTACACGTGCACCCATGTTGTCTGTGGGCAAAAACAAACAGATGAAAATTATAACATTAGAAAACAAAATATTAGTGTTAAGAAGATTCGATGAGGGACATTGAGCTGTGGATTATGGAGGTGCTTTCTGCAACCACAACTGTTTTGGACAATTCACATCATGCAGAAGAGAAGTAAAGCCCTTGTGTTTCAAAGTCCCACTTACTTTGCTAATTCTATTCTGTTGTCTATTCTATAGTTTACGAGGTCTCCTTGTTTCCCTCCAGATTATATCGCAGAAATCTTCCACCCTCTTTGCTATCCTCCCTCTGTATCAGCAACTCTTTCATGCATCTACTCCTTTACTCTGTCCTTCCATCTTAGAACTTGGACTTTCTCTCTTCTAGGACCCAAAATTTCACACTACACTGTTAATTCACAAACTCTTCACTATTCTTCCTCCAATATGAACCAAAACACCTCAATTTGTTTCTTTTCCACCCATTCCACTACTATACACTGCACTCCCTTTTTCATATGTTCCATGCCACATCTTTCATACACTACTTTCATTGCTCCATTGCTCTCATCCTTCTAATCTGTCCTTTCAGGTACTCATTTCCGCAGCTGCTCGCTTGACTGCTATGCCCATTCATGTCCATGTTTTCTGATCCATATATTAATGTTGCTGGAGAATACTGTTGCTAGTCATCTTTTTACCTCCATGGACACATTCCTTTCCTCTCATGAATCCTTACAAGTTACCCTATGACAAACCTGCCTTTCACAGCTCTCTTCTCTCTTATTTCTCGTTCAAATCCCTCATGTTTGTACAGCTCTGTTCCCAAAATAGTTAAACTCTTTTCACTTCTCCATTTTCTCCCCTCCGAGGCTCTACTAACACCTTACTGCTGGCATACACCCCTACTAAGATTATTAAAATCAACCGCCTCTATTTCCCTTTCTTTTCATAGACCATCATCATCTTACTTTCGTGCTTCACTTTCAGTTTTCTTTTGTTGTACATAAGATTCATCCACCACTATCTAACATCCTTTTCACTCTCTGTAACAGCATGCCACCACTGGCCACCCATTTCTATCATTTTCAGTCCTGTACCTAACATTACCTACTAAGCTTCCATTTCTCTCATCACCCATCCATAAAATATTAAATCGCCATGGCGACATCACACATCTTGTATCTCACCTGACTCTTATAGGAAAATTTTTTACTTAGCTTTCCATTCTTCCTCACACATGTAAAAAACTTAGCTCCCTATAAAAACTTTGCTCCTGCCAACACTGTCCTCCCAACACCATAAATTTTCAGAACATTCCAAAGAGCTTTCCTATCACTCTATCAGTATACCTTTTCTAATCCAGGAAGCGGCATATAGTTTTTCTTCCAATTCCTCTTCTATCATAATTTCCAATTACAAATATCTGATTTACACATTTCTTTTCCCTTCCTGCTCCTCGCTAACGTGTCCCTTTCAGTTACTCATCAATCTCTCCATCAGGACTCTCTCATACACTTTTCTCTGGTACTACACTAAGCAAACTTATCCCTCTATACTTACCTATACTACTCATCTTTACTACATTTTACTTTATGCATGGATGCAACAGTTTTGCCTTCTTCCATGATCTGGTACTTCTTGTCTGTCTCCATGCGTGGCCACATTTCAGACACATCCATTCCAACACTGTTTCTCTTCCATATTTTACATTGAAAATACTTCACAAAACAAACACGCAATGTGTTCACTATCGTCTTAGATTCGGAAATCCTTTACGAACACATGTATTACAGAACTGACGGGAATAATGGGCAGCAGGTCCGCATCTTCCTTCACACCAAGTACATAAACACACACACATATACTTCCGTCCCGAGAATGCCTTAGATACCTATTTTTTACAAGGTGTGAATATGAAACGTGAGATAAAGTGTATCTACTGTAGTGTGTATATTATCTAATGACAATACTGATCAGAGCACAAAATAACTAGCGGGCGTCACAAGGGAGCACCTATATATATAATATATATGTATATCTATATAAGATATATATATATATATATATATATGTATATATATAGAAGATATATATATATTATATCTATATATATATCACTAGTGGCCCCCTCCATCGCGGGGATGAAGTTCCGGACCCTCCCGCGATAAGTGAAGAATCCGCGAACTAGAAGTACCCTCTTTATACATACACCTAGGCATGTTTTAAAATGGTACTTTTAAAAGCATAATATAAGGTCTTTAAACTACACTGTCAAATAATAAAAACACATTTAAGACACGTAAAAGATATTGAGAGAGAGCAGCGCAATGGATCACTTTTACGTTGACGGTTGTTCACGAGAAACTGAGGAAAGCCTGCACTGGTTTCCCGGTTCCTGATGCTGATATAACTGCCACATTAATGAATCAACCAACTACTATTTGTCTCAGTATTTTGGTAAATATTCAGCTCCGTCCAGCCATCTGTTAACTATTATCATTGTGTATCGTTTATCTTCTAGAGTATTTAGATAGTTGAACTAGGTAAGCAGATTAAGAAATAACATAACTATATTCAAATTTAAATGATTAGGTGTCCCAGGCGGGCGACACTCCGGGTAGGATGTTAGGTAGTTAGGTTTGGATTTATTTGTTTTGTTTGAATCCGTTTGGGCCCGAGAACGATTATCATATTCAAGAAACACATCGACATCCACAGAATATATAGTTTTTGTACTTGAAATAAGAGTTTTTCCAAAAACTTACCTTTGTCTCTCCGCTCGTTGACTAGATGCGTTCACGCCGCCAATTCCACATTTTTCTATAAAAATTTCATAGCATACCCCTACAACATGTTGCTGTATGTAAATAATTTTTCACATATTTCAGGAATAATTATAACATATGGGGAAAGAATTTGATTTTTTTTGGGGGGGGGGGGAGAAAAAAAAGTTGCCTTTGTTTAAGCTCCGTTGGGTAGGTCCCCCGCTCCCCAAAGTCTGCGTTACCAAAGGTTCCAATTTCGGGTATTGATACAAACAACAAAACCGCGAAAGATGACTGTGAAATACGGTTGTTGATGGTGTTGGAGATCACTGGGAGATCATTGGTAAAGTTCACAACTATATGGAAGGCGACTGTGAAATTAGCCCCTAGAACACAACAGCCAATCGCGGCCGAAGAAAAACAATATCGACGCTCTGATTGGCTTAATCCGTACGTACGGCTATCTATTGTGATTGCTGGCGAAATTTTAACTCATAAACAATGCTGCGAACTGGCGAACATAATATGCAATATAAAAATAATAGGGCTTACCGAAAAAACCGCGACTACCGGACCGCGAAAAGTGAACCGCGATATAACGAGATTATTGTATATATATATATATATATAGACAATAATATATATATTATAGTATATAATATACTATTATATATATATATATATATATATACTTATCTATATATATACAATGGAACATCGCATTATGAGTGCACCAATACGAGTAATTTGTAGAACGCCGAAGGCTCGGGCCAAATTTTTGTCTGTGTTTATGAGTAGAAATCCGCACTACGAGTGTGTTCATATAGTGACCGATAGGCTCGCAACACTGCTCTCCTGACAAGCGTGAGAACAGCTCACTCAGTTCAACGTGGATATCTGTGCGGGAAGCATCCTTATTGTGTTTCCCAGGGACACCGAGAAGCTGTCAGGAAGTACCTGAAAGGAGCCACACCAAAAAGGCACCAGGGCTCAGAAGACTTAATCCTCATCTCCTCAAAACTGTATGAGAAAAGAGAGCTCTCAAAATTCCTCTTGCTGTCTTCCATCAGTGCCTACAGTCCAGGGTGGTGTGCCGTCACCATGGAAGGAGACAAAGTGATGCCTGTTCACAGAAGGTGAGGTCCAGAGCCGAACAACTATCGACCCCATCTCACTCCTCTTGGTGATTAGCAAGATATTCAGTAGATCATGGCTGAACAATTGATAAACTTCCTCAGTCCCAAGCAGTTTTGGCTTTAGGCGAGGTCGCTCCACTCTGACCTCCTACTTTCTCTCCCAGTCTTTGCACGATGTTTCTAGATGCTGGCTGCCCCTCCTGGATTGGTGATTGCCCTAGACATTTCCAGAACCTTCGTTTGTGTGTGGCGTCCGAGGGCCGACAGCCAAGCTGGCACAGATGGAACCAACTGCATCTGTTCTCCATCTACCTAACAGCGCGTAGTTTTCAACGGGTGTACTTTAGACCAGCTTCCCTGTGGCGGCGCTCTGTTCCACAAGGGTCCTATCCTCGGGCCCATATTGTGTGAACATATACTTCAATGATCTCCTACAAAGTGCCCTTCAGCAGGTGCCCTTTGCTGGATGACTGCAACCCTCTCATGGACCTAATGCCAAGGAGGCGTTGCAGGACGTGTACATCTGTCAATAAACAGCTGCAGACATCAGGGCCTGGGGAAGATGGTGGCAGGTCATTTTGGCCCTGATAAAACCAGACACAGGTAATATCACACACTCCCAAGAGGATACCAGACAACTGCAATGGGAGACTGAGACCTGGGACTGACACCATCCCTCTGCAGGACAGCGTCATTACTTGGTGTGAGGTTGACTCCCGCTATGGTTTCACAGTCACCTCGAAAAGGTGGCGAGTCAAAGATCCTAGAAGGTGACCTAGCTGTGACACGATTCACCTCTCACTCCCGATGGCCTACTTACCCTATACAAGGCTTAGGTTAGGCCGATCATGGAGTATCGCCGCTCACACTGGAATTTTCATGTGCCTGCGGTAATCTTAACCTGCCTGGACCAGGGTGCAGAGGTGGGCCGAACGCCTCAACTGCACCGCCAATCTAACCAGGACACCAGCAACCGTGGCAACGGCAGAGCAACAATGGCTAAAACCACAGTCACAGCAGCCGAGCCAGCAGTGAGAGACCTCCCTGAGCACCAACGGAGGGTTGCCACCCTTGACGGTGCTTCACAAGGCACAAGTTCAGCAAGTTCCCCACTAAGGGACCTGGGAGCACCTGGAAGAATGCTGAGCATAGCATGAAGCCGTTGCTGAGCAACGACTCCCTCCTGATGGTGCCACGGTCCCCCATCCTAGCACCCACCAACGCTCTTCTCTACCGGAGCTGTGGTGTGGTGGCATACCTTCACCACTGATGTGGATGGTGTGCGATTTCCACAAACATGAAGGTTGCTACACACAGATGCTCCATCTCTACCCTACTGTCTCAACTAATTCCCCACACCTTAACAAGGAAGCAGAGTTGGATCTGACATTGGTGATTGCCACAGCTGAAGTCTCCCGGTGTCCCGGCGTCTAGGATCACTCTGAGGAGCAGTGCCCCTAAACATCTCGGGTTTAAAGTTATTGCTAAAGCCACTTTCACACTGTCCCAACACCTGCCGTTGCACTGCGGACAGACACCACCAAATCTTGTTGAGGTGTGCAGCTGAGGCACCAGGGAACTCGCATTCTTACGAGGCTAACCCTGTAACGTCAACATGGCCTCAGCACCTCTTGGAGCCCACAATCCTCTTACATCCAGCCACACTACACTCACTGCCGCAGCTTGTACCATATGGTTACACGTGCTCGCAGCAATAGCAGATGGCAGCGGAGCATTGTAGTATGGAGCTGTGCATTATGTTGGCCAATGTGCTGGGCTTTCACACAAATGTGTGGGAGCTCACGCACAATTCGTAACCTGTCAAACAACCTACAGTAGTGTTTGTGTCTGAGACCTTCTCGACAGTATGTGTCAACAAACTATGCTAGGACAGGATCCGGAATGATCGCTCCACACAGGAGGCTTAGCTCCTCTGCTACAAATTCTTCCCTGGTGTTGTAGTGCTGGACATGTCCATTCCGTGGGCCTGAGTTCTCTTACTAAATTATGTTTGATTTTAATTAGAGCTAGATTTCAGTCAATCTATTGGTTTTTATATGGTATATTTTGATGGCTCGTTAGGTTTTTTAGAATAGATCACACTAATCATGTCACCTTTAAACCTGTAAACTATATGAGAAATCTGCAAAAATATTAATAGAAAAATAAAAGAGAGAGAGAGGAGAGATTTTTGTTGACAAGAGGTCATATGGGAGATGGTGTAGCTGACCACAATGATGGGTAGTTGGTTGCCATTGTTTTGGATGATCATTGAGACTGTGGTGAACTACACACATATAAACACACTTAAACCCACATTGCTATTTTAATTTAGAAATTACCCAGTCACCACAACTGTGATGCTACACCCTGCCCACCTACATTATAGTGACTTTCCACATGACTGACTCCTTTCTTATAGTGGTTCCAGTGCCATATGATTCTCACACTCATGCTTATGTAGTTTAAGTATTGTTGATATTGAATAGCAAAAGGTTCAGTTGCTAATATTGTGTTGAGGTATCATTGCTGATTACCTGAGCCTAGTTTGGCTACCACCAAATCAGTTTTAAATTTATGTAGATAATCTTTATTGATCTATATTATTATTGATTAAAAGATACACTAGCTCATTACTCTAAACTTCAGTATCCTCTTTAAAGTTATAAAAAGATGGTTTAAAGAATATTTTTGTCTTGATTTCAGGAAACCCCAGATGCTAGTGCCAATCGCTACATCATGACATTGACCTGTGACCAACCATTTGAGCGAAATGGGTTGAGTGCTTTTGATAAAGATCAAGGTATATTTTTTTGTTGTTTTATGAACAACTTATTCTATTTTTCGTATTGGACTTGGACCACTGGAATGGTGGTTGGATAGAGAAAGCCACACAATTTTTTTAATCAAGGCAATTATTATTTTCATGAATCTATGCAAATTTTGTTTTTGTGAAAGTGGTGCTAAAGGTAATTTCTGTCATTAGTTTCAGTTTCGCATATTCTAATTATGTTTTCCCCTTTTCTTTTTTTCTTTTCTATACACACAAACACACACACTAGCGTAGTGGTTAGTGCACTCTGCTCACAACAAGGGGCCAGGTTCGATCCCCTGGCGGACGGAGATTATTTGGGTGTGTCTCCTTGCACGTGTAGCCCCTGTTCACCTACAGTGAGGAGGTTAAGGGATGTAAGTCAAGTGGTCCTTGGTCTAACCCAAAGATTGGTTCCTCTGAGCTCTTTCATAGGAGACGCCGGCTGTCTCGAGAGACCAGCAGCAGACTGTACAGTGACTTACACACACACACCACCACACACACACACCACACACACACACACACACACACACACACACACACACACACACCACACACACCACACACACACCAGCTGTGTACATTAAAAGGACCACAATGAGGAGGAAAGAAATGAAAATTAGGAATTGTTGTAAGAAGCCAAAGAAAAAACGAAATGCGATTGGAAGAGGAAAAGAATATATAAGCCTAACTGTTTGTAAGATTGAGATTTTCCTGATATTTAACATGTGTTTAACTCTTTGGACAGCCAGAGTTTCAATTTACACCAAATTCGCAATATGTGGGTCTGGCCATGGCCATTAGCCGGGGTCCTAGTTGGTCCTGGAAGTTATTGCAAAAGCATGGAGGAGCCCCGCCTGATGTGCCCATTGCACCAGGTCTTGGCCTTGTCTGGAAGAACACATTTACTACAAGTACAACAAGATATATGGATCAGATGGGATTTCATGATGTTTGTGTACTTAAATGTTGACATATTTAGTTATTATTGAGCAAAAATTAGCATTTTTAAGCTGGCTTCTTTTTCATTTCAAATTTGCTTTCATTTTAAATCATTACTTAATAGCAACATTTCAAAACAGTATAAGATATAATTGCTATCCTCTCTTATATTGTCAGTCACATTACTTGAATGACTTTGGTAAGGAGTTTAAATTTCTATAGCTATTTTGGAAAAAAAAAAATGCTCATTATGAAATAATGTTTTTGGGTGCAAATTATTTTAACTATATACGCTATCTTAAGCTGCGTACTTGTCAACGAAGAGCTACGAAAGCACTGGACAAGATAAAACAAGATACCATGTGTTCCATCCAATAAGAATACTGACATACAAGATGCACCCATGATTTTGAAAAAAAAATATAACTATAGTATAATGTCACCTTTCATCTTGTTTTCAAATACCTTCCATCAATGATGCAGGCTTTGGTCGATTACTAAGCCTCTATGCTTTCTTGTACTACACTGCTAAAACAAAACATGACATTAACCTTAATGAATACCATAAGCTAACGTGCCCTACTCATAGGCTGCCAGGGAGGCCTCTTTCTTGATTCTGATTCTGATCAATAATGATGAGTAGGCACTAGTTCTGGTGAATATTAGATATATTATTTTTCATGAAGCAATAAGTTGCATTTGTTTTACTTTCAATTACATTTTATTATATATTATATGACTTAAATATATCTTCAAACACCTATTTGTAAATGCAGACTGACGTCATCATCATCCATCATCCTCATCAGTCCCTCTATGAGTCACCTGCAGGACAAAGGCCTCCCCCAACTTTCTTCACTCATATCTATCCAGATGCTGTCTGTTTTAACAGGTTTACTCATTAAAACTTCTATCCTCTCTCAATCTAATTCTCTGCGTGCCCTGCACTTCTTTTACCATCCCTGGTTGCATTCTGTAACTCTAACTGTCCATCTATGATCTCATCGTAACATGTTCTACCCATAACCAATGTTTTTTTGTCTTTTATTGTGTCAAAATCCTTCCTGTCCCATGTTATGCCCATCATTATTCTCCATTCCTCTTTGGGCATTTTGAAGTTTTTCATTCCCAGAGTTTTTGTAAGACTGCAGATTTTCGATCCATATGTTAGAACTGGTAAATACACTGATTATATACCACTTTCTTTTCAATGATAGTGGGAGATTACTTTCATAAACTTGTGTTGTCTACCAAAGCACTACATCCTCACCCTCCCCATTCTTCTTTTCATTTCTTTCTCATTAATCTACATATCTGCACCAATTTTGTTGCCTATCATTACTGCTGTACGATTATCTTAGAATGGTTCCTCATGTCTATTAACTAGTCTGACCTTGTTCATCTTTTAAAGCATACAGTTGGCTCTGCCGAATGCCAGGGCTCTCCTTTCATCCTCATACCTTGTTCCCTATTAGATTTACAAGAATTTAGTTGTATGTACTTTCTAATGTCATCAGTTTTTTCTTTTGTTGGTGGTTTTTAGATTGTATTTGTGTACTGATTGTATTGTATTTTTGTTTCCCTCTTGTTTTTTCTTGCCATTCTGCAACATTTCTTAGAGATCCTTGGTGCTGTTGAGAGTTTTTTGCTCTTTTCTGTGTATGCTTTCCTACCTACTTCCAGTGCTGATTCTAAGACTGACATTAGTTATGTGTGTCATTTAACCTCTCTCTAACATCTCCATTCACCTCGTCTACTTGTTTCTAATTCTATCGCAACTCATTTGACTTCTCTTTGAATGTTTGGTATATATTGACCTCTTCATTTGATAACTTTTCTCTGTTCCTCTCTAAGTTTAGCATTACTTACATCTCACCATCCTGTGGTCCTTTACTATAATTTTTTTCAGACTGCCACACTCCTTACTGTGTTCAGTTTGTTATAAGGATGAAGTCAATTTCATTCTTAGTTTTTACCATTCGCACATTTCCCTGTTCACTTCTTGCTTGCCTTCAATGGAAGAAATGTGTTCATTATCTTTTAATTATTCCTGCTCTGCAAACCCTACAGCATGTCCACCTCTATCATTTTGAGTATCATACCAAAGTTTCCTATTCTGTCTTCCTACACGTTTTTCTTCCCGACCTTTTGCATTAAAGTCACTGACCATGAAGAATACTGGAGTTTTGGTGCAATTCCACAGTTGCTTCGAATATTTATAAAATCTTTTACATCTTTGTCATTGTAGGCTGATGTTGGTGTGGGAAACCAGTATGGAGTTAAATTTCATTCTTTTCTTTAATTTTTTTTTTTTTTTCATTACTAAGCGTGAAACTTGCTCACTTACACGCATAGAAATTTTTCAATATGTCTGCTAGTTCTTTGTTCACTAAGGGAATAAGATCAAGATCCCCTTGTCAGAACCTTATGTGACAGATAAGTTGTGCATAATTACGCAGGCATCACACACAAAGACTACACATGTAAAATAGAAGCTTTTCGATAATACATTAATGCAAAAATTATGTTGTAGTGATGAGCAAGCAGTTTATATTAATTGATAAGATTTGCATTTGTTGTTGGAATGTCCTTGATGGGTTTGAGTAGCATCATTTAGCATTCATCATCACACTTTGCTCGCCTTACCGTATTTTTTTAAGATGGTTATAATAGTGAAAGAATTAAGTATCAGTATTGAACATCAGACTCACCTCAATAACAATCATCCATTTACTCACAGCCAGTCTCACCTGGGAAGATGAGAAGCAGATGATTGAGAGTTTCGAGAGAATACATATATTCCTGCATCATTGAGACTGAAATTAAGACAAGCCAATGCTGCAGTGGCTGTCAA